>JAQIUQ010000193.1:0-582791 GCA_030378365.1 Hybognathus amarus
AGATTCTGCTCGATATGGATTACGTCCAGTCGTGAGGTGCACAGCTTCCTAGCTCGTCAAACAAGAGACTGCCAAAATGGACTATTAGCTGTTGCAATAAGCTTCGATCGCTTAACTCCTGCATCCAGAATCATACCAAAGGTTCTCACCGCCGTGGACATCAAGCAAGACCGACTTGAAACTCCACCGATTTCTACAAACCACCAGGTATTGGAAAGGATGCCAATCTCAGAACTTTGTTTCTTTGAAGCTTGCATCCCACAGTGAGTTATTCCGTAAGCACCCTGGCCTGTCCCTGTAGCATATCTACCATAGCTACGAGACCACAAGCTCACATTACGCAAAGACTTTGTCCGAAAAGACTGGGTAAACACCCTCAAACTAACCTGTCTCTGAGCACGAACTCAGAGCTGCCTCTAGGAGGCACCCCACACTTTCACTGAGAGTAAACCGTTCCAAGCCAACAGAGGGCAACACAACAGTCCTGGTGCTCATCGACCGCACCAGAGCAAGAGCTCTGAGCCGCACCTCATCACCAAGAGACTCAAGCCCAACCAGCCCAGAGCGGTACCCCTCTCAACACGCCACTGGTAAGCACAAATCTGAGCACACATCAGATAACAACAGTGCAGCCATGTCACTGACAGCAAAAATCCTGAAGGTGCTGAAAGAGTTTCTGCACAAGATCTCACAAGAAGGACAAGCCAGACATGCTATGTCTCAGCGCAAGACCCAAACAGACACCCACAACACTGCTCGTCAGCATCACACCACAGAGCTCACTGCCACTTCACAAAGTGACAGCACCAAGCAGCCACCACAACTGACAGCTGCACAGCCTGAGCATGACAACACCGTGTCCCACACAACATCAGCCCAGACGCCAGGACTTCTGGGAAACCTAATCAAAAAGGGGGTGGCACAAACTCTGCCTAGCCACCTAGAGACAATGATTTGAGCCTTGAAGCCATGCTAGACACTAGCTCAAACATCACGCTACTGCCAGCCCAACTCTTTAAAAGACTCAAACAATCAGAGCGAACTCTCAAATCCCAAACAGGTAAGCTGAAGGTGCAATCCTACAGCCAAAACGACATCTGGCTCAACACAGGTAGCTCTCATTCACCCAACAATTGGTCCCTATGTGCCGGATTTACCCAGTGTACCGATCACGAACGATCACGTACGCACGTCTGATTGGCCAAGATCTGTTAGATCGTTATGAGCCTTTAATAGACTTTAAACAACTGAATGTCTGAGCTCAAGTTCAAGTACCCCTCCCCCTCCAGTCACACAGGTCAAAAGAACCTAACTGGCAGGTCACAGAGGTCACAAGAACTCCTGCAACCAGCCATAAAGGCACAGCCTCAGCACCAAATGTAAACGTGAACTTGCTACCCTGCACCTTTCAGCTTACCAAAAACTGAGACTAACCAAATGAACTTTGAGACAACCACCTCTCAACCCCTCCAACCGCCCAAACCGGCCGTCAACCACGACAACGGCAGCTCACCAAGCACATGCTGCTAAACGGCCCAACACTTGAAATTTATGTACCTCGTGACATCACTTCGCCACAGCTTGTGCTGCCACAGTACAAAAAGGGGGATATACCAGCCAGTGTATGCCTGTCACGCACCATGTGGGCTGCACACCGCAGCACCAGGACATCTCGGCATCCTCAAAGGCATCAGGCTGTCCCAGCCGACAGCCGCTGAAACCTTTTCCCCTTTTCTCTCTCTCTCCCCTGTCTCTGTTACAGGATGCTGCTGTTGTGGTCGTCTCCCTGTGCCTCCAGCCAACCAGAGGACAACTGCAGTCATCACCAGGTCCGACATCACACGGCATAGGGTCGACTACCACGCAAGCAGAGCTAAATGGACACCCACGCCGCTGCTGTCAGAACGCAGTCAAACACCGGCATGTCCAGCAACAAAACGAACTGAAATCCTTCAGCCAAAAGGTAACTCACAACAGAGTGCCTCCTCACAGACCATCAAGAAATTGAAAGGAGCTGTGACGGATCCACAACGCTCACGGCATTCTGCTGAACCAGACAAGTGAACTCCAGCGGGACAACGGTTTACTGTCTGCCAGAATGACTTTGCTCAAAACTCAGCATCAAGCAGCCTTTGCTCCGAGACTCGAGCTACCCTGCTGCGACTGAGCCTGAGTCAAGTCCCATCCTTTACGAAACCCATGATTTCACCCTGATTCCAGAACTGGAATTATGAACTGTGAAAAACGGGGGTGCCCAGCCGAACTGAACTTGTTCTCAGCAACATAGCTCTCCTAGCTGTGTTTCAACTGAACACCTGCACCACTGCACCACTGCATCACCTGTTGTCCAATCCTGGACCGCAGCTGATTCTGCGCTGGGTACCTCTACGGTAATCAACCACGTCTTGACACTGGACTTTCACACTCCACAAGAGACTCAACAAACGCAAACCTCCACAGCCACCACTGGACCCTCAGGAAGAGGGTACCACACTGGAGACTGCGTCCAACCTCATCAAGCTGAGCCCGAACCTCAGCCTAGCCACCACCTGCTACCTGACTTTCATGATTCACCTGCCCTCCATCCATTGCGATGGGTGTCGTTCGATGGAAGTCCACGTAAGGACTTCATCTAACGAAAAGGGGAGATGTAGTGATTCTGGCCAGACTGAATCAACCGTCCTCCAAGGACTCGGACCCCCCCCCCCCCCCACAGACACACCATACACCGCCACACACATTCTTCCACTCACTGGAGTGAGATCATGTTACAAGACTGTGGAATGTGCTTTATGTCTCTGACCCAAGAGATGGACTTTTCTGTGTTAAAAGACATTTAACCAGATATATTCCATGTGTTCTATGTATGTGTGTTTTTCCCCAGGTCACCGTGAAATATCTTTGTTGGTTGCAGCATAAAAAAGGAATTAGAAATAACTTCCTTAGGCATTGTAAACAGAAGTATATGTTCATTTAATGTAACATAATGCTCCTTGGTGTCTCTAGAATACGTATCAGATGAACGACCCGAATATGTACAGAGATGTAAAGTAAAGTGTGTTTTTAATATGTCTTACTGCCAAGGATGATCGAACTGTTTCAATAGTAGCCCTTATGTGAACACACCCCCTCCCACGAGGAGCGCGTGGTCTGAGAACAAAGCACCATAAAAGAATGTTTCCCGCGTGCAGCCTCCATCTCCCTGATTGGCTCAAGCCAACAGGAAAGGGATGGATGTCCCCAAGAGGATAAAGGCAGTGCGCCAGCTCCGCCCTTTCTCTTCCGAAAACGTCTCATGCCAAGAAGCACGTAAAGGATCTCCTCACGGAGATCCGACCCCCAACCGGGATCCTTTCTTTGATCGTCCAAAGTTTCGTCCTCTTCTCAAATGAACTACCAAGTTCGTTTCCCAGGAAAGGAAGTGGACTTTGCCGATCTATTTCCTCGGGTAACGTCACCTCAAAGACTTTTAAGCCTTTCAAACATTCGCGCCGAATGCCAACGAACGCCACGTGACTCCCCACGGAACAAAGAAGCCACGCGCACGCAACCAACCATGCACGCGCCAGGACAGGCAGTGCAAAAGCGCCGCGCTCCACGGAACGCGCTCACGCGCTCCACGGAACGCGCGCACACAGGACAGCCTCTCCATTCATCGTGCGGCCCAACCGGGCCTGGCCACGAGTCCGTGACACACACAGACCAAACATGTTGTGCAAGTATAACGTTACCTTCTTTTAGAGCTTCTCAGAAGCATAAAGAAAGTGTTTTCATGGTGTTCAGAAAGATTAATTGACTGTTTGGTGACTGTAACTCCCTCTCTCTCTCACCCTCACTCTCTCTCTCTCTCTCTCTCTCTCTCTCCAACTCACTTATCGTCTAACGCCCTGCGTCGTCTTAGTTTGTGTTTAATGTTTGTATATACATGTATCATTGTAACGTAGTAAATGCTTACTTAGTTGCCTTATTGACTTTAATAAATTCAATATGACCATTTGTGATTGAATTACGGTCCTGCTCATGACAAGTCCCTGAAGTGAAAGATCGAACGCTGCATGCTTTATATAACTACACATACCAAAAAGGTTATGTTTTGTGGAGTTGGAATGCTGAATTCTTCTGGCCAGAGAATTAAGTTTTCCCTGCTCTATAAATTAATTGAGCTAATTAATTTTACTTGTCTTGTAAGACGTGGTCTGTGCAATCTGTTACAATTAATTTGTGGTTAATTGCGGAGATACACATGTATACATATAAGTAAAGTTAACAGAAAGCCCTCATCGAGGGATTTATTAACATGTAAGACCGGGCTTATCCAAATCTGTATGAATAATTATTAATTATGAATTATTAATTATGATATGCAAATCTCCCCTCCGATCAGACCCGCCCAGAGTCTTTACACCGGTGACACTCCTGCCGACAGTATCGATGAAATCATTGAAAAAACGAAGACATCGTAACACATCACCCTCTTCAGACACATCTGATACACGTGTATTTAAATCGCCTGCATTAGATGCAAAACAATGGCTAGATTTTTAACAATTATTTGTATCGGTATAATAGGAGATGTTTATCTGTTTTACAAATATTATTGAATGTAAATTTGTGTATACAATTGTGTAAGCGTATTTTTAAGTTGTATACTAATGTCTGATGCTAATAAAGAAAAAGAAAATGTTTAATCTGTTTTACAAGTTTATTTATTCATCACTCACAGAAACAATACATCAGCGTTACATCTGAAATGTTTTACCAGACTGTACACACTGAATGCATTTAAATGTTTTACCGTTACAGAGACTAGGTTTACATTTTTTCACAAAGAGAGAGACCATGATGTCATTTTTTAACAAATCATTATGGTACATTTTTATAACATTCTCATATTCATAACCTCTTGATATATAATACAGAAAAAACACACAATGTTGACCGCAGGTATCTGAAGTATAATCTTGAACTTGTTTGTCCGAGTACTGAACGACCGTAGAATTGTTTTTTAGAAAGTTATGAAAAGATGCAGGAAAGCAATCTGCATCTGGTGCCTGTACCAAAGCTGTCAAAAAAACAGCTGACACCATCTCTGACGTATGTATATGGCAATCCAGTGCTCCCCTGGTTCGTCTGAAGATTGTGTATTCGAAATTAGCATGCACGGGGTATCCTTTAAAGGCTCTTCGGGTAGGTAATCACACGGTCAGTACGCCTAAAAAATTTGTGTTACAGGAAATTTTATCCATCAGCCCCGTCAGTTGCACAGTATTCATTCCAGAGGTATTCAGTAGTGCTCTGCGAACACTTGTCTCCGATTTGATATCTCTATAATTGAGTCAAAGACTGAATATATTAAAATATTAATTGGTTGTGCGAGGGGTACTCTGAAGCGTGCTTCTAATCTAATATTTCCCGATCTAATCAGTGAAACGTGTTGACCACATTCCTCGTCGGGTGTCAGGTTAAATGCATAGAGAGTGTATCCGTGTAGGAAATCTTCACGATCTATGATCATAGACTGATTCTTTAGATGCCGGCCCGTGGCTGTCACTAGCTGATAAAACTCTCTCACGGCTGATCCGTTATTATATTCTGGTTGAAAAGGACGCGAAGGGACCTGGTGCCCGTCACAGGTCAGAGTCAAGTATTCAAGGTCAAAGTGTTTAAAGGCAAAAGGATTTCTGTCATAAGCACCAGAAAAGGCTGTGTTTTCCGTCATGGCCAAAATGATGGATTTCGGTAGCGGCCCGAGGAAGAGATTTTCATGGTTAGATACGCGGGCCCCTGCTGGTACAGAGAAGTTTTTCACACAGACTCTATCTATGGGGTATTTAGCTGTGGTCGAGAGAAGAGCTTGTGCATGTCCCAAACGCACCGCAGGGGATACGGTGACTCTTTTCACAAAAAGTGAAGCCGATAGTATATTAAGCTTATAATTGATGCCATCACTACGCATCAGACAGAACTCGTCTTTCGTACGAGTTAACCGAATCCGTATATCCACTCCGTTCAATAATAATTTCGATTGAAAGAAGATGTCGCTGTGAATTGGAGCTAGTAGCTCTACAACATTACTGGCATTTGTGAACGCTGCTCTCTTTGTTAATCCGGCGTTCGCGCCTCCAGGATCTGTAGCATCTATGTGAGCTGAAGAATCTTTGTAGAATAAACCTGCTGAAAAGTTACTCTCGAGAGTGTCTTTTCCATAATTAACGATGGCCTCAATGAGACATCTGTAGGGATACGTGTTACTACTGTGGCTCACCAGGCGATCACCTAAAGAGACATCAACCTGTGAGAAAATCGACGATCCGGGATAATTAATTAAAGCCGTAGGAGCGCCGTCAGGAATGTCATTTCCATTCGGTAGGGTTATTTTGACGCGCGTATATAGCAACGTGTTATTCAGGTCTGTGTAATCTTCACCAGTCCCCGCTATGAAGAATTCTATGGGCGATGTGTCTGTTAAAGCTGACATGGGGGTTATCTCCACATACATATTTTTTTCAATAGCTGTTTGTGTCAAAGGGACCGTAAACAGATCCAGCTCTGATTTAATGCACTCATCAGACATACAGTGTAACAGAGACATTTTTTAGAAAATAGTGATACCCCGTCTTTTTAAATTTGTAGATCTTTTCACACGTTTCGTGCTAGTTCTTCGCTTGCTTTTTGTAACTGAGCGTGTTTTGCTTGAGCGGTTAGTCTTCTTTACAGCAAGGACACGCCCTCTTCTCATACGGGTACCTGGTGGTTTACGTGACATCACCATCAATCCATGACCTTCCTGTCCATTTTCATCATTATTATTATTATAAGATTTTGCTAGAGCACTGGTGACAACATCACTCATTATGTTTTTAGCGGCTGACTTTAGATGTGGTTTTGCTATACTGATTCCCCTTCTAAAAAAAGGCAGTGCCATTCGGAAAAGGCCTTTGAAAAGTCCACCGATTCCTGAAGCAAAACCGGAGCCGTACATAACTCCGCCCCCTGCGTAACCCGGAAGGCCGTGACCGGCCTGAGCCCTGTAGTATGATATGTAGCGTTCGGGATCCGCTTTGTACGGGACGTGATGAGCCATTTTAAAACGGGTGGTGTTTCACAGGTCTAAAATGTAGTTTGGTAACAACCTTTCCGTAGGTGAAACGTACGTCCTGGTTTAAATCGTCTTTGACATCAACAGAGATTTCTGAGATGCAGCTCTTATTAACACGTACGTAATGAGCTTTGTCGTATCTGACACTGACTGCTTTGTTAGTTTCACCATCTATATATACAGTTGCTAATAAAGGTACATAGGCATCCCCAACTGATTGATAATCGATTATGTCTGTGTATACATATAGCGTGTAGAATCCGGCATTTATATCAGCCTGGAATGGTGCATATGTAATGTGTGTGTCTTGATGTTCATCCAAACTGTTTACAGTTTCTATAGAAACCCTGGTTTTAAACCTAGGATGATCGCTAGTTTGCCATAAAATGTCAACGAAGTCCCGTGGGGTGCTTTCAGAAATACCTTATTCTTTATACGGTCGTAGACGAGACGTACCCTCTGGGGGAGAGATACATTTATATCCCTGAGCAAAATGGGTACATCCTCAAAATAGCCGCATTTTAACCTATGCCGACTCGTTGATAATTTTAGAGTATCCTGGAACGCGTCGCCTCTTACATCATTCAGTTCGTGGTTATTCTGTAGTAGACGTTGATCACAGACAATAATAAAAACTGAGTCATCCTCATTAAATGTATACCACGTCAATGGATATTCAAACTCAACCAATGCCACCTCCCACAGACCTTTTAAATTTATACTTCTAGCCAATCTAGTTCTGTAATTAGATATTTTGTTATCAGGGTAGATGTTCATCGATGCGTTGCATGGAAGCGTGACGTAGAATCCTTCCTCGGCCATGGTAATTATTTAATGACGCCTGTCATGAATTCACTACGGCTTTAACGGGCCCTGTAGATCCAGTACCTCTTTTTCAGCTATCCAGCTGTTAAATTTGGAGGGCCAACCCCACCATTTGACTAGAACGTAGGTGACTTTTCCACGTTTTTGTTTGTGTAAAATCTTCTCAATCTTAAATGTTTTATCATCACTAACAATAATTTTTTGTAGTTCTTCCTCATAAAAACATCCATCGATGATTTCACCGTCAAAGTCTTGTAAGCTGATATACGGGAGGGATACGTGGAATGCATGCGGTTATGGTGAAGTATTCCTCCGTATAATTCTGCTCGTACCCCTTAGTAAATATACCTCGGACTTTAGAGACTCTCACAACGTCCCCTACAGAGTATTTAAAGACGGGTGTCTCTTTACGTATTTTTCCGTATAAATTCTTAAACACTACCGCTTCATTTTCTTTATGAACGTCCAGCGGACGCATTTTGATGGATTTGTGATAACTACAATTATAACCCTCTGTCAGGTCTTGCAGTATATCACAGTAACGTTTGGAGTTTACAGCCGTTAAAAACTTCCACATCCGTCCTTTTAGAGTTCTATTAAACCTCTCAACCACACACGCTTTTAAATCGGTTGCTGTGGCAAAATGATGTATGCCATATTTTTTCATCAGCAGTTGAAAATGTTTATTGAAAATCTGTCCCCTTATCTGTTTGTAACTTTATCGGTACATGTCCTTCTTTCAGGATAGATTCGAAAGCTTTAGTCACTTCCGGACCCGTCTTATTTTTCAATGCACGTGTCCATGAGTACTTGCTAAACACATCGATAACTGTAAGAATAAATTTAATATTATCGTTCTCTTTTGAGTATGCGGTCATATCGACCAAGTCAGCCTGGAATTGATGATCCTTACCGTATACAACTACACGGTTTCGTTTATAATTTATTGGCGCAGTCTTGTGTAGCGTATATACATCCTGTTTGGACAACCAATCATTTACATCTTTATCATTTAATTTTACGCCATATTCCTGTAACACAGCCTGTTTTAATCTATCCTTAATCTAACATTTATTGCTAATGTCTACATGTTTCATCCAAACATCAAAATAAATGTTACACACATTTCAAAATTTTTCTCCAACATGTATTCAACTAAAATATCAATCATTTTACAAGCATCGGGGTATTCATTCCTTGACAATTTAGAAACATCAGTTACATACGTACAAAGACACAGTATATTTCCTATTCTAAGAGATTCCTTGCATTCAGGCATCAGTTCAAGAATGTTGTTGATAGTCGTACAGGGTATGTGTTTGACGGACATGTTTATCATATTATTCCATTCATTTGATATCCCTCTTACTGTGTTCATCTGGTTCGATAATTTTGGCAGACGTTTATCAATCATAGTCACGTTATCATCTGTTGCATGATTATCATCGATAATCTTGTACAGCAAGTTTGATATTTCACGTTTTACATATGATTTAAAGAAATGTTTGGCGATCCAGGAGGTGCAGCAGTTTCCCATCTTCAAGCTGAGGTAGAATCAATGTTTTCAGCATCAACGTGTTTCCAGCTGTCAACTGCGTTGTATACGATCTGTTCACAGCTTTCATCGACTAGCTTCTGTCTGATAGATGCCAGATGCTCCACAATGTACATCTCATCTTTGAGCTCAAACAAAATGGTCTCCACAGCTCCCTGGATTCTTTGAAGGTGTGGGGTAGCCCCGTACAGATTCAAAGCCTGAGCTAAGATAGTTTTCAGCTCAGGTTTGAGGAGTTTCAGACTGATTTCGTCAAAACATCCATAAAAATAATACGGTGTAGGCTCAAACAGGCATGAATGTCTTGTTTGGGACGGATGGTCTACAGTACATCCAGCGCAATCCTTCTTCATTTGCTTATCAATCAGATATTCCAGTATGATGGTAACGACTGCTTTAATAATCCTGTGGCCGGTATCACCAAGGCATCCGTCCAGCTAGTCACTAGATGCGGTGTCAGGGGTCTCAGTAGCAACAGTAGCAGCAGCTGCATCTACAACAGCAGCACAAACGCCAGCCCCGTAGTTCGCGAGGAATGCGAGATTGTGAACTTTAAGTTCCGTACAAAATTTATTTAGCCATTCGATGCTCTGATGGGGATATGCATTTGTAGCATATCCATCAACAGATCCGGAAGGGGATGATGGTGAGATGATATCCTCTTGAGACATGTTGAGTGCTTTTGAGATAGAATGACTGTGCGGGATGGTATTAATGCTTGTAGAATAGGGGAGGAGCTACAAGAACGCTCCTCCTTTCATCCTGCGTGTAGAGAGGCGTGGGAACTTTCTATTTCCACGCCCCCTCTTCATCACGTGTTGTGGGAGGGATCTAGGGGTGGAGCTTGTGTCTGGCCACTGTGGGACGATCAGAAACTTCAGTCTAGCTTTTGGGATGTTTGAGACCGGTCGTGCTTCAGTTGGGCTCCCCCGGAATTACATTTACACAACTTTGAACCGGATAACTTTTGGGATTATCTAAAGTTGTGGAGTTGGATATATCTTTGGATTAATCTTTAAACGGGATAATTTTTGTTCTTCTTTCAGCAACAAAACAGGATTTAAAAACGTAAGTCAGTTTTTATGCTTTTAAGTTTTGATATGCTTTAATAATTGTTTGATGTAATTTTAATACATGCTGTTTTAATACGCATTTGATAACAATTATTATTGAATTATATATTTTTAAATGTATTAATTATTTATTTTCATGTCTAAATGTTTGAAAATGTTCAAACACTAAAGACGTGTATTTTAATACTTTTAAACGATGTGTAATTGTGTAAAAGTACATTAAATGTGTCCGTGGGATAATTTTCCCCACGATCACGTGACCTCCTCTGAAGTGGGATGGTGGTGAGGGGTGGTGGTGAGTAGGGGAGACCGTGGGAATTTTCCCACGGTCACGTGGTCAGATCGGAAGTGGGGTGGTAAGGGTGGTGGTGAGGGGTAGGATGTGGGAGGGGAGACCGTGGGAATTTTCCCACAGCTCACGTGGTTCGAACCGGAAGTGGGCGGGTGGGAGGGGTAAAAGGGGCGGGGCTTATTTTTATGAGGGGGGCAATTAAACTGTCACTTTCAGTTTGATGAATGCCGCCCTTCATTCTCTCTCTCACTTTGTAACTTCGGGTTTCGGGTAGCAAAGAACTTCAAAATCGACCGCTTTTTCGGCATACGTCACTTCCCCCACTAACCACAACTTCCTCAAATTCTGACGTTAGTGCTCAACTCCGCGTTTGATTGCCATCTGTATGTTTTCGTCATGGCCGAACAACAGCTACAAGGAAGAAGGAAACGCTTTTATCAGAGGAAACTAAAAAAAGAAAAGGGGAGAGTTCCAGCTTTCGCTTCACTCGCTGGCGTAAGCTAACGGAGGAGGAAGAGTGCTTCGACTCGATGCCTGACGCTTGCCTGCACACAAATTCCGTTTCCAAGTTAACCCAGAGAATATATAATATAATATATTATATTAATATATTATATAAACAGCATAGTATTTTCTGGTACTTCCGGCCAGAGCCAATGGTGTTATGAGTGTAATATAATGCCCACAGCCCAGTGTTCAATTTTACACACTAATATTGAGCCTCTCCTCAATATTATTAACTCGTCTTTATCTTTAGGTCATGTTCCAAAAATATTCAAGCTGGCAGTAATAAAACCTCTCATTAAGAAGCCGCAATTAGATCCAAATAACTTAGCAAATTACAGACCCATTTCAAATCTTCCATTTATGTCTAAAATACTAGAAAAAGTTGTGTCCGCTCAATTGTGCTCTTTTTGCAAGAAAATGATTCTGATGAAAAATTCCAGTCAGGATTCAGACCGCATCATAGTACAGAAACTGCGCTAGTTAAAATTACAAATGATTTACTTTTAACTTCTGACCAAGGCTGTATTTCAGTACTAGTTCTACTTGATCTTAGCGCTGCGTTCGACACTATAGAATAATACTCTTGGATCGACTACAAAATTACACTGGTGTTCAGGGACAGGCATTAAGCTGGTTTAGATCGTACATATCGGACCGTTATCATTTTGGCTGTTTAAATGGGGAAAAATCAAAGATAACGTCAGTAGACTATGGATCGGTGTTAGGCCTCTGCTATTCTCAATATATATATGCTGCCACTTGGTAATATTATAAGAAAACATGGAATTAACTTTCACTGTTACGCTGACGATACTCAATTATATATTTCATCACGACCAGATGAAAACACTACTAACTCATCTAAATTGACAAATTGTCTCAAAGATATAAAATGCTGGATGATGCATAATTTCCTGCTATTAAATTCAGATAAAACGGAGGTATTACTTATTGGTCCAAAAACTACACACAAAGCCTCTTACAATACAACTTTTATATAGAAGGATGTCCTGTTACTTTTTCCACTACAGTAAAAGACCTAGGTGTTATACTAGACCGCAACTTGTCTTTCGAAAATCATATTTCATCTGTTACAAGAACAGCCTTTTTCCACCTTAGAAACATTGCTAAGCTACCTAACATGCTATCTGTTTCTGATGCAGATAAGTTAGTTCATGCATTCATGACCTCGAGACTAGATTACTGTAATGCTTTATTGGCCGGTTGTCCTGCATCCTCAATAAACAAGCTACAGTTAGTACAAAATGCAGCTGCTAGAGTTCTTACTAGATCAAGAAAATATGATCATATAACATCGATTTTATCATCTCTACACTGGTTACCTATAAAGTTCCATATCAACTACAAAGTACTACGACTGACCTATAAAGCTCTAAATGGTTTAGCTCCTATGTACTTAACGGACCTAAGGAGGGAGGGCGTTCTCGCATTTAGCTCCAAAACTCTGGAATAGCCTTCCTGATACGGTCAGAGGTTCTGACTCACTGACACAGTTTAAAACTAAACTAAAGACGCATCTCTTTAGTCAAGCATTCACATAATGCTTACCTATACCGTTTGCCACTGAAACTGCTTATCGCACCAGTGGGGCTCGACAGCCTTTTAGACAAACGGGTCGGCGTGTATGGTTGGGTTGCAGAAAGTTTGGGTTGCGGAGAGTTTGTGAGATTGTGGTTTTCTAACACCTACTCCCGTGTAATGGAAATCATTATGAACATCAGCTATGCTAATTATTTCCCATCTGCCTTTCTGCTGTTATCTCGGGACTCTTGTACCGAGAAAAATGGCGTTCGTCAGCTCCAGTTTTGTATCCAGCCTCTCACGGGATTTCGGACGCTCCAACACCTGTGATGAGAAGACCAGCGCCTGTGAAGAGATGACTCAACGCATGTGAAGAGACGACTCAACACCGGCGATATGTTATTACCTTAATATATTACATGATTAACTAAATGTATTTTTTCCATGTACTTTCTGAAATACGCTTACTGTAAAGCTTCTTTTGAAACAATATGAATGTTAGCCAGAGGAGAACTGGCCCCCGACTGAGCCTTTATTCTCCCAAGGTTTTTTTTTTCCCATCCAATCTGATGGAGTTTTGCTTCCTTGCCACTGTTGCCTTGCTTTTGGCTTGCTTAGTTGGGGATATTTAATATTTAACAATATTATTGATCTGTGTTGTACTACTTTCATGTTATCACTGTGAAGCTGCTTTGATGCAATCTGTATTGTGAAAAGCGCTATATAAATAAATGTGACTTGACTTGACACACAAACACAGCCCGCCTCAGTGCAGGGCTCGCAGAAATAAAATCGACTCATGTCAAATGTAACGTTACATTAAATGTAGTGAAGGACTCAGTAGTACCCACAAACACTAACGTTACACACCACGTTATGGTTTCTGTAAAAATAAACCAATACAGTCAGCTCAGGCCGACGGTGTTTTCAGTGCAGTGAATGTGCCTGCTGTCCCGCACCCACATACACTCACAGACATGAGCGCCCTAGTGGCCAAAAATTCCACACTGTGGATTTAAGTGCATTAACTGTCATGTTAAACTTGCTTTGACTGCCCTTAAAACTTTTCATTTATTTGATTTTGAAAGTCTTCACAGCTGAGTTAAACTGGATGGACGAAAGGGGTTACGCTTTTTGCCGGTGTGTTTAGTTTTCTTTTGTTTCTTGGTTTGTTTATTTATATCTGTTTAAATATTGATTTTATTTATTCATATATAAAATATTTATCACTTTGTTTATTAAATTAAGATCATTCAACTCTTCATCTTGTGTCTCTCTTTATTTTCAACCCATTCAGTGATTATTGTTGGAGGAGGGACAGACCAGGGCGGGGCAGGAGGGACAGACCAGGGCGGGGCGGGAGGGACAGACCAGGGCGGGCGGGAGGAACAGACTAGGGCGGGACGGGAGGTGAAGACCCCTCGGGCGGCCAGGGCGGTGTAGTAAACTTTTCTTTCTTTGTTAGAAAAGTTAGCAACTCAGGAGACCAGGAGACAATGGACGTTTTCGAGCAGAAGTTTTTTATTGCTGGTAGCTGCAGTCACGCCAACATCGTCTCACTAAGGGAAATGTTCCCTTACAATTTATACATTTAGAGGGGAGGAGTTTACATAGGGGTGGAGTCACTCTGAAACAAAGCATGCAAATGAAGAAGGAACACACCCTACTTTGAGGGCATTACCAATCCAATTGAATCAGCATAACTATTCAGATGCTGATACTAGTGGCCAGGAACTCTGGTTCCAGAGAGCCATCAGAGCCATTTAAAGACAAAAGGTGGAAGTCTCCCCTATAGCTATAATCCAATCAACTTAAATGATTAAATCTCTAGGCTGGGAGGTGAGAAAAACAGGACTATTAGGAAAGAGACTGGCTGAAGAATCATCTAAAATCCATACTTAACTTTATCAGTTTTTATACCATTGGAGTGGAAAACCTAAATTAAACATTTAATAAATTTGTAATCTCACAATTCCCCCTTTGGGAGTTCTAAATAACTCCCACACCCCTCGGGCGGCCAGGGCGGTGAAGACCCCTCGGGCGGCCAGGGCGGGAAGACCCCTCGGGCGGCCAGGGCGGTGAAGACCCATCGGGTTCCAGCGCCAGAGCCAGTGTTTGTTCCTGTGTTTGTGTCTGTTCTTGTGGCTGTTACAGTTCTTGTGTCTGTTCCCGAGCCGGTGTCTGTTACCGAGCCGTTGTCTTTTCCTGAGCCGGTGTCTGTTCCCGAGCCAGTGTCTGGTCCCGAGAGTGCATCACAGCCCTGGTCGCCCGAGGGGTCTGCTCCGCCCTGGCCGCCCGAGGGGTCTCCTCCGCTCTGGCCACCCGAGGGGTCTGCTCCGCCCAGGCCGCTCGAGGGGTCTTCACCGCCCTGGCTGCCCGAGGGGTCTTCACTGCCCTGGCTGCCTGAGGGGTCTTCACTGCCCTGGCCGCCCAAGGGGTCTTCACTGCCCTGCCCTACTTTAAAAGCAACCCAACCTTGGGAAGTAAATATAAACTTGGAATCCCATGAACACGAGAGAGCAATGGCCTTCAGCTCCGTCCACTGCCTGCTCAACCCTTAGTCCTCCTAGGAGGAAAAGTCAGAGCACTTCAGAGGAACTTGCCTGGTAGGGCTGCCAATGAAGAATGGCGGACCTCTTTCTGACTTCGGACCATTGTAATCTCAACACTCTTCCACTCTGCTATCCCTTTCCTAGTATACCATAAGGGAAGCATGCCGGCTTATAACATCTACACCATGGGTCATCAACTATATTTGTTCAAGGGCCAGAATTTTTCTCTGCAGACACTGTAAGGGCCAGATGCCCATAATATAAAATAAAATCAGTATTGTATCCTAAGTATTATTTTATTATTTGATATACTAAATCTCATTCCAAATTTCTGTTAGTTTTTACATATTACCTGTACTGCAGCAAGCCACCAGGGGGGCGATAGCAATGTTTTAGGCTTTATATTTGTGAAGTTGTCAATCTGTCCATCACTGTAAAATGCAGGTCGTAGTTTGGCACTCTCAAAAAGGCTTAAGCGGAAAGTTGATTCAGAGAACCATAGTTTTAAGGAAGAATGGACTGAATGGACGTGATGCCTTTGGAAACAAACTTGTGTCTGTCAGTTATTTAAGAGTTGTTAGTCATTCAAGATCACTTAGAAAGTGTAAGTAAACATAGTAAATACAGTTAGTTATAAAGCATTTAGTATTGGTCAGTTAACTATGATTGTGAGCTCATCTAAAGTGAGGACTATTCAGGCCTTGTAAAGCATTTATAAAGGAGATTTACGATTTACACTTTATACAGTTTATTAGATTAACACTTTAGATGAGCTCACAAACATAGTTAACTGTCGCTTTTATTTGCTTGCAATTACCATGTTCTTCTCTGTTATGTTGATGGTTGTTATTGATACACCGTAATTGGGCACAAATCCCAGGCAAGGAAAATTTTGACAATTGTGAAAAAATTAGCACGTAACACAATAAAAGATATTCAATGACAGAAACACATTTATCGTCAATTTTGATTGAAGGCAGGCTATGGCACAAGCTACATTACTTTTTAGAATGTCTTTCTTTTTTTCTCTTCATTTGATTTAAAAATAAATAAATATAGAATCATACTTTTTCCTCTTACAAGGCTATTCCTGAATTTAGTATTATGCTGGCGGTCGAATGGAAATCTAAGATTGGTCCATTAAAGTAGCCACAGCTACTGTACAGTTGCATCCGACAACAACTTCCGCCTAAAAGAATGTGGGCTACTGTACTACAACCACCCCACACAGCCCGTTCTCATCCCAAGGCGTCATATAGTGATGCTATTGACAATGCGTATACATCCAACGCACATGGCACCCTTTAGCGTCAATATGAGATGCAGATATATATGGGCCAGAAGGCGCCTCCGAGTGGTCTAACCCTAACGGCTAACACGCTTCGGTATGTTTAGGTCTGGGGTAGGGTTAGGCCTGAACCCTACCCCAGACCTAGACATACCGAAGCGTGTTATATTGACGCTAAAGGGTGCCATGTGCGTTGGATGTATACACATTGTCAAAATATGTCTATATGTCTATATCACTATATGACGCTCTAGAATGAGAATGCGTTGCCCCACAGGCTTACTAAACTATACATAATAAGCTATGACCACTTTTGACTTCATCGCCATATCGGTTACATAAAATCATGTTGTACATACTCTCAGCTTTAGCTAAAATGCTGAAAGAGGAGGCAATAAAGGAGTTAAACAACTAGCAGAGTCAGCCAGGGAGGCTGCAGATGCCAACAACTCTCAATTGAAAGAGGTCATGCTACTGCACAGCTAAAGTCTCTAGGTTTCGACTTTACAGAAAAATATGATCTCAACTCTGTTTCCACTCCAACAGGGAGTATACCACATGGAAGCATCTACATATACATTCTCATCTTCAGCAAGGTAATGGGTATTCCTCATTCCCCTTTGCTGTACTGAATGTGCCTCTTCCTCCTTCACTGAATAATTGTGCAAGCTGTATACAAGTCCACATTATCCCCTCCAGCTAAAGTACTGAAAAGGGTCAAGAGATGAGTGGAAACTATAACGTCAGACATAGAATCAACTGACCACATTGTTGTATGAAAAAACAGTGGAATATTATTTTTGAGTAAACAATGAGAGTGTGAACTACTTTATTATAAGTTTATTTGAATAGGGACAAGTATGTTACATAAGCTCATGTTCCATACTTCTAACATTTCTCATCCCCTTGTAGACTCCTCAGAGATGCATGCTAATGAAACATGCATGTCCAACAGGCTAATGGGGAAGCACAAACAGACATCATCCAACAGGAGGAGGCGGGAACCGGTGAATGATCAACATTTTAATCATATAATTAAAAAAAAGTAAATTTCAGGCCTGTTCCTCTTTCATCCTGTCGTCACTCCTTTGATCCTCCCAGAGCATTCTCTAAATGTGTAGGGCAGAAATATCAAAGACAGCCCACATAATTATTTGATTACATTTAAATATTGTATTTACAGAAACATAAAACAATTGCAAAGTATTCACATTTACATCAATGTCTGGTCACACTGTTAAATTCTAGTTTTAAAATTATGAAAATATATATATATATATATATATATATATATATATATATATATATTAATTTTATGTATCTAATATTTGCCTTGGGGGATGGGGGTGGGGTAAGTTATCAGTTACATGGGCAGATTTGGTTAAAACCAAACCCCATTTTTACACCGTTTATCTATATGATTCTTCAGAGTGGGCATTCAGTACAGTCTCCAATGCCTCATGCCATCCACAGAACTCCAGAAGCGGATAATGAAAACTGCTGCCCTGCTGAGTCCAGATACCCTTCCAAAAAGCCTAGAGCCTGGAGTGATTGCTCCTCAACAGCTCTGAATGAAGGTAATCAGTCACTGTCTCACACTGAGAGAAAGGTGAGAATATGCACTGTTCTGCCTCTTCTCAACTGTAGACTGCTCAGACTCTGACACTATTATACAGTTCATGCAGAAGACAGCAAGACAAATGAGTTGACCGCACGTGGCTCAGGTTTAGTATGAATCATTGAGCATTGTGAGTTCATCATGAACAACAGATTGTTAATATCCAAACATAAGAAGTGTGTGTTGTGTTTTAGAGCTCTCGCAGCTCACCGATGCTTGCCCTGATTTTACTGTTTAACACAGAGCACACATGAGTGAAGAGAGAGCTAATGATTTAAGAAATATCATTGATGACTTGGAATACAGCAAGAACAAAGAGGAGTTGAAACAATTTTCACTCATAAATGGCTAATACATCTACAAATAGTAACAAAGAAATGGCAAGTAACATTGAATCAAACATAAAACTTTGAAGTAAAGACTGAAATGGTATTTTCTTTTAAAAAAACAACAACAAAAAAAACATTTAAAACTCTGAAAAAGCATTTTTTTTACTTGTAACATTGTATGTGTGTGTGTGTGTGTGTGTGTGTTGATTGAGGCAAGTTGTGCAATTATTTTCAGGGAAATGCAGTTCCAGCAGGTTTTTAACACAAGTAAAGTTTTTGCCACAACATTAGCTTTTATTATGTACTGAAAGCACATACTCTCTTTCTCCCGCTCTCTCTCCCACTCAAACGCGCACGCACACACACACACACTGACACACTCACACAGGGTGCGTTTCCCGAAAGCATCGTTAGCCAACTATGGTCGCAGATTCCGTTGTTATCAGCATAGTTCAACGATTCGGTGTTTCCCGAAACCATCGTTCCAACGAACATTCGCAAACAGCATCGCAAAGTTGTGTGGTTTGAACGACAGCTCTCGACCTGTGGTTAGAGACATCGTTTCTATATTGCATGACATTTGGAGGTAATAAATCCTTATTTTGAGCAAAATAAGCAAGCTGACATTCAGTACAACCGGTGTCTTTTATTTAGAATACATACAAATGGAATTTACGTCTTTTAGTTTGTCAAAAGATTTGAAGTAGCGTCTTTGAAGAGTGCGCATGTGCGAACGCGCTCCACTACGTAAGAACGAGCCAAATATTGAGTCTGGTAATAAAGCAAAACAACTGAGAACAATTAGAAATAGTCCTCAGATGACATGTCTGTAATTTATATAAAACAAATCTAGCGTTAATTGGATCTCAAACAGTTTCATTAAAAGTAGTTATTACTCCACCACGTGCGAAACCAACGTGGTTGAACGATACTTTGCGACAGTGGGTTTCGGGAAACAGTCCTGACTAGCTAGTTGATTTTTCCAACGATGCATCATTCTATGATAGTTAATCAGCGAACTACGTCGTTGTACGGGAAACGCACCCCAGAAACGTGTTGCCTCTTTGCGGCCGCATTACCACCTTATATATGTATTTGCCTATTTTTTATTAATTAATTGGCCAGTCATCAATTTACACACTGTGGGCTATATATATATATATATATATATATATATATATATATATACACACAAATATTTGACTTATATATCCTAAATGGTTTATGGTTTGTTGTAATGCTATGATGTTTTATTAACAAAGTTCGGGAGGAGCAGGTTCAGATAATTAAACCTACCTAATTAAACACATGTGGAACACATTCAGGTAATCAAACCTTAGTAGACACGAGCGGAGCACACTCTGTTAATCAACCCAATCACCGAGTTAAGAGGTATATATAGAGGGAATGAGCGTGACGTCACCTCCGGCCGGAGTGCTGCAGTTCCTCACAGTGAGTGGCAAAAAGACTGAGCGGCTGTATGTGTTCAGCGTGAATGCCGCGAAAACGAACACAACACATATAAAGTGGGAAAGAGCTTTGCGATTGACTGTACAACTAGATTTGACAAAAAAATCGGAGGTATATTTTTATAGACTGCGATAGAAAGAGGAGCAAATGGATCACTGCAATTCACAGAAACAACTGGACTGCGAAAGGTGAATTTGCAGTTATCATTTTGTGTCAATATGCTGAATTTAGCTGTAAAACCATACCCATATATTTTGTATTGTTATATATATATATTAACAACTCATCAATAAAATATGTATCATTCCATATTCTGCATTATTGGATTTTTTTTTAATAAACACTGACTAAAAAAAACTATAAAGTTTTAGGGCTGGACGATATGATGATATGTAGGCTATATATAACACTCATATAAGTAATCACCCAGATTTAAACCTATATTTATATAAAACATTCACAGGCAAATTTGCTTTATGTTTAGGTCTATATTGCTTTTATTTCCCCGGTGTCACGATGGATCACGATCTTTAGTAAGTTGTAAGGAACACTATATTGAGTCCAACATTTAATTTAAATTGATAAAATTGTTCGTTTTAGTCGCATTTTTGCAGTTTCCCCTATTAAATCCAGTCACGCAGCAGATCTTTTGCCACTCGGTCAGGCTGAGAGGGGTTGTTCCGGCGGGAAAGTCACGTGAATGCATTCCCTCTATACAGCAAAAATGAACTCTCTCAGCCCTCCACCACCCCATCTCCTCACTTCATGTCCTAATTACTCTAACTACAGGGGAGCACTCTGGGTTTGGGCAAAAATTCTGAGCTCGGAACCCTCCCCCCTGGACAGCACGCCAAACACGCATAATCTTCTCTCTGTTTAATTGATGTAAGTGTGAAGTATGGTATGTTTATTTGGTTGTTATTGTATCTTTTTAAAAAGCCAATTAAAACTGCAATAAAAAGAAAAAAATCTTATTCTTCACTGAGAACAGTAGATCAAGAGCCAGGATGCGTAGTCTGATGATCAAGAAGAATGGCGCTGATTAAAGTAAAAGAGTTCTTTATTTAAACAAAGTAAATGCAGGTAAAATATAATATAAATACAGGTAAATACATTGGTGTCATATAGTGACACTTTTGACAATGCATATACATCCAACACACATGGCACCCTTTAGCATCAATATAACGTGCTTCGGTTAGGGCTAGGTTTAGGTCTGGGGTAGGGTTAGGGTTAGACCACTAGGAGGCGCTTTCTGGCCCATATATATCTGCATCTCATATTGACACTAAAGGGTGCCATGTGCGTTGGATGTATACGCATTGTCAATAGCGTCAGTATATGATACCTCGGGATGAGAATGGGCTGTAAATACAGTGAAATAAATACAGGGAAAAAATCTAAATCTGGGGAAACACAAACAAAACAGTGTGCATAGAACAAACAATACCAGACAATGACTGAAAAGAAATAAGGAACTTATGTTGATGAACTAAACTGTTAAAGGTGCCATAGAATGTGAAATTGAATTTATGTTGGCATAGTTAAATAACAAGAGTTCAGTACATGGACATGACATACAGTGAGTCTCAAACACCATTGTTTTCTCCTTCTTACTTAAATCTCGGTTTTGAAAAACACCCCTGAAAAACAGACGAATCTCCACATAATACTGACTGTGACGCAACAGTCGGGATCATTAATATGTACCACCCCTAACATTTGCAAATGCCCCCATGTTCAATGACAGACGAGATAGAGCTGCGCAGCCGAAGCATGGCAGTTTCTCAGTGTTTGGATGTACACATCAACACAAAAGTATTTTTTAGTTCCTTCATCCGAGCCTCTGAAGAAACAATGGGTTAATTTATTTTCTCTGGATAGTTCCAAACATTTCACCGACGACTGTTTCCTCAACTTTGGCCAAGAGCTGGCCTCGGATCAAGCTGATGTGGTGTTGTTCAAGTTCAGACAGGTAACTTTAATCTTTCACTTAAAATCGTTCAATCATGTTTATGCATCAGTAAGTCAAGCCAGTGCAATGACTAAAATATCAACTCCACAAAAAAAAATTATTTAAATTGTGAATAAATTATATACAGAAAGCGATCAAAGAACAATGTTTCCACACAGCGTGAGTTTACCTGGACACTTGCCAAAGTGTTATGAATTCAATGACGCACGTTACTCTGCACAACGAAGCTCTTACTGTATTTACATGATCGTGTCTGCATTAGTGAAAGCAGAGAAGGCAGAAAATGTGTTGCAATGATAATATCTTCATCCTCATGATCGACAGACTCCTCTGCTTGTTCAATGCTCATCACAGCAACATTTTATGTGATGGGAATAGATCTAAATACTTCAGAAACGTCTCACAATTCGTTAATCTCGATAGCTGTAATAGTAAAAAAAACGTATAATAGCTGTAGTCAAATTATTTGAGAGAGTTTCACATGTAATACATAGCTATTTCATATGCAAGCATGTCAGCCAATCACAGCAGAGGCCGGTTACACACAGCAGACACGCCCCTACAAATAGAGCGTTCAAAGCAGAGGCTAAAATCAAGCTATGAAAAATGCCTTTTATTTCTAAATAATCACTATTTTTGATCTAAAAAACATACTAACATTGTAAGGAAACCCACAGAACATTATAAAATAATTTAAAAAAACATTCTAGGGCAGGGCACCTTTAATGAATGTCCATGACAACTAATGACTGGCGGGAAACTAGAACAAAGGAAACAGCTAATCAGATAAAGACAAACTCAGATACACAACAACGATATGCTTAAAACGGAGACATTTTTTCCTTCGGGTTTTCCACTTGGCGACACCATCGTCAAAACGATCCCCATTCACATGGATCCGCGAAAACGACAAACAAAGCCATTCGATTGCGATGAAACACTATAGACCTAACATGTTTTACGCATCTGCATGAAGTCACCGTCTTCAGAGATTGGTGTTTTTGTTGTTTACAAAGAGACGTGTTTTTGTTGTTGTTTACATGGGTTTGCACTTTGAAACCCATTTTTTAAGGTTTGCCTTTTCAGGCACCCAAAATGCCATTGCCATGTAAACAAACGGCCAAAACACATACAAAATTGTATGTTTTTAGTTGAAAACGGTGTCGTGTGAACAGCTATGTCCATAAAAATCAAACTGAAACAGAGCAAAACCATGACAGAACTTCCCTTCAGGAAGATGCCATGAAAAGAAGGAGGAAGCTCTGGTTCAAGGAACAAGGGATGATGGTGGGATTAAAAAAAATCCAAAGTGTTTGTTGTAGCTGTTATCAGTGATAGAAATCTGCACACATATCCAATCTATTGGTGTTTTTGCTTTGTCACAGAGGGGTGAATAAATAAGCAGTATTATACAAAGCCTTTACAATAGATATTTCAATGGCACCCATAATGTAGCTTGTGGTTCTCAATGGCACATATGGTTTCAGTATGTGGGGGGTTACAGAGATCTCTAGGTGAGATGCTTTTATCAGTGTGCATCTGATCAGCGACGGACACAGACAGCATTGCTGAGTGAAGGCATCAGCTGAGAGCTCAAAACCAATGCTCTATCCTCACTTAGTCAATAACACTATAAGCCAATAACACTTGTTTTCGCATAGATGCCTATTTTACATAGAACATAAAATATACAGCATTGCTCGATAAGATAGGTGTGTTTGAAGAAGAGTTCAATTACAAGCTTGAGATCAGGAAAACACAGAGGATTACACATTGCACACACAACAAATAAGGATGTACAAAAACAAAATATTTTAAATTAATCTGCCACATTCCTTGAAATGTATTCTTTATATTAATGTATGGTTTGCAATAAAAACAAAACACTTCCATGTCGTTTTCAACAGCACATGGCTTTTTTTAAAGAATGTTTTCATGGGCTTTCTTGTTTACTAATGCGTGCTGTGAATACTAATGTGAAACTACATTTCCATGACATTCAAATATAATAACATTAGACATACATATGTCTTTCTGCATATCTGAGGACTGAACTGAGATGGATGATGACATCACTGTTTTCTGCAGAACGGCTTTATACATAAAATGAACCAAATTACTAATTGATGATCTTTACAACGGAACTGAATCAACACTGACTTCAATTGACTTTTCATGTTATCAAGTGACTGCGTTTACATGCAGCCAATAACCCGGCTTGCGAACGGCGATCATAATGCTGGTGAGCTCACTATATAGTGTTCTGCTCTCTACCCCAAACATAGGGGGTAGGGAATAGTGCTTAGAGTGGAGATTTCGGACACAGCATCGGTCTCTCAGTAGAGAAATTCTCGGCGCATACAAAAACTTGCGTGCAGTATACCGGAAGTAAACATGGCAAGACCATGCGAGACACAGCACAGCATACTTTTGGAGCGAGGTCAGTAATATTACCAGCATCACAGCGCAAACAAAGGCGATTGCTATCTGCCCCAAACTATTCATTATTCGCATGCTGCTGTTGTTGTTGTCTTTGGATACAGGAAGAAATTCGGAAATGACGCAAATTGCGTCTAAAGGTTATCCGTACGTCAAGACGCTAACTGCGCGTCGCCGTTTACATTGGGATATTGCAATTCCATGTATACAGGAGCAACTCTCTCTGCTCACGCATGTAAACAGGTTATTCCTAATGTTTCAGAAACCCGAATAGTGACCTTAACCCGACCATAACCCGAAAATTGGCTGCATGTAAACGTAGTCAGTGTAAAGCTGCTTTGAAACAGTCTGTATCAAGCGCCATGTGATGACTTGATTTGACCACACAACACTATAAACTATTTTTAATGTTCTTGCCCACAAAATCTAATTCAAACTAAAACAAAAACTTATTATTTTAAGAAATGTTTTTGTCATCCTTTGAACGAATCATTTTGTTTTTTTTTTTGCCTCAAAATTTATTATAATTATTATACATATATAAAATATATAAACAATATAAATTAAATTTTCCGTCCCACGCTCTTCCACTACAGACTTCGCTGAACCACGCCCTCGCCACAGGCGTTAAGTATCTAGACGACGTGAGCGACAGTTTAGTCAATCACAACACACCGGCCCAAACTAACCAATCTGAGCCCACTGCCTATTTCTGGGAGTGGTTTCATAGAATCAGGAAGTCGACCGGTCATTTAAATGACTGAGGAGAAACGCGGCTGACAATAAAGATGAAATGTATGAAAAATAAGAAAAATAAGATATATGTTATATTGCACCCCATAAACACAATCATGCAAAGAAAAAAAAAACTTTTTTTTGTCTCAAAATTTATTATAATTATTATACATATATAAAATATATAAACAATATAAATTAAAATCTAAAATAGAGAATATAACTAAAATGCAGAAATATAACAACATGTTCATCATAAAAAAGTCATTATCTTGTATGAATTAAATTTTGAAACTACATTTATAGATTTGTAGACAAAACAAATGGTGGTATAATATATTTAAATATGTGCATTAATGTGTGATATATGGTATTTTGGTGTCCACTCTGTAAATTGAATATGCATTAAGAAATTCAAAAGATTAACAGTTAAATGCTGTATCCTTTAGAAGACATTCAGCTTTTAAAGCCATACCATAAAGTCTTTGCAGTGTGTAAAATCATACAGTACTGCTGTCCTTCCATATGCACCAGTTAGAAAACAAATGAATGATGAAAAGAAAAACCTATGAGTGAAAAAAGCAATCACAAAGACACAAGCATTGATGAAGCGTTGGTGGCCAAACATATGCTGAAAAAAAAGCAGATTAAAAATGCAGAGGCCATTCAAATTCAGGGTTTAGACAATAAAATAAAATAGTAATAAAAAAACCCTCATTCTTTTTGTGCTGAGCGCAGCTGCCGTGTGACCGTGAGAATCGTGTTAATGCAAGCCCGGGCCATGAAAGAAACCTTTCACAATGAGATCACTTCAAAAGGGCTTGTAAACAAAGACAGGCCCATTTCAGTCCACCACGAACAGATAATCAAGCTTAAATAAAACCGCCTTCTCTGATCTGACACTAAATAATAGCTGGAATAGGTGGCCATGCTGGCTGCCAGTACATTTCCATGTAAGTAAGCTTATTATACTTCAACATAAAATATTTTGTGTGATAAAATAAAAAATTCTAATAAAATTTTATTTGACAAAGGTGCTCTGAAGGTTGTTGAAATAGCGGTATATATCCAGCTGCTCCTGTGATGTCTGTTATTTCATTTGTGTGTCTTTGAGTTGCTGTCCCCTCACATTTCCCTCAAAAAGGTCAGCAGTAATTGCTCCTAAACACGTGGAAACCTGCCTTGAATGTAGACTCACAGCACAGCCTGAGCTCCGTAAACCAATTTAATATAAAAAAAGACCTCACAATCAATAGATACTCACTAAAACATAGAATTTGGTAATCCTCGAGTCATTACTAATGGGTTACCATGATCTTTACATTAGACGTAATTATACATAAACATGCTTTAATCACATTAAATATGAACCTGCATATAGTAGTTCTTAGAAGTCCTTCTGGGAGTTATGTAATAAATAGCAGCTATCGATTAGCTAATAGTGAACTAACACATTCAACTGAGTGCTATTACTTACTAATTTATTAATCTTATTAATCTTAAAATGTATTAAGAGTTTCTTATTATTTAATAGCAGTTATTAGAATGTTAAAGGGATACTTCACCTCTGGAAATGTGTATATAAAATGGGTCATTTATGTCGAAGAAATGTGAAATTATTTTTTGGAATTTGAAGCTTTTTGGAGAAAAGACAGAAAATGGCAACAACTCCCATAATGCACTTGCTTCGCTGCCCTAGGAGGCCACGCCTATCGGTAACAGAGCACAGTAGGTAAACAGAAGTCTAGGCTACTAGTTACATTTCTTTATTTTACCCTACTACTGACTGTAGTCTTTAGTCTCTGGACAAAAAAATTATTTTACTATTGAATCTCCGTCATGAGTCTGCCCGAAAATGTGTTTCAGAGATCACCCAAAATGTCCGGGATTCGGCTTTTGCATTCTACAGTCGTAATTCATTATGTTTACTGTGGCGAGCAGGACGAGTGAGGCCGTGGAGAACAGCGCAAGGCCGGTGGCGTGATTACCGATGAGCGACACCTTTGAGACGCACCGGTCTCGTATTCTCAGGAGCGGAAATTTTTTTAGCAATGTTAAAACCCACATCGACCGATCACTTGTTTAGTGTAAACACTACATTCAGATTCACAAATAGGAATGAATTCAGTTAGATTAAAACAAAAGGTGTGCATGTAAACAATGAATGGCGACTGCAAAAAGCAAAAGCTGAATCCTGGACATCGACGGCCGGACATGTCCGGAAAAAGAGGATGGTCACCGCTACTACTCCGCTTTCTCCACAGAACAAGAGCCTGCTACCTTAGCTTCCAAAAAAGATGGCTGACACTATGTGTTCATTCTGTGAGTGAGATCCACCCTATATGGGCCTGTTGTTGCACGGCCTGCTTATATACGCTCTCCTCACGCCAATCACTAAAATCACAGACAGGTGTTTGTCATTTGAACTTGACCCACTTATTCACCGCTTGGCTTCGTCCCCGCTCTCCCACTACAGACTTCGCTGAACCACGCCCCCCCGCCACAGGCGTCAAGTATCTGGACAATGTGAGCGACAGTTCAGCCAATCACAACACGCCAGCCCAAACTAACCAATCTGAGCCCACTGCCTGTTTCTGGGGAGTGGTTTCATAGAATCAGGAAGTCAACCGGTCGTTTAAATGACTGAGGAGAACGCGGCTGACAATAAAGGTGAAATGTATGAAAAATAAGACTTTTTAAAAAAGAAAAACCATAAATACATGTTATATTGCACCCCATAAACACAATCATGCAAAGAATAAAAAAAAAACACTATGTGCATGTGGTCAAAAGGACACCAAACACCAGCTCTAATAACTATGGGTTGCCTACCTAAATCCTCATAACCTCAAAGGCACTGTTCTAAGGTCTTGTTGTGGATTGGGTTGCTGACTCGTTCAGTACTGACCTGTCATCAACAGGACATTCTGGTAATTACAGAAAGTAATCAGTTGGACTGTAGTAGAGCTTCTTAAAGACCTCCTGTCTGGTGAAGTTGCGCAGGGTCCAGGCCTGAAGGGGACTGTCATCACAGCTACTCCACCGTTGGGCCGTATGTGCCATCCTCTAGCCGACTGATAGTTAGACACGACTGGGTGATGATGTGGAGGAAGGTGCGTTTCTGATGGTTCCCATGTAACATGACAATAAACCAGGTATGGGTACTGGTGAAAAAGAGCTCAGAACATGGCCCAGTCTCTTACAATTTAAATGACTGTTAATACAAAATAAAATGATGCACTGCTAATTGCATATAACTTTTATTGAATTTACTCACACCCATGTCATCCAAGATATCCATGTCATTCTTTCTTCAGTCGAAAAAGAAATTAAGGTCTTAGATGAAAACATTCCATGATTTTTCTCTGTATAATGCACTTAAATGGAAACCAAACGGCCAAAAGACAGTTTCAGTAACACTGTCTAATCCCAAAGAAGTCATAAAACTGACGTCTTGGGACGTCTTTTGACCATACATCAATATATGCCTTTTTCAGGGCCCCCCTGAAACGTCGGTTATATGACGATCCTGGGACGTCATACAACTGACGCTTTACCTTTAGGCGTCAGTTAGGTGACGGGGTAGGTTTAGGGGTAGCTTTTAGGTCTGGGGTAGAGTTAGGATCGAATAACATCATTTAACCGACGTTTAGGCCTAGAAGAGGCATATATATTACGAATGGTCAAAAGACGTCGTCAATATATGAATGATACTGTATAGGTATCAGTGCAAACTGCAAACTGTTCAAAGGGCTTTAAACGATTCACAGACAATGAATAAGGGTCTTATCAGCGAAACGATCGCTCATTTAATAAATAAATAACAAAGTTTAAGCTTTATAACCTCTCATGTTTGAACTGAGAAAATCTTTTTTCGGGTTCAATGTGTTCATTTCGTTCGTTGAATAAGTCAAATGACTCGAAAAAAGATTCATTCATTTTATATAACGAGTTTGAAACTGAAGAGTCACAAACGTGGGTCACAGAACAAAGCAAGGTGACCATTTGAGCTTATAAATGTTGTTATTTATTTATTTAATGAGCGATCGTTTCGCTTGATACGACCCTTATTCATTGTCTTGAATTGTTAAAGCCCTTTGAACAGTTTGCACTGAAACTGTCTTTTGGACCTTGAACTGTTTGGTTACCAGTAAGGTGCATTATATGGAGAAAAATCCTGTGATGTTTCCATCAAAAACCTTAATTTCTTTTTGACTGAGAAAGAAAGACATGGGCGTCTTGGATGAAATGGGGTGAGTAAATTATCAGCAAAAGTTTTTGTAAAAGTGAACTACTCCTTTAACATGCAATTAAGCTTCAGAAAAATAAATAAAAAGAGACTGAGACCACAAATGATATTCTACTATATTTATAATAATAATAATAATAATAATAATTAAAAACAAATTAATTAAAAATGTGAATGAATTTCAGAATGTATTTGCTTTAATGACAGCGGTACTTGAACTGACATGGACAAAACATCACTTTCGAATGTTTCAAAGAGACAAACAGAGGCGTTCTAACAAGGGCACACACTAATAGGAGTCATGGGAAAAGGTCAGATGTTGAAATGCAAATGTAGGGCTGGAAAGTAAGGAAATAAGTGTGGGTGTATAGATTGTATTTGCTGTTGTCTTGTAATGACAGCAATCAAGTGTAATGGGGCTGACTTAGCAATGCTGAGTTAATGGCTCTTTTCCTTCTAAAACAGATGTTTTTAATAGCTTATTGGAAACAGTGCCAAAAACTGAGAACATGAGATCTCGGTAAACCAAAATCATCAATTTCCACATGCAGTGAGAAAAACCTGAGGGCTATTTTTAAAGCAAATGTCTGTCTTTCTGGTTGCCAAGTATCGAGTACTCTATGGATAAATTGGAAACTGAATCACAATTTAATGGTGGCAAATTCTAGGATGTAAAATGATGTCAAGATCATCTTTCCTTATGATCTGATCATTTATAGGCACTAAAGTCCTGCAGCACAAGTCTCCAGGAGATGGAATAAATACAATGCCCTGCATTAGAGGCAATTTAGAGGTGAAAACTAAACACTGGATTCATGTCTGTGTCCAACATTAAAACCAAAGCCACCGAAGGGATGGAGATCTATTTTTAGATGCTTCTGATTTCTTGCGCACCTTTGAGATTCGGCACCAATGTCCCTTACGACTCAAGTGTGATGTCTTCTTTTTAATCAAATGACTCAATCATTTTGATATATAAACACCAAAATCGACTTAGCTGACAAAGAAGCGTCTGTTATATTAACAGAAGTATTCGATAAGATCAAAGATCTCCAACTTTTCTTTATTCAGTGAAATGTGTTTCTTGATATCTTGAGAATGTTGTAATGAATCTCCGATATTGATTTTGTAATATTCACTGAAAATCAATGCCCACAGAGGCTAAGAGGAGATGTTATTGGGCGGCATAGTAAACAAGTATATTCCTCTGTCATCACTCTAAACCGGCTTACAAGTCTATATATGAATCTATGCAAGTGTGTTTCTAAACCATTCACAATGTCACTCAAATACAGTGGGAGTCTAGTTCACAAACATCACCACCAGAATACTGAAACAACACGCAGCAAAAAAACTATTCAGATGATCTTACCTTAAAGTCATACTCCCATTTGCCAACATACTAAGACATGCACACAAAGAATAGTTTCAATAAGCTTTCAATAATTTTCAGGGCCAGCAAGTGCACAGCATCTCAAATACACAGTTCTGCTCCAGACAAGGAAAAAACATGACACACTACAAAAATAAAGGAGCACACAAGGCGGATAATAATATGATATGCAGCACCATCTGGTGGATAAAAGCAGAGATTTTCACCTAGTTGAAGGTCTGATGTGATATTGTTTTGAACAGCAGGGCAATGACAATGTTTAATCTGGAAAAATTACTAAACATTTACATGAAAAACATGAAAATGAATACATTGCAAGCTTGAATATGCACAAGCGAGAAGTGAGATTTTTGGACTATAGCAAAAGGGAAGAAGAAAAGTTAAATCAAATTAAAGATGAAAATTTTCATTTTGAGCCCGACTGAACAGTGCTCTGGCCCACCTCTTCCAAGCGGGACAAGGATTGTTAGGTGAACCACACCCCGGCACACCGGTATGGAGCGATCACTAGCCAAACGAACCAGACTTTGGGGTCAAACAAGCTTGGTCATGGTTCAGATGGCCTAGTGTGAGTATAGTCAGGATAAACCAAATGTGGTTTACTGTTTCCAAACACTATACCTTATATAATACTATTCAATTTTTTTAAGTATATGTTCCATATATTCCATTGACTTTCAGTGTGTGCAAGAGTGATGTGGTTGTTGTGTGAGGTATATTCGTGTATAGTATGTACCTCTGCATCGATATTCAAACATCTGGTTTCCTTTCATGTGGTGGCACTTCAGCATAACAACAGGTCCATTAAGCCGCGATGCATCCAGACACAGGTCATCAGTACGGATCTCTTTATCAGCAGTATATGAGAACACCTGTAAACAGGTTGACAACTGGAAATTAATTGTGCTAATAATAATGAGATTCCTTACTTTTTATGCATTTATTCCTTTACGATTTTACTTGTGATTCTGATTTAATTGTGTTCTGCCAATCACTGAGCTTTCAAGTTAAAAAGATGCAAAAGTACCATAAAAGTATCTTAATTTAAGTTGTTATTCACTAAAATCTTGACATCTTGCCTGGCTGTCCATACAATGTTCATGAGACAGAGACAGATAGCGAGAGACCTCAGCGATGTGGCCATTGTGTTGTTGCCATGTCGTGCCATTTTATGTTAGTTCCTAATGATTTGCTTGATTAGCTGGATTTTCAAAATCCAACTCAGGCTCCAACTGTTTCGGATATAAAGCGATAACATTGTTAACAGTTTGCTTTAGAAGCCTTGGAAGCTTCGAAACTCACAAAACTCTGAGTAAGAGGAGTTAAAATTTCTGACACACGTCTTGAGGTGTTTGGCTAATCATAGTGCACTGGGCCAGCTGGTCAATCAGAACACTCTGAGCTTTTCGGAAGAAGGGGCTTAGTAGAAACCAGAACTCTCATTATTCTCTCACATGCTGTTGTTTTTTAAACATTAAAGCATGTTAACTATTCTAGTACACCCAATAAATGAATGACCTTTAAAAATAGCATCAAACGGTCTCTTTAAATGTCAGTCTGTTTGTCTTACAAAGCTATTCTATTATTTCAGAAGATTGACTTTAATCATACTTTCATTGTGCATTCTTTGATGGCCTCAATCCCGGTGCGTTGTAATTGCATAAAAAAGAGCTACCAGCAGATTATTATAAAATGAAGTGTATCCTTATTGTTTCTCTCAGTATCCAAATGTTCAGCTTTGAGACTATATGGTTAATGTTGGCAAAATGACCTGTGCGTGAACACGACCACAGCGCATGATGTAGTCAGCCAGATACGGGCCAAAATTTAAAAAAAGCAAACATAAGTTCACAACACAACAAAATTAAGCCACAACACATTGGAAATGCTTCAGACCACTAGAGGGCTCTCAGAGCTTGGTAGGCGGCGATGCATCCAGACACAGGTCATCAGTACAGATCTCTTTATCAGCAGTATATGAGAACACCTGTAAACAGGTTGATCAACAGGGAATTAATTGTGTTAATAATAATGAAATTCCTTACTTTTTATACATTTATTCTTTAACAATTTTACTTGTGATTTCCCAAAGTTAGTTCCCTTTCGTAAGGGAACTCTCGCTGCATTGATACTTGATGTGTGCATGCCTATACACGATGGGGTTATTACAGGCACATCAGACTAACCTCCCCAAAGAGGTGGATGATAACTAGGAAGTCTCACTCAACTCTATCACTGAATTTGCATTGTGACGTAACATGTGACGGCATAACTGGATGCATAAAATTGATGCTGACACACACACACACATCAGCCTCATGATGAAGCAAGATGCTCTAAGGCCTCGAGGGCGTGGCAGGACGATGCAGTGTCCCGTTCCCTTCTCAGGGAAAAAGGGTTATAGTTCGAGGGTACTCAATACTGCGTCGCTGAAAACGACTCTTTAGGGAACGAATGCCCACTAGGCCATGCACTGAATAGGCCTGCCCCCGAGTGAAACTGATTCAGGCACTCAGCTAGGACGAGAGCACATGTGCACCAGGCGTACTAGGGAGGTGCAGACTATAGAACCTAATAAAAGTGTGCGGGGTAGCCCAGCCGGCTTCGTCACAGATCTCCTGGATGGGCAGTCACGAAAGGAGGGCCCTAGAAAACGTCATGCCTCTAAAAGAATGAGCCCTTACAGCCAAAAGTTAAGGCAAATTGTGCACCTTGTAAGCCGAGGTAGTAGTCCGAACAATGCAATTGCTAATGATTTGCTTGGATGTCAGGAGCCCCTTCCTCAAGTGACCCAATCCACACTAACAGTTGGTCCGACCTCCTCCAAGAAGAGGACATCTCAAGGTAAACACTCAAAGCCCTGACGAACCATAAACCGAGCCGTATTAGCAGGCACTTTAGGCACACAACCTGGCCTCGGGTTCAAAAAGGCCTTTACCTTGCCAGGAGCAAACTCCAAGCAAGCTGGTGTCACTGCCAGGGCTTGTAGATCTCCCACCCTCTTAAGAGAGGTGATAGCAAAGAGAAAGACCAATTTAAGCGTAAGATCTTTAAGGGGAGCCGACTGAAGAGGTTTGAAGGGGGCCAGGGATAACCCTTCGAGAAACCCTGCAGAACCCCGGCAGAAACCCTGGACCTGGTTGTCAGTCTCATCCTCCAAGTACCACGGAGAAAACGAATGACCAGCTGGTGCCTCCCCAGAGGCCCATCACTTAATGGCACATGGAAAGGCATTGGCAGCCACCGTATACCTTAAGCGTGGAAGAAACGATCTTGAAGAAACTCCAGAACTGAAGCCACCGGGCAGTTAACTGGATCTAACTCATGTTCTTTACACCAAGTGACAAACTCATACCACTTGAGGCCATATAATCTCCTGAGTAGACGCAGCCCTAGAGCTAAGTATTGTTTCAACCACCCCAGCTGATAGACCAGCATTTAGGTACTAAACCCCCTCAGACCCACAGTTTAGTTTCCACAGCTCCGGGAAAGGGAGGAAATTGTGCCCTTCCGCCTGAGACAACAGATCCCTCCTCAGAGGAATCTGCCATGGCGGAGCTATCAGGATTGAAATTATGTCTGAAAACCATACTTGGGCTGGCCACATCGGGGCAACCAGAAGTAGACTGATGCCCTCCTGATTGACCCTCTCCAGGACTACCGGGAGCAGAGCGATCAGGGGAGAAACGCATACAGGCGAAGTCTCGGCCAGGCCTGTACCATGGCATCCAGTGGGACGTCTCTCAAAACACGAATAGATCCACTTCCATTGGTCCAAACCTCTCCCATATCAACTTCACCACATCTGGATGAAGTCTCCATTCCTCGGGCCTCAGTCCCTGCCTCGACAGGATGTCTGCTCCCTGATTCTGAACCCCCGGAACATACATTGCTCTGATAGACAGTATTTTCCCTTGGGACCAAAGAATAATCTGATGTGCCAGTCTGTATGGATGGTGCGATCTGAGTCCCCCTTGTCGGTTCAGATAAGCTACCACTGATATTGTCCGAATCGTACTAGGACATGGTAACCCTTGACATCTGGAAGGAAGCTCCTCAGAGCCCTGAACACAGCCAACATCTCTAGACAATTTATGTGCCAAGAATGATGATGGTCCTGCCACAGACCTCTGGCAAAGTGGCCGTCCATGACCACACCCCATCCAGCGAGGGAGGGTCTGTCGAAACGTTTTTCCAGGGACATGACACTCCCAACACTCGCCCTTGGGACAGAATCAAGATTTCTTCCATAATAGTGGAGAACGAAGGCATCTGCGCTTTACTCTGATCATACGAAAGGGTTCCCCCTTCCCCAATCACTGAAGGGGCCTCATGTGTAGAAGACCTAAAGGTATAATGTTGGATGCCGCTGCTATGTGGCACAGCAGTCTTTGAAATTGCTTTACATTGATGGCCTGGCCTAGCTTTAACCCGGACACCATCACCAGAATGGACTTGATACGTGCAGGAGACATGCGTTCCTGCATCGTAATGAAGTTCCACACAACGCCCAGAAACGTTGTGCACTGGGATGGTTCTAACACACTCTTTTTTTTTGTGTTGAGTCTCAACCCCAATTTTTGAATGTGGCCAAGGACAACATCTCGGTGCCAAACCGCCATTTCTCAAGACTGGGCCAGAATGAGCCAGTCGTCGATATAATTCAGTATGCGGATGCCTTGAAGTCTCAGTGGTGCAAGTGCTGCATCCATACATTTGGTGAATTTGCGGGAGGAGAGTGCTAGGCCGAACGGAAGAACCCGAAATTGGTAAGCTTTGCCCCCGAAAGCGAACCTTAGGAACCTCCTGTGACATGAAAGGATGGATACATCTTTTTTGCGTCTTTTAGATCTATCATGGAATAGTAAGCATTTTTAACCTGAACCTCCTCAGAGACTGGTTCACCTCAACCCCCCCCCCCGGCTATAAAAACCAGACCCCCTGTCTGAATGAGGAACACGTTCTCTGGCATCCTTTAGCAGCAGAGCTTTCACTTCTTGTTCCATCAACTGAGCCTGCTCTGGAATCACTGTAGTCTGCACCACCCCAGAACATTTGGGGGCGGTGCACAAACTGCAGTCTGTACCCTGATTTTATTACATGCAGGACCCATGCAGATATGTTGGGAAGATGATACCATGCCTCTACAAAATCAGGCTCTCAAGACTGGCCTCTTGTGAAGCATCTTTCTCGATCCCCTGAAGCGGAAGACCGGCAGGCTGTAGTCGATACGGTTTTCGTGACCATAACTAATGCTCATCTTTTTGAGAAAAACGACGCGGAGAGCATTCGCTGGAAAATGATGTGGCCCGAAGCGTCACTGATGGCGAGCAACCCACATCGTTTCCTTGAGGGCTCCACAGCGAGAACAACCTCGGTTGCTCTGCAGCGGAGAGGACAGCCCTCAGAGGTCCCACCACCCCGGCTAGGAACTCTTTCCCGAAGCCCTCCTAGCTTGAAGGACGTCCCTCAGGTCGCCCCTCTGGCTGGTCTTCTGCTGGGAGCATTTCCTCTGTTGCCAAGCTCCTGGAGGAGGGGCTCTAGAGGAAACACTCTCCCTTTGCTCCACGCAGTGCGAGGAGCTGGCTGGGGCCGATCTCCTTGCCCCACCCTACTCGAATTTAGAATTAGATTTACAGTAAGGAACTGCTGAAACCCTGCAGATTGCTCGCCTCCTGAAACCTATCGACGACCGATAGTAACAGCGTCACCGAACAAGCCAGAAGGCAAGAGCGGCGCATCAAGCACAAAGGATTTGTCTTTTTCTTTTATTTCTGACAAATTCAGCCACAGATGCCTCTCCGTGGCCTCCATAGCTGCCATAGAGCGGCCAATGGTGTAGGCCGTCTCTTTAGTGGCCAGGAGAGACAAATCTGTGGCTTTACGCAACTCTGCGAATATCCTCTGGAGTTGACCCTAGGGCTGGGTGATATGGCCAAAAAAAATTATCACGATAATTTTTCTTATATCAGTCGATATCGATAATTATCACGATATATGTTAAATCTTTATTTCTTTCAAGTTTAAAGGCAGATTTTTGCTCCTAAGTGAAAGTTGTATAAAACAGAGTGTTAATTGTGTTTTAAACGACTATTTAAATTTATGTTCATTAACAAAAACAGTAACATCTGTTTTTTTATGTAACAACCACATTTTTATTTGGTAAAAAGTAATATTCTGACTGTTTGAGTTGTATTAAAATTAACCATTGTTCATCCAGTATCATGCATTTAGATCACTGATAACCACAGATAAAACCAGGTATAGCCTATAACTTAGCACCTCACTATTATGGCATAACTTTATGGTTTCTGTGGTATTTGAATGAAAAACAGTAGCCAAACAGTTAAATACATGATTAAATACTGTACTTATAGTCCATTAGTCATTTAATACATTGTCTACATTAGATAAAATTATACAATTCAATATGTATATCCCACATTTCATGGTGCAGTTAATATTACTAGGCTAACCTTACAGTAAATCCATGGTAGGCTAAATTGATTCAGTATCAATTCAGATACTGACTGCATCGATTGCACGCAGTGTTTCTCCTTTTTGTCAGCTGTGTTTCATCTGCCTTTAAACTGGTTTAAACTTGACATTTGTGTTCTTCACTGAACTCAAGCGCTTCTCACTGGATCTTGTGAGGGAGATGATCAGAGTGCGAGTGTGCGTGAGCTCGCGCTGCGCTCAGTGCGCTGCCGTCTAGACTTCTGAGCCGAGACGGATAAATGCTCTGTGTGGCGCGCACTGTTCAAATGAGTTTCGTTCCGCTTTTGGCGTATAAACATTTATCGAACATTTATCGACCTCTTGATATCGCTGTAATCGAGAAAAAATTACTCTGACGATACTTAATCATCGTAATCGTTTTATCGCCCAGCCCTAGTTGACCCCTCCCCGTCGTCTAAATCTTTCAGGAGACCTGGTATGCCTGCAAAATAGCCATTGAATGCAGCCATGAACCAGAACAAAAGTTGGCAAAACCAACTGTCAAACTTTTCAGGAAATGGTCCCCACAAGCCATAGACACATCACGGGACTGCTTAGAGCTCCACGGTATGGAGTAAGTTTTGGTCTGATGGTCAGGATTTTAACATCTTTACTGATACTGTCAAATCCTACATTCAATTTTGTGAGGGTGTTTGTATTCCTACAAAAGCTGTTTATGATTTCAATAACTGCTTAAGTGTGGTGATATGGTACAATACAAATCACTGAAATATGAATTTCGGCGAGCTGTGTTGAAATCCAAAGCTTCCTATAAAGCTAAGCTTGAAAAAAAATTACATGCAAATGACATAAAAGGTCTCTGGCATGGGCTGTAGGACATTACGGATTATAAGTTAAAACACCATGCTCCGGTTAGTGACCCCTCACTTCCTGGGAGGCTAAATGACTTCTACTGTGTTCTACATGATGTAAGAATCTTGCTCCGTCAGCAGAACATCAGGGAAGGCGGCGGGGCCTGATGGCGTAATGACTGCTACTTTAAGACACTGTGCTGATCAATTGACATTGGACCATTTTTAACTGGTCTCTTCAACTTGGTATTGTGCCTGCTTGTTTTAAATCTGCTGTGATAATCCCAGTTCCAAAGAAAAATAGAATCTTGTGTCTTAATGTATTATAGGCCTGTGGCCTTAACCTCTGTCATTATGAAAGTGTTTGAGTATCTGATATGTAAACACATGTCCAATATTTCACTTGACCCCCACCAATTTGCTTATAGAGCAAATAGGAGTGTTGATGATGCAGTTTCACTCTGTTTGCACTCTATTCTTCAACATCTGGAGTTTAAATCCACATATGTACGTGTCCTATTTGTGAACTTTAGCTCTGCGTTCAACACCATCGTTCCTGTGAAGCTGATTAACATTCTACAGGAGCTAGGTGTTAGAACATCACTTTGCAAAATGGATTTTCAACTTTTTATGCAATAGGAAGCAGGTTGTTAAAATGGGTGACTGCGTATCACAGTCAAAGTTTTTGAACACTGGCGCCTCAACGAGGTTGTGTCCTTTCCTCACTTCTGTACTCTCATATATACACAATTCTGTCAATCACACAGTAGTTCAGTTCTGTTGTTTAAGTTCGCTGATGATACTTCTGTAGTTGGCCTCATTCCTAATGGAGATGAGAGTCTGACTACCGCAGAGAAGTGGAGGGACTGGTGAAATGGTGTGAAAGCTGTAATTTGACAATTAACATCTCAAAAACCAAGGAACTGGTAGTGGATTTTAGAAAGACCCCTAGTCCCCTCCCTATGCTCTCCATAAATGGGGTGGAGGTGGAGAGGGTCACTTCCTTCCAGTTCCTTGGGACCACAATCCAGGAATCCCTATCATGGGAGCTAAACACTAATATTAAGATCAGAAAAGTGCACCAGCGACTCCACTTTCTGCGTCAGCTTAAAAAGTTTAGAGTCAGCCATACTGCCATGATCCACTTTTGTAGGTCAACTATTGAAAGCGTCCTTACTTTTCCATGCTTGTCTGGTTCGGTCACACAACCACTCAGGACAAAACTAGGTTAGAAAGAGTAGTACGGAGAGCATCAAAAATCATAGGCTGTAGCCTCCCTTATCTTTCTTCACTCTTCTCCACTAGAATTATCAGAAAGGCCACAAACATCATAGCGGACCACTCTCATCCTGCTCACCATCTCTTTAAACTACTCCCATCAGGAAGGAGATATAGGAGCATTAAGACTTCTACATCACGTTTTAGAGACAGCACTTTCCCTCTGGCTATCAGATATCTGAATTTGTACTGATGGTTAGCAGCACCTCATTTAACTGTATGCACTGTGCACTTCTCTGCCATGGGGTATTGTCCTTTTCAATGTCTGCAGGGTTTTGGTCCTATGTCCTAGGGTTGCTGGGGATTGTTGGGTTCATTGTAGGAGTATTTATGATGTCTGTCTTTTGGTTATTTATGTCTGAGAGTTGTACCAAGACAAATTCCTATCAACTTTGTTGACATGGCAATAAATTATTGAAACTTGAACCAGCCCGACCTGCTGCCATGTAAGCCCTGCTTATTAAAGCAGATGTATCTCTGCAGGGCTTACTAGGCAGTGCCAGGGTTTTAAGGGAGATGCCGCCTCAGGAGAGAGGTATGCAGCTAAAGCCTCCTCCACTTTAGGCATCTTCCCATTGCCCATGTCCTGTGCCCCCATAACATTGGTGTAAATCAACAATACTGGGATTGGAGAGACAGGACGAATGCGGTTTATCCCACAATCTCCGAGATCTCCTTGTGGAGATCGGGAAAAAACAGCAAACCCCGGCGCTGAGGCTGTGAACTGTGCCACAGGAAACGCTTGTCTAATTTAATTTACTCTTGACTTGCATTCCCTGCTCATCTTGTGCCCTGCTGATGTTGAGTCTGGCCACGGCACGAGTCACAACCTCCACCAGCTACTCAAATGCTTGGTCGTGAACTGGCGCACCTAACTCACGGTCATCTGCATCGATGCGGAGCACATCCACTTCCTCGGAAGCAGAGAGCTCAAGCATCGGGACCTGATCAGGGGCAAAAGAAGCCACAACACAGGCTTCTGCACCACTCACAGGGGCTTCGGGATCTTCAGACTAAGAAAGTGCCGCAGCAGTCGCATTCTCATCTGCAAGATCCCGCTGCAAACCCCACAATTCTCAATCACCGCACAGTTTCAACGGACGCGGAACCAGAACCGTGGGAATGCGACCCTGAATGTGCTCGTCAAAGCATGACAGCTGGCAGCACAGCACTCTCATAGGTAGTGCTTCACAGTCTCCACAGGCAGCTCCCTCAAGAGCTGCCTGGGCGTGCTGTGCTCCCAAACAAGTTCACACAAAGAACATGCGTGTCCCCACCCATAATGAAACGAGGGCAGGGGTGCACACATTTTTTAATCTGTCCGCTGGCCATATTGTACTTGAATCAGACAACACCAAATAAGACTTTATGAAGAGCGGAAGCTGATTTGTATGCCGTCAAATGTTACGTCACGACGCAACACCAATCAGGATGGGACTAGTTTCATTCATACTTCAGAACCGTCCCCAAAGAGTCATTTTCAACGACACAGTGTTGAGTTCCCTTGAAATGGAACTAACTTTACAGCGATTTGAGAGCCCTCTAGTGGTCGGGAGCATATCTGTTGTGTTGCGGCGTTATTTCGTTGTGTTGTGGCTTTTTTTTGTGTTGTGGCTTAATTTAGTTGTGTTATGAACTTATGCCTAATGCTGCCTGAATCATAATCATACACAGTTCATTTGTTGGCCAGAGGAGAACTGGCCCCCGACTGAGCCTGGGTTCTCCCAAGGTATTTTTCTCCATTCTGTCACCTGATGGAGTTTCGGTTCCTGCCACTGTCGCCTTTTCCAACTTTGTCGCCTTTTTTCACCATTGTTTTACCATTGTTGGCATTGGGTTTTAACTTGCTTAGTTGGGGACATTTAATTTAATATTCAACAATAATACTGATCTGCCTGCATTATCTGCCTCACACCATTATATGAGAACTGAACTGAGCTGGACGATAACATCACGGTTTTCTCCAGAGCGGATACATATATAAATTAACTAAATTAATAACTTTTTTACAACAAAATTAAACATTACTGAAATTTCTTAAGCTGGAGGTGAAGCTATTTTCTTCTGAAAACAAGCTTTGTTGCAATATATTCCAGTTATCTTTGTAAAGCTGCTTTGAAACAATCTGTATTGTAAAAAGCACTATATAAATAAATGTGATTTGACTTGACAGCTTTCTTACCTGGTTGCCGCCCATTCCATGGCAGTTGAAGAAGCCAACCTTTTCATTCTCTTTTACGGCCCATGTTATCCACACACTGATTTGTCTCAACATTTCTGATCTATTAACAAGAGGACAATGTCTGAGGATTTCATACAATATTATTTAATTTAATAAATAATATTCTTTGCAATATTATATTAATTTAATTTATATTAATAATTTTTTATATTGCTGAGATTTTAGCATAACCACACATAAACCTGCACATTGAGGGCCATTTGCTAACAGCTTGCTCCAGCGGAAACCCTCTTTTGGTGTTAAAAAACTTTTTAAAAAGGATTTACAAAAGACACACAGTAAAAAATTTGCACTTAAAAGGCGTGGACAAAGTTAATTTTACGGCTGACCTTATTGGATATGCACTTGTAGGAGTTTCCCTTTCAGACGCAAATTTATGTGAGAAGAATATTTAAATTATGAGAAGGTGATTTACTGAAGGTTTGCGGAAGTCAATATACTGGTATTTGCTTCATTATTTACCACCCCATAACATTTCACTAATTTGCCCTGCTCTTGGTAAATTGCGTAGGTCATTATGGAAATGATTCGGCTGTGTCTGTGTACTTTAATTTACATGTCGTCAGTAGATCATGCTCAGAACTTTCCATTTCCTTCTGTGTTTTTATGGGATTGTACTTTCATGCTAATTTGACCTGTTTAGCAAATCTGGCCCTAAGATGTGGGTAAAATGACAAAACGAAAGGTTAAAAATAAAACATTCTATTAAAAAATCTAATTATTTTAATGACCATATTGACCAAGAAAGCAATGAAAGTCTCGTACCTTCCCGAGTGAGTAATATCTGCGTGGAATCTGAGAATCAGGGTAGATGTTCTCCAGGTACCATGAAAAGGGTTTACACTTCAGAGTTTCCCTCAAGGCCTTCCGAGATGAAACATCCATAATCCACCCCGAACCACACCTGAAGAAACACAAATAATTAACATCCATCAAATTCATCATATTTTCTCCTTTGAAATCAATGAAATGACCCTCATTTAGAAGTCACTTAAGGTAAAAGTGTCTGCTAAATGAACATGTAAATTACCCAGTTACAAACATGACACAGGGTATATGAGGAAGATATATACAGATAATGAGTCTATGGCACCTGGGAAAATTTGGTCCATATCCATATTAGCGTACATGTTTACATTTATTAAAGTAATTTCTGTCAGGACCAATCTTGACAAAGATTATTAACAATTAGCATACAGTTTGGATTGGTGATATAGTTCCACTCTGGGCAATAACTCTCTTGCCCATCCCATGCAGCCTAACAAGAGCAGAGAGCAACGATAATCCCTCAAAGCAAAACCATATGCCAACATACCCAAACCACAAACTGACAGTGAAATTTTTAGAAATGCTCTATTATATTAGTGTTCTCAAAATAGACATTGTAAATAAATATATATATATATATATATATATATATATATATATATATATATATATATATATATATATATATATATATATATACTGTATATAATAGCTGACAATTTCATTAACAACTATCTTCTTTAGTTATTTATTGCAGTGATGTGAACAATCGGATGCTGAAATAAAGAGGGTTTCATGAACTGTTAATGCAAATATCCATACCCCCAATATAAAATAAATAAATACAACACAGATACAGATTTCCAAATTCACATTATATGCCTAAAATAAAAAGCAGTGGCACAATTGAAAAACCTCAGATGTCTCGATTCTGAAACAGCAGACACTAGAGGGAGCGTCAACATCACTTTTATCCAGTAAAAATCCTACGGTATCTGCTCACATTAAAGTTGTCCCTATCGTACATTCACCAAACTGCTTATCTCCTTTATCTTATCTTCTAGATGGATGGTATCTTATATTTGTGGCTTTGCATGACACACATACAGAGCAGCTGACATCCCAGAAGCCTCAACGATCTAAGCACACACTGACAGCTAAAGTCCCAGACATTTGTGTCTTTCTGCTGAGTGTTAACTTTCTGCATTTCATCCATAGTCTAACGTTTTCTCTCTTTTCATCTGTTTTGATTTTTTTCTGCTGCATTTTGTGTACCTCTCCTCTCTCTGTCTCTCTTTGTCTGTGATGCAGATGATAAATGATCTTGTGTGTTTCAGTAGACCCGCGGGGCAGAGCTACTCTCAGTTGTGATGACTGGGTCGAAGTTATGTGTCTCTTGTGTCCCCTGTTATATCTTTCCCCTCTTAGCTAAGACCTGAATTAAAAGAACTCAGACTTATATTTCCAGGAAAAACAAATATACATTATGTTGTTTTCCATAAGATGAAAAGAGATAGTGACAGGCGTTTTAAAAGGACAATAAGTCACAATATCTATAAATGTGGTCCACACAACTTGTGTGCTAGGTCGAAATTCAACAAACCAAAATTCATGCCATATTCACAGAAAATCTTAGCTATCAAATCTTCATGAACATTTCCACATGTTCAAACTTGTAACATCACATGTTTTTTGTATATATAGATTTTTATTGAATAATGTCTAAAATTTTAAGTTTTTTAAGCTCAGATGCTCGCAATGCTCTGTTCTGTGATGCACGTTTGTGACTCTCTCCTGTTCAGTCTTGCTCATCAAAATGAATGATCTTTTCGAGTCATTTGGTTCATTCAACGAACGAAAACAAACACATTGACTTGGAAAGATTTGTTCATTTTGATGAACAACTTCGAACAGGAGAGTCATGAACCTGCATCACAGTACACAGCAAGTCAAGCATTTGAGCTTATAAAACGTAATTTTTTAAAATAATTTTTTTAAATGATTGATTGTTTTGCTAGATAAGACCCTTATCGTCTGGAATCGGTTAAAGCCCTTTGAACGTTTTGCAGTTTGCACTGAAACTGTCTTTTGGACCTTGAACCATTTGGTTCCTACTGAAGTGCATTATATGGAGAAAAATGATGGAATGTTTTCATCAAAAACCTTAATTTCTTTTTGACTGAAGAAAGAAAGACATGGACATCTTGGATGACATGGGTGAGTAAATTATCAGCAAAAGTTTTAGTGAACTACTCCTTCAAGGGCAGAAGTGTAGCATTTCTGTATTCTCAAATAGTAGAGCATGCACTACCAATACCAAGGTCATAATAGGTTTGATTCCTCGGGAATGCATGAACTGATGCATTGGGTACATTGAATGCAATGTAAGTTGCTTTGGATAATAGCTACTGCCAAATGTAAGTGATTGGGGTCAGGTACAGATCTTAGAACTAGAAGAACTATTGGTAACACTTTAGAATACTGGTTCTCTTCGTTACTGAATAACTACACAAGAACTAATGAGTAACACAATATTAATAATCTAGTAACTATTATTAACGAACAAACTAGTACGTAATTAGCAGCACAGACTGAAAGTGATAGTTCATTATTAAGTAATAAGTAACTACTATTTTTTTAATACTTCCCAGAGAACTACTGAAAAAGTTTATTAACAATCTAGTAACTACTATTAACTAAAATAAACTCTTATTAACGAATTAGTAAGTAATAGCTCACAGATGAAAGTGTTACTAGATACTTCAGTGGGAATTACTAATTATCTGGATTCGTATTATAAAGTGAAGATCATTGGAACTAACTAGTAATTACTCAAGTGTTACTAAAGACATTTTCTAAAAGTATACTAAAGTTCACCAAAAATCTCAAACGTTTGCACAAATCATGACTAGATCATGTAGTAACACTTGAGTAATTACTAGTTAGTCCCAATGATCTTCACTTTATAATACAGATCCAAATAATTAGTAAGTAATAGCTCAGAGATGAAAGTGTGGGAATTACTAATTATTTGGATTCGTATTATAAAGTGAAGATCATTGGAACTAACTAGTAATTACTCAAGTGTTACTACATGATCTAGTCATGATTTGTGCAAACATTTGAGATTTTTGGTGAACTTTAGTATACTTTTAGAAAATGTCTTTAGTAACACTTGAGTAATTACTAGTTAGTTCCAATGATCTTCACTTTATAATACGAATCCAAATAATTAGTAATTCCCACAGAAGTATCTAGTAACACTTTCATCTGTGAGCTATTACTTACTAATTCGTCAATAAGAGTTTCTTTTAGTTAATAGTAGTTACTAGATTGTTAATAAACCTTTTCAGTAGTTCTCTGGGAAGTATTAAAAAAATAGTAGTTATTGATTACTTAATAGTGAACTACCACTTTCGTCTGTGCGCTATTACTTACTAGTTCGTTAATCAGAGTTTCTTGTTAGTTAATAATAGTTACTAGATTGTTAATATTGTGTTACTCATTAGTTCTTGTGTAGTTATTCATTAACGAAGTGAACCGTATTCTAAAGTGTTACCGAACTATTTTGTGAATACTGCTATAAACATCTGATTGTGTATTCCATGCACTCAACACAGAAAGTCATAGCCTAAGCATTTTGAATAGAATTAGGGAAAACTGTAAGTACATGGTGACAGAACCTTCTTTTTGGGGGTCAACTATTCCTTAATGTGCAAAGATTTGACACTTCCCTCTGTTGAGCCCCAAACCTCTTTATTCCAAATAAACCCAATCTCTATAAGAACAGCCACTGCCCTAGACTCTAGAAATATCAGACCACACAATTTATTCATCACACACACACACACACACTCACACCAGTCAGCCCACCACAACACAGCACAGCACAGCACCACTGAGATGCTTTTCCAGGAACAATCTCCCTCCTGTGCTCCACATTACCACAGTTCCTCCTGAATCTTTCCCTCTCAAGTGAACTGACAGGAGTTTCAGTAAAGGCTAATCTCATTATTGTCCTTGTACAGGATATTGAGGCTTTCTAACCCCACTAAAGCACTACAATTCTCAGGTCTCCCTAGGGGTGAGATTCAGATAAAGAATAGCAGGACTGTCATGAATATGTGAGCAGCGGATTAGAACTAAGACACTTAGCACAATGTCAGGCATGAAATAAAATATGGAAAATCTCTCATCATCAGGTTGAATTATCTGTCCGGCTGATCTGTGATGGCAGAACCGCTTGCGGACTGTCATGGAAAAAGTCCATATCAGCAAATATGAGCAAGACAGATGGATGTAAAATGTTTTATGGGGATTTGGCACAGTTAAATATTAAATATTTATGTTTCATTGTAGGAATAAGAGGCACTGTATCTTAAATAAAAAATAAAAAAATCACTGGTAAGTTTGTGAAACAGAAGTTGTGAATGGTAGCACAATGAGTGTAACCAGGGTGCCACAAAAATGTTGTCCTTATGACAGTATGATTATTTAATGAATTTAATTTTCCTCACTTCATCTGTCACTGAAACGTGATGAAGAGTCTTGTCTTTGATTTTAGATAAAATAATGATGTTTTTACTTTGACCCTAAATGTTTTATTTACTCACCCAAGCTAAATCAGTGTTATTTGTAGATCAGAGTGTTAAAATAGATCGCATTATTAACTTTTTGAATTTAAACAAGTGTAAAGTAAAATGCTGTTTTTTATACCAAGGCTTGTGAAAAGTGTGCTTAATTGTCTTAATTGGGTGTGCTCTTTGAAACCAATCTTTCATTTGAAAGTCACGTTTCTGTAACGTGCCACATTTTCCATCTTAAAAATATATCTAAATTACATCACATTCTCTCGATTACAAATACCTAAAAATTAGTTCATGAGTTCATGACATCAAGGCTAGAATATTGTAATTCTTTACTGGGTGGTTGTCCTGCATGCTTAATAAACAAACTACAGCTGGTCTAAAATGTAAATGAGATCTTACCAGAACCAGGAAGTATGACCATATTAGCCCGATTCTGTCAAAACTGCATTGGCTGCCTATTATACATTGTATACATTTTTTAAATATTGCTGATTAATTACAAAGTACTAACTGGTTTAGCTCCCCAGTACTTGATCGAGCTCTTAACGCATTATAGTCCTTCACGTCTATTGCGAATCTCAAAACTCTGGCCAGTTGATAATACCTAGAATATCAAAATCACTGCTGGTGGTAGATCCTTTTCCTATTAGCACCTAAACTTTGGAACAGTCTTCCTAACATTGTCCGGGAAGCAGACACAATCTGTCAGTTCAAATCTAAACTAAAAACACATCTTTTTAACCTGGCATACACTTAGAAAATGATACATTCCTATTATTCAAATCAGTTAAATGATTATTAGGCTGAATAAATTAGGCTCAGCCGAAACCAGGAACACTTCCTATAACAGCCGATGTACTCATTACATCATAAGAAAAATGATATCTACGCTAATGTTAGTCTTTCTGTTTAATCCGAGGTTTACTGTCATCAGCTGGATCCAGACCATATCCAGATCAGATGGTGGACCTGTGCCTAGACACGACCACAACACATCCCTGACGTGTCAGCAGAGATTTTGTAAACTAGACTCTCCCGTGTGAAAGCCTCATCAACACGACAGCCATCGGTACTGATTCTCAACAAACTCGTCTCTATACCTGCGTGATGACTCCGATCTTTATCCAGATAAAACTGAATAATATTCTGATTGTTCCAAACCAATCTGACTTCTAAACTATAAGGCTACCTGAATCATAATCATACACTGTTCGTTCATTGGCCAGAGGAGAACTGGCCCCTGACTGAGCCTGGGTTTTTCTACATTCTGCCTCCTGATGGAGTTTTGGTTCCTTGCCACTGTCACCTTTTTCCTCCTTTGTTGCTTTGGCTTGCTTAGTTGGGAACATTAAATTTAACATTTAATTTAAAATTCAACAATAATATTGATCTGCCTGCATTGAAACCATTATATGAGAACTGAACTGAGCTGGACAATGAAATCAAGGTTTTCTCCAGAGCGGCATATATATATATATATATATATATATATATATATATATATATATATATATATATATATATATATATATATATATATAAATGAACTAAATTGATTACTTTTTTACAATAAAAATGAAACATTACTGAACTTACTTAAGCTTACTTATGCAACAAGGTCCTTGTTGTTTTTTGGAAATAAGATCGAGGGGATAAGAGATCAGATTACTACTACTAATACAACTGTTACCCCAAAATTAAGCAACATGAAATTTTCTGGTGTTTGTCTTTCAGAATTCTCCATGTTAGATTCTCAATCCCTGTGTGATGTGGTTTTAAAAATGAAGGCTGCCATTTCAAGTGTCGATCCCATACCAGCTGGGTTGTTTCAGTCATGCTTTTCTTCTTTGTGTCTGGCTGTATTGAGTATTATAAAAGACTCTCTGCATTACAGTGTTATGCCATCTGCACTTAAAATTGCTGCTGTCAACCCCTGTTCCAAAAACAAATTGTTGTGATTTTGAGAATCTGGCAAATTTTCGTCCCATCTCTAGTCTCCCTTTTATTGCCAAAATTGTTGAACATATTGTTGCTTCACAATTACTGTACTTTCACATTTGTCAGTAAATAACCTATTCGAGTCTCTGCAATCTGGCTTTCGTAAAATGCATAGCACTGAGACAGCATTAGTCAAAGAAAAAAATGACTAACTGATGGCTTCCGATGCTGGATGCTTATCAATACTAATTCTGCTTGATCCCGGTGCTGCTTTTGATACTACTGATCATAGCATCTTACTTTCGTGCTTAGAGTCTGTCTTCGGTGTATCTGATTCTGCTCTGACTCTACTTTCGCGCTTAGAGTCTGTCTTCGGTGTATCTGACTCTGCTTTGAGCTGGTTTAAGTCCTATTTCTCTGATCGCAAACAATTTGTTGTGTTAGGTGGCTGCAGATCTGAGGTTGGCATGGTCAAATTTGGCGTTCCTCAGGGTTCAATTTTGGGTCCCATACTTTTCACTCTTAATATTTTTCCTCTTGGCCAGCTTGAGGTCTCTATTAAAAAATCTGGATGTCTTCTAATTTTGTATGTTTAAATAGTGACAAGACAGAGGTGATGCTTATTGGTTCGCCTCACCATTTACATAGAGTGCAACCTGTAGCATGACATGTGGATGGATCCCGTTCCAATCTAAATTTAAAAAAAAAAAACTTGGGAGTAATTTTCGATTCTAATCTAACATTCAACCTTCACATACATAATACTGTTAAAGTTTCTTTCTTTCATCTTAGAAACATATCCAGATTACGGTCCATGCTGTCTTTTCCTGTAGCTGAAAAATTAATTAACACTCTGTTTTTTTTTTGTTTGTTTTTTTTTCCAAGAATTGATTATTGCAATGCCTTGTTAGCAGGAGCATCAAAATCTATTTTAAACAAACTTCAGTGGGTACAAAACTCTGCTGAACATATTCTGACTAGGACAAGACAAAGGGATCATATAAAACCTATTTTAGAGACCTTGCATTAGTTACCTATTAAATTTTGTGTTGATTTTAAAATTCTTACGTTGACGTATAAGGCATTGAATGGACTCGCTCCTCAGTATCTTGCCGAGCTTCTAATGCCCTACATTCCAACACGTGATCTTCGCTCAGCTGATGCTGGTCTCTTAGTTGTCCCAGTAATGAACCTAAAACAATGGGTGATAGGGCATTCTCTTCAGTTGCCCCAAAGTTATGAAACTCATTGCCTTCTCAAATAAGATTTGCACCATCTTTGAAAAGGTTTAAATCATCTCTTAAATGGATACTCCACTTTTTTGGAAATAGGCTCATTTTACAACTCCCAGAGTTAAACATTTGAGTTTTACCATTTTCGAATCCATTCAGCCGATTTCCTGATATTTAGAATTATATCAGTAATCAGACAGTTTCTGGTCTCATTGACTACCATAGTATATATTTTTTCCTACTATGGAAGTCAATGAGACCAGAAACTGTCTGGTTACTGATATTATTCTAAATATCAGAAAATCGGCTGAATGGATTTAAAAGCGGTAAAACTCGAACGGTTTAAGTCTGAGGGAGTTGTAAAATTAGCTTAATTCCAAAAAAAGTGGAGTTTCCCTTTAAAACTCATTATTTTATGGAAGCATTTGGATAAAAGTGATATTGGTGGTTGTTAATTAGATGTATCTTATGGTTTTCTCTTTGTCTTGATATGTATTTCTAATTAGTTTTTAGGTTTGTAATTTTGTGCCAAATACTTTGTTTGTCTTATTGTTGTTTTTATGTGTTTGGTTTCACTTTATTTTAGACTTTACTTTAGATGTTCTACTAATTATAAGTAACTTTTCAACTACATGTCAACTAACTCTCAGAGTATTAGAATATTATAGTCAGTAGACTGTTAGGTTATGGTTAGGTGTCAGGCTTTGGGTTTTGAGAATAAGTTTATTTGTAGTCACCAAGTTACTTATAGGGCTCTATCTTGCAGCCGGCGCAAATGACTTTATACACTGACGCATTTATCATTCCTATTTTGCACTCGCGCAAAGCGGGCTTTTTTCCTCCACAGACGCACGTCGGTAAACTAACAAATGAACTTGCGCTTCCTGGGCGGGTTGGCACAAAAAGGAGGCGTGTGTCGGCGCAAACAATCCCTGGTGCTATTTTGCAGTTCCAGAAAACAATTGCGCCAATGACCAGAAAAAACCTGGTCTAAAGTCAGTGGCGCGTTGCGCGTACATTCAGATGCTATTTTAAGCGTGCATGCTTGGCCATAATACAGAGTGTGAACAACACGGATACACTGTCGATGATTCTCTCATAAACACAGATGCATTTTACTTTTTGCAAATGATATATTATTATGCGGGAAAAATATATAAACATGCGGGAAATCATTGTTGTGTCCATGATGATGGGAAAACAGGCATAAAGCTTTCACATTTACCCAAATTATTATATGCATGTTTAACCCGAAGCTAATTTTGGTGGGTTTGTCCCATCCCCAGTGTCCCTTCTCTTTCTTTTACGGCCCTGACGAGAACATCGTTCTACTCGGCTGTGAACCGATGCTGAAGCGTGCCTGGTAAATGCGCCGTTAAAATAGAATTGCGCCACGGAACAAGCGCATCTCGTTCATCATGCTCTTAAAGGGAATGTGATATGACGCTCTTATTGGTTTATTTCCGTTACGCCCAAACCACACCTATGAATAATGAAGCTACTCCAGACCAACCCCTTTTAGATTTGCGCCAGGCGCAAGAGGCATTTATCCCGCCGGGAAATAGCAACAGCGCCGGGATCCGCCCACAAAGTTAATTGCGCTTTGCGCTTTGACACTTGCATTTCAGATCGTTAAAATAGGGCCCATAGCAGGGGCGATTCTAGGATTTTCCTTTTAGGGGGTCTCAGCCCCAATGAGGGTATGATTAACAAAAAAAAAACAAGGTAAAAGTTTAATTTAAGGTGTAATGCTTCATTCCCATGCAATTGCAGGGTTTTATAATCACAGTAGTCCTGAATTTGAGTTGTGGCACTTAGGGGGTTCGGGGTTTCCCCGAAAAATTTTTAATTCTCTGAACTATTATGTGCATTTTAAGATGTTTTGAAGGCAATTTTTTTGGGGGATAAAACCATGTCAATGCGCAGCTGATTATTTTTCTCTCCTCATCAGCATCACACTCTTTTTTCTTTGTTTTTCTCTCTTCCCTCCTAAAGTTGAGCTTTGACTGATAATAGGCTTTTTATTTTTGTCTGACAGTGAAGAAAGTAAACATAGGGTCAACTGGTTGATTTTGCCTATGAATCATTTTCTCAGACATGTTCATTTACTGAAAACTACTAGGAAAGGTAACTAAGTTTATACAATTAATTCACATTAAAGGCTACACATTCATTTTTGATCTTATGCCTTATCACATGTATATGTGCACTGGAAGCATCAGCACCAAAATGGGCTTATCCACCATGGGATAAAGCTCTTTCTGATTCTGATGCCTAATACAGGGCTGTAGACCGGGCTTTTATAATCAAAGAGGTCCTACATTTGAGGTGGAGGTTTGGGGGTTACATTTTTTAATCTCTGATATGTGCATTTCAAGACGTTTGAAGACCAAAAAAAGGATAAGAAATTGCTTTAAAACGGTCAGCAGACTATTTGTCAATAACTGCTCTCTCTTCATCTCCATCATCCTTTCTTTTTCAGTCTCCTCATCGTGCCCTTTCTCTTCCCCTACTAAAGCTGACCTTTTTTTCTACTAAAGGCTACAATTTGTATTATAATTTTAATATGTACACATTCATTATTAATCCTGTACCTAACATGATAAAACGGCTTTGTTAATGTTTCTTGTCCCCTCACAATCACAGTAAACAATTGATTACATTAGGCTGGCGTTACATGCCTAATTTCAGTTCAAAAGGGCGGAATTAGACAAAACTATATTAGTTTTCCTGATTATTCTTTGTCATTCGTTTAACATAATGATCTAAAAAAAACAGTCAAATATATAACGTGATAAGTATAAGTTCTTATCTACTTACATCTTATCTCGCACTTGCCTGTGAACTGAAGCGGCGAGTTGTGCTGCTAAAATTCCAATGCATTCTCATCCTTTAGCGTCATATAGAACGTTATGTGACATAACGGCGTTATACTACGCACATGGCACCCGTTATCGTTAATAAAACACGTGCTGCGAGGGCTAAGTTTAGGTGTGGCGTAGGGTCTGCAGTGTCATATTCACGCTTAAGGATTTATAACGTGTTGGGTTTGCGTGTTATATAAACGATAAAGGGTACCATGTGCGTAGTATAGCGCCGTTTTGTCATAAAGCGCTTTATGTGACGCTAAAGGATGAGAACGGGCTCAAAATTCGCGCTCAGCGTCTGTGAATGTAAAGCCCGCCTACTTTGATTTGATTGGTCATCTCAAATATTCTGACACTGACGAGCGGTGACAGACCAATGGGCTCAGATGAACACACACACACACAATTTCCTTTCTTTTTGACGCGCTCTCTGCTCTGCGCCACTACGGATTTAAGATGAAGAACGCACTGAATCTGATTAAAACAAGACTGAAGCGAACACGAATTTGTGTAGCATATTAACCACAAATGTTTAGGGGGGCTAGGCATAAAGTTAGGGGGGCTGAAGCCCCCCTGAAAAAGGGCCTAGTGACGCCCCTGGCCCATAGTCAGTTAATTGTCTGTTGGGGGACCAACAAAATAAGTGTTAACAGATATTAAGCTGACAGTCTACTAATACTCTAATGACAGTTAGTTGAAATGTAGTTGAAATATTACTTATAGTAAGTAGAATGTCTAAAGTGGATTATCAAAATAAAGTGTTACCATGTGTTTTCTTAATTCCACTTATGTAAAGCGCTTATGCAAAATAAAGTTATTATTATTATTATTATTATTATTATTAAGCTGGACTGTGATGGACGATATTTTCTTCTGGAAACAAACTTTGTTGCATTATTTCCCTGTTTGTTTTGAAACAATCTGTATTGTAAATAGTGCTATATAAATAAACGTGACTTGACTTAACTTAGCGGCCCCTAAGTAAATAACTGATTATCTTTGCAACGGAAGTGAATCAATCAAAACTAACTTTAGCTGGACAATAACTTGATTCTAGAGCTGCTGAAACGCCAATCAATCTCTGTTATTTTAATGTCCCATAATCCTGTATCTATTACCTATTATAGAATTGCATTATTTTTCTACTGCTTCTTGCGCAATTCTCGTGCATGCATCGTGGAAATCTCTTGAACTCTCATCTCAGGCCCAGAAGGAAGAAAAGGAATAGTCAAATAAAGTCGTTATTTTTGTTTTGTTTCTGCACAAAAAGTAGTCTTGTCGCTTGATAAACTTATCGTTGAGCCCAGGGGCGTCACTAGGCCCTTTCTAGGGGGGCTTCAGCCCCCCTAACTTTATGCCTAGCCCCCCTAAACATTTGTGGTTAATATGCTACACAAATTCGTGTTTCGCTTCAGTCTTGTTTTAATCAGATTCAGTGCGTTCTTCATCTTAAATCCGTAGTGGCGCAGAGCAGAGAGCGCGTCAAAAAGAAAGGAAATTGTGTGTGTGTGTGTTCATCTGAGCCCATTGGTCTGTCACCGCTCGTCAGTGTCAGAATATTTGAGATGACCAATCAAATCAAAGTAGGCGGGCTTTACATTCACAGACGCTGAGCGCGAATTTCGAGCCCGTTCTCATCCTTTAGCGTCACATAAAGCGCTTTATGACAAAACGGCGCTATACTACGCACATGGTACCCTTTATCGTTTATATAACACGCAAACCCAACACGTTATAAATCCTTAAGCGTGAATATGACACGCAGACCCTACCCCACACCTAAACTTAGCCCTCGCAGCACGTGTTATATTAACGATAACGGGTGCCATGTGCGTAGTATAACGCCGTTATGTCACATAACGTTCTATATGACGCTAAAGGATGAGAATGCGTTGGAATTTTAGCAGCACAACTCGCCGCTTCAGTTCACAGGCAAGTGCGAGATAAGATGTAAGTAGATAAGAACTTATACTTATCACGTTATATATTTGACTGTTTTTTTAGATCATTATGTTAAACGAATGACAAAGAATAATCAGGAAAACTAATATAGTTTTGTCTAATTCCGCCCTTTCTGAACTGAAATTAGGCATGTAACGCTAGCCTAATGTAATCAATTGTTTACTGTGATTGTGAGGGGACAAGAAACATTAACAAAGCCGTTTTATCATGTTAGGTACAGGATTAATAATGAATGTGTACATATTAAAATTATAATACAAATTGTAGCCTTTAGTAGAAAAAAAGGTCAGCTTTATAGGGGAAGAGAAAGGGCACGATGAGGAGACTGAAAAAGAAAGGATGATGGAGATGAAGAGAGAGCAGTTATTGACAAATAGTCTGCTGACCGTTTTAAAGCAATTTCTTATCCTTTTTTTGGTCTTCAAACGTCTTGAAATGCACATATCAGAGATTAAAAAATGTAACCCCCAAACCTCCACCTCAAATGTAGGACCTCTTTGATTATAAAAGCCCGGTCTACAGCCCTGTATTAGGCATCAGAATCAGAAAGAGCTTTATCCCATGGTGGATAAGCCCATTTTGGTGCTGATGCTTCCAGTGCACATATACATGTGATAAGGCATAAGATCAAAAATGAATGTGTAGCCTTTAATGTGAATTAATTGTATAAACTTAGTTACCTTTCCTAGTAGTTTTCAGTAAATGAACATGTCTGAGAAAATGATTCATAGGCAAAATCAACCAGTTGACCCTATGTTTACTTTCTTCACTGTCAGACAAAAATAAAAAGCCTATTATCAGTCAAAGCTCAACTTTAGGAGGGGAAGAGAGAAAAACAAAGAAAAAAGAGTGTGATGCTGATGAGGAGAGAAAAATAATCAGCTGCGCATTGACATGGTTTTATCCCCCCAAAAAAATTGCCTTCAAAACATCTTAAAATGCACATAATAGTTCAGAGAATTAAAAATTTTTCGGGGAAACCCCGAACCCCCCTGAGTGCCACAACTCAAATTCAGGACTACTGTGATTATAAAACCCTGCAATTGCATGGGAATGAAGCATTACACCTTAAATTAAACTTTTACCTTGTTTTTTTTTTGTTAATCATACCCTCATTGGGGGCTGAGACCCCCTAAAGGAAAATCCTAGAATCGCCCCTGGTTGAGCCACTGTAGTCACATGGAATATCTATATCTATAATAATCAAAAATATCTTCATTTGTGTTCCGAAGATGAACAAAGGTCTTACGGGGTTAATACAGCATGGGGGTGAGTATTTAATGACTTAATTTTCATTTGGTGAACTAACCCTTTAACATGCTAACTAAAGCTTGTAGAGCCTGAGATGTAGCTCTTTTTTTTTTTTTTTTTTTAGTTTCTCTGAGCATTGCACAATCTGACCTTGGGGTGAATTTGCTGTGACCTCCACTCTTGGGAAGATTGGCAACTGTCTTGAACGTTTTTCACTTATAATGAAATTCCTCACTGTAGATTAGAATGATGGACTTCAATTTGTTTGGAAATGGCCTTGCAACCCTTCTAAGATTGATGGGCAGCAACAATTGCTTCACTATGATTATTGCTGATATATTTCCTTCTCGTTACTGTGTTAACACACACCTGAATGCTCCAACGACCAGCAACCTGACGAAACTTCTACTTTTATAGAGTTAGTCAAGCATGATGATGAATTAATCCACGTCTTTTGATTAGCAGGGCCTGGATAATATGTACAGTCTCTTAATTCCTATGGAAGCAGTATGAGTGTTGTCACACATTGCTTCTCCATTTGGGCCAAGTTTTTTCACCATGGTACAGTGTAATTTGTCATGTGTTGATGAGGTTGTATTTACCTAATTGTAAGACCTACCAAAGACCAGATTATTTTTTATGTTGTCCTGATACGTATACTGTAACCATAGACTTATATAAGTAATTATGAAATGACATATAAATATGTACTTAAGTCCAACTTAAGTGGGTCAAAAAGCATGTTTAAGTAAATCTAATTGCATTTAATATATATTTAAACTATAATATTTTTCTTTATTAATTGTAATATAAATACACTGTAAATAACAGATTTTGAAATTACTGAATTACATTGAGTTATATGTTATCAAATATATTTTTTTTGTACTAAGTACTCTTTTTAAAACTATGTTAAAGTGTACTTATTTGTCACAAGGGTCTTCAAGAAGTAAACTTGTGCAAGTGCGCAAGAGGAAGAAAAAGGTACAAGGAAAATGAAGAGGAAGATAAGAGGAAGTGTGGTGAAGGAATTGCATTTGAATAAATTTAGTCTGCTACAATTCCCTACTGTCTGTGTAAGCTTGAGGAGAGTTGTGTTTGTGCTAGGATATAGAAAGCAAATAAGAGTCCACAACAATGGCCCAGAATACAGAACGATAAGATAATTCTAGTCTTTCACAACAACCATGACCACATGTGCAAATCAACACGCTACTTATAGAAACCATCTCTGTAAAGACAGCCATACACCGTGATGACACTAATAAAGACCTGTGAGAACACAATTACTGCTTCATAAAAACAAAGAAAATTGGGAAAGTAGAATTGTGGCATCATCTTAATTTCACTTTTTCTGTTAGTTGTGTTAGAAAGTAGTAGAAACAACAACCATTATCAAAGATTACCAAAGATAATGTGATGGTCCATCTCAGTGACATTTACAGATTTCCTGAAGAGTATTACCTGGTGAGATGATGTAGAAAAAATCTTTGAACTTGTCCATCCAGACTTCAGCCAGTCGTCTGTTGTTCTTGTTGATCACCTGACCAGTTCCACCAGGGAAGCTGTATGGTGTGGCCTTCCGGAATACATGCCCTACATGAGAACATGTAACTATCTCTAGAGATCCTCCACACTGCCAGATCTATTTTCACACATACAAAATGAATTCAATCAGAATGGTTTAAAAATTGGTTACATACAATTACAGTAAAAAGAGCATTACGAAGTGTATTTACAGAAATGGATATGGCATACCAGAAGATTATGAATATGTGAGACATTTATGACCTTCCTGGGGTTCTTTTTAAAATCTTAAACTTACCCTAAAAGACATTTCAAGATTTTCCCCTCCCCATATGTCCATTCCTGAGTCATAAGTGCCAATCTCTTCAAAATAAGTTCGGTCAATTGAGAACAGACCTCCTGCCATCGTGGGAGTTCTGGTGCAAAGATTTTTTTTAAAGCATTAAAAAAATCTGACAGTGCTTATATATGTAGGGTGATAATAGTTAGGTTAAGTGATGTGAAACCTTGTACACGTGAAAACATTTAGAGCCCACAGAAGACTGAAAGACTTTCTCGACTGTTATATATATATATATATATATATATATATATATATATATAGAGAGAGAGAGATCAGTAACATTTATGTACAATTAACAGAATACTGAAGTTACATAGTTTTATAAATTTTGCATATAATTCAAAGGAAATTTTATTACCTAACAGGAAGGGTCCGATCCCCTTGCGTCGGTCCATCTCTCTCTGAGGAACTGGATACCATCTGAAGTTGAGTTTCCAGTTAAATCCCCCATAGGTCATATCTGAGCCGGCCATATACTCAAATGTCTCATCACTGATGACATCAATGATAGGGCAGACCACAGCCCTCCTAGAATGTCAAACACAAATGACCCATTCACCTTCAACAGGGTGTCATCAAGTTTCTATTTTTTAATATATACAATTTCAGTCATAAACCAATCACTGATGATGATAAACAAGATATGAAAAAGATAAAAAAAAACATAAATCAAATTCATGGACACACCCAAATCATGGTAATATCCTTTCACTAAGTTCTACGAACTTAGAATTAAATCATCTGATGTCAGATGTTCTTATGTCAGCCCAGCACTAAGTTAACTTCTGTGGGTGACAAGAGACTCTGTGGGTGACAAGAGCTAAATTATCTGCACAATGTGTGCGTTTTAACTTGATTTATTATTATTATTTTTATGTTGATTGAATAATAGATGATGTTTGAAGTAAAAGTGTCTATCACGTTAAGTCTGTTATTTTGTTGTAACCTTATCCGCTGTCTAGGAATTTTGTCACAAAATACAATAGTATTTATTTAGCTAGTGTTTAGCTAACCTGAGTGTACACTCATAGAGAATAATGTGTTCGAATTTTAAAGACATGGCGCTGCACAATGCGGGGCTGAGCTTCTCATCCGGTGTGCTACCGCCTTAACATTTTTAGGCTAGAACATTTAATATATCATATACATCATATACATTATTATTGATGCAGTCAAAAACTCTACAACTACTTCACAACCAGGCCAGAAGCTTTGGCTTACGTTATCTGAAACTAAGGGAAATGATAGTGGGTATGGGAAGGAAAGAAGATGTATTTCTTAATTTTATTTTAAATGATACATTATACTGTATTAATAGACTTTGTAGTTACATTAAGGCTATATGTATTAAAGCAGAGTGCTCTGGGTAGTAGTTTATATTCTGTCAAAACATACATTAATCATTGCCAATGCATTTGTATTTTTCAAATATGTCAGGGAAAAAGCAAAAAAAAAATTTTTTTCATTCTGGGCACCAAAGGCTATGTCCCCTAAAAAGGTTGCCAGATTAGAGGAGGAGACAGTGGAAGAGAGCACACAGGAGACAGTTACATTGGGCTACTGCATGTGATCTCACTCCAAGTCTGAAAAAGCCAACATTCAGAATTAAAGTAACTTTCATATTGAAATCAAAGTAGTGGTGTTTGGGGCATCCTATTTACAAGTGTTCTTTTTGTAGGCCTGATCAGCCTGCTTAAGTCACTTTCCCTGTGGGTTGGGCAGCATGTGGTTGTGTCAAGTGTATTAAGCGTTAATTGTGCTTAGTCTGTATGTGGCTTTTTATTAGTTATATATCTGCATTAAACAAGTTTTGCGAAAGTTGAGCGAAGAGAATGTAGCTGGTTCAAAAAGTATAAAATAAACTCCATCAAAACTTATTATTTTTGGGTTATAAGGTAATATGTACATAATTAATTCTATTGGGAACCATTTATGCAGTATTTTTTATAAGTGGGACATATTGGTGACACACATAATAACTCTGATGTAAAATGTGCTAACAACGGCATCTTTGGAAGCACATTTGCCATTGACGGGTTCGGATGTGCTTTCTCTCGCTCTTTAACAAGCATGCTGGTAGGACATTTTGTAGTGAATAAAACTACGTCATCCATTTATTTAAAGGGGGGCTGACACCTTTTTTTGCATGATTGTGTTTATGGGGTGCAATATAACATGTATTCGTGGTTTTTCTTTTTAAAAAAGTCTTATTTTCGTAAACTTCACCTTTATTGTAAGCCGCGTTCTCCTCTGTCCCCTGAACGAGCGGTTGACTTCCTGATTCTATGAAACCACTCCCTCAGAAACAGGCAATGGGCTCAGATTGGTTTGTTTGGGCCAGTGTGTTGTGATTGGCTAAACTGTCGCTCACGTTGTCCGGAAGGTTAACGCCCATTACCTTTACGGGCAAAACGGGCATGCCAAAGGTGGATACACGTAAATAATGATGTCGAGACTGCAGTATCAGTGAGGTAGAATCAGACCGAGAAAGCCGTGATGAATCGAGTCAAGTAGAACCTTACCACACACGGCTCTTACTAAACGTTTCTGAATGATTATTTGCTAGATTTTTTTAACCATATACAAGTTTGTTTTACACAATAGCATCTGACTGGCAACGATAGCAACTGACTGGCTACTAATGTTAAACACAAACAGTGTTGGCAAGTTTACGTTCTTGATCAAATAGAAAATAACGTCATAAAGCATATATACATGAAAAATACATTTACAACATGAGTACTTATACAAAATTCAGGTCCATTATGTTTGTACGCGTTTGTCGTAGACACAAAATAGCATAACTAGTAGCCTAGTGGCTATAAAGCCAGCGCTGGCATTTGAAAAAAAAAATACAAGTCTTCGTCTGGAATTATACATGCAAATACATTTAAAATGATTAAGTCTTAGCCTAATTACAGGTTGTGGCCCACCAACTGCTGCCTCTGGTTTTAAAGTTGGATCTGCTTCATGTTTTGGTAACAGTTTCTTGTTGAATCCGGTGTTGAATTCGTGGAGATTCTGGGAGCTGTCTTCCGTAAAATGCGCAGCAAAGAGAGCTAGATTACGATCATCACTTTCAGGAATATAATCAAACATAAATTGTATCCATTGTTGTCGAAGTATAGCGTCCGTGGGAAGCTCGAACACAGAAGACCTGACAGCTGGGTGAACACAACTCACTCGACATGCCACAGAAATATGCGCATGCCCTTTCCTGCATGTTCTGGAGGGAGGGTTGACGCAAATGTAATGGTTAGTGACGTCTAAAACCCAGCTGTAGTCCCAATTGAGTCGTTTTTGTAGGCAATTATACTTCCTGATTTTTAAAAGTGGATATCTCTGCTTACACTGAACTTTCAGCACTGCAACTTTGCAGATACTGTTCATGCACCAACAGCAACATTACACACTATTTAAAATCAAAAAAGTGAAATAGCAGTCAAGTGTTTGATTGTTTGTGTTATATATTGAGAGATGTTTGAAATGTGTTTAATATCAAGTTTTTATGAGTTTAATACAAAAAAGTGAGGTCTGTATGCAAAAGTGTTGTCGTCATATTGAATGTTTTTTTCTTTCAATTTATTAGTGTATAATCTTTGACATTTTCTCAATCTAATTAATTCACTGATATGAGTAAACGGTGAGGAAATTATATTTTTCATTGTATATTATTTCATATGTCATTTAACAATGACATGTATTTTGTGACTTACTAAATTTTGTGATTTTAATGTATTTATTATTGTCTTTGTTTTGTAACTAATAATTGAGTAAATTAAGATCTTGACAAGCACATTTCATCACTTCATATTTCTTGCTCTTCTAACAAGCATGCTGATTGAAAGGGAGAGACGTGTATCCTAAATAATTCACTGTGCTCTGTGTATTTCTACAGCTAATAAAGCATCTTGAGGCCTCTTCCATCGACATTTTCTTTATTGACAAGAACAGCAAACACAACCAGAGTAAAATTGTTACATGTACACATAAAAAAACATAGTACCAGAAATATTATAGCCTAGGGGGCTGAGAAAATGTTTGTTTTTGCCCTTACAAAAAAACAAGTGTAAGTTAATTTTATTAATATCAAGTTCAAGTTTATTTTATGTATATTTTATGTAGTAAGAAATACTAATATCAATGTACTAGTAGTATACTTGTAAGTATACTACTAGTTCAATACTACTTGGGACTAAACTGGCCCACTTTTTAGTTAATAAAAATATAACAGTTGACATGTAGTTGCAAATTAATGAGAGTTAGTTGATATGTAGTAGCAAAGATGCTTATATAATGATAAAGTGTAATCTGTAAAATAATGCGAATAACACCGGAAGCCTCGCACATTCAAGTTACACATGGCAGTGCCCACTCTTAGGATAAAAATTAGGTGGATAGAATTCAAAGTTCTAGACTCAGGAATATAGTGTTGTCTGCAGAGTTTACTCACCTGTCCTCTTTGATTCGGGCAAGCAGTGGCTCTAGCCAGCCTATAGTGCACTCACAGTGGGCATCCAGAAAGGTGATGACCTGACCTTGCGTGGCAGCTGCACCCCTCAGCCGCGCTCGAATCAAACCGGATTGCTGTTCCATCCTCAAAATCCGGACTGGAACCTCCAGAGTTGCAACATAGTCCTCCAATTTCTTCTTTAGAAAATCTGAAAAAAAAAGATGATGTAATCTTAATGCATCCCTACTGAGGTATCTAAGAAGCTGAATGACATTTATAAACTTAATGGACTGTATAGAAAGTACAACCCCAAATCCAGAAAAGTTGGGACATTCAAGAATCTGTGATTTGTTAATTATCTTTAATCTTTATTCAACAGACTAAAAGTTTTCACCAACCAACTTAAGTGTATTTTATTTTTTATTTTTTTTAAATATAAACAATTTAGATTTTTATGGCAGCAATGCACTCCAAAAAAGTTGGGACAGAGTCATGTGTCACATCACCTTTCCTTTTAATTACACTTTTTAAATGTTTGGAAATTAAGGATACTTATTGTTAAGATTTGCAAGTATAATTTTTGTCCAATATTACCTGATAGACAGCTTCTCAACAGTCCATGGGGGCTGTTGTGTGATTCTCCTTTTCATGAATGTGCAAGTTTTAAGAAGAATCAGGGGTGCATTTCCCGAAAGCATCGTTAGCCAACTATGGTCACAAGTTCCGTCATTATCAGCATAGTTCAACGAGTCGGTGTTTCCCGAAACCATCATTCCAACGAACATTCGCAAACAGCATTGCAAAGTTGTGTAGTTCTATTGCATCACATTTGGATATAATAAATCCTTATCTTGGGCAAAATAAGCAAGCTGACATTCAGTACAACCGGTGCAATTTATTTAGAAAACATACAAATGTAATTTACATCTTTTAGTTTGTTAAAAGATTTAAAGTACTGTGTTTGCATGTGCGAACGTGCTCTACTATGTAGGAATGAGCCAAATATCGAGTCTGGTAACTGAGAACAATAAGAAATAGTCCTCAGATGACATGTCTGTAATTTATATATAAAAAATCTAGCGTTAATTGGATCTCAAACAGTTTCATTAAAAGTAGTTATTACCATGAGCGGTGGTACACACCACCATGTGCGAAAATAATGTGGTTGAACAATATTTTGTGACAATGGGTTTCGAGAAAACAGTCGTGACGAGTTTGTTGATTTCTCCAACGGTGCATCATACTATGGTAGTGAAGCAGTGAACTACATAGTTGTACGGGAAATACATGCCAGATCTGGGCTCTAGGCAGGCAGTCAAGCACATCCATGCTATGGTGTAGAGTGTCTACAAAACCACTCTGCTGTAGCACATGAGGCCTGGCATTGTCTTGCTGCCCAGGAAAGATATCATATTGATGGCTGTATACAGTATGTCTCTGTACAAACTTAATATATGCATCCACACCAGTGGTGCCTTCACACTCATGCCGTTTGCACTGATGCACCCCAAGAAGAGGTTTTTAGAGCGCTAAACTTGATGAAGAGCTGAGGATCTCCGCCAACACCCGCCTCTGTAGTGATCATTTTACACAGGATCGTTTTATAAACTTTCCTCAGAGACAACTGGGATTCACTGATAATCCGCTGTTACTGGTGAACGCCAGTAAACGATCTCAGCGCGATCTCTCTCCAGCCTCAGCGTTCATTCTCCCGTCCCGAAAGCAGTATCAGCTAATATCACCGTCGACAGCTTTCCCACGAGTGGGTGTGGTTTCAGCGCAGCCAGCGGACACGCCCCAGCGTTTGAGAACAGATTTTGATAGCTTATTTTATGTACTTGCCGGCTTTTATCATCCAAATTTGGCTGGGTGGATAATAACACATTTTTCTGTGATGTGACAAACTCAGAACACATACTTAATTTTGACTTTACAGGGACTTTAAGTAACAAAGTTCTCTTACGAGAGGTTCTCTCGTATTGCGTAAGCTAGCTTACGCTATGGGAAACATTCTTCTTTGCCGAACAATTGAAGCCAAAAAATTTTATAATTTGTAATTATTGTCAACGCACTTCTCAGGTGCAGGACCTAGAGCGGGCTAACTAGCAGGCTCATTGGTTCGTTCCTGGGAAGTGCACAAACCAATCAGGAGAGCGGCGCCGAACCCGCGCCCAATGAGCGGACGGCGCTTGCTTATGCGTCAAAGCCCGCCGAAAGGGGCGTGGCTTGAGTGTATATAAGCGCTCTCCGAGGGTTGAAACAACGATTCATTTTGATCGTTCGCGCGCGCCCCCGACCATTCTCTCTCTCCGCCCGAGCCGGACCCCCCATGTGCCGCCGAGTGGCCGCTCTGCAGCGTCCTTAGACTCTGAGGAGGAGAAAGAGTCGCTTCGTTGCACGCCTCTAACAGTGACGAATGGTCTTCACTGGACTCTTCGACGGGGACCCGCTCCGGCATCGAAGAGGACTTAATGCGCCTCCTGACTCTTGCCGTCGAGCGTCTGGGCCTCGACTGGTCACCACCACCCGAGTTACCACCGAACCGGTTGGATGGGAAGTACCTGCACCGGCGCCCCGCCTCCGCTGGCACCCGGACCGCTCCTTTCCTGCCTGAGCTCCACGCCGAGCTCACTAAATCATGGAAAGCGCCTCTCTCGGCCCGAACCCGCTCCGATGTGTCCGCCTCGCTGCGCTCGGTGGACGGAGCCACCGAGAAAGGCTATACAGCGATGCCGCCTGTCGAAGATCTGGTCGCCGCTCACTTGTGCTCGCCCTCCGCCTCTAAAGCTTGCAGAGCGTCCTCTACCTTCCACACCCGCGCCTATGCAGCCGCTGGCCAGGCCGCTGCAGCGCTGCACTCTATGTCGGTTCTCCAAGTGCTGCAATCCGACCTGCTGAGTGATATAGCGCAGAACGAGAGAGAAGTGTACGGCCGTACGCTCAACGATTTAAGATGCGTTACGGACCTTCTCCCTTCGCGCCACCAAAGCTGCCGCTCAAGCGCTAGGAAGATGCATGGCCATCCTCTGTGTCGCCGAGAGACACTTGTGGCTCACGCTCACGGACATGAGCGAAGCTGAGCGCGCTGTCTTCCTCAACGCGCCCATCTCACCCTCTGGCCTCTTCGGATCTGCCGTCAAGGGCATCGTGGAACGCTTTTCTGAGGTCCAGAAAGCCACCCAGGCCATGAATTTGTTCCTGCCTCGCCGCGCTAACACTTCTGCAGGCCGCTCTCGTGAGCCCCCTGCCAGAACGCCTCAGACAGCGCCGCCCGCAGCAAGCTCAGGCCCAACCCCAGCACAGACAGAGCGGCCGCCCTCGCCCTCGCTCTCGCTCTGACAGCCGACGCAGACAGGCTCCCCAAGCGCCCCGCCCCAGGGCCATGCTGAAGCCTGATCAGCAGAAGTCCGCCTAGTACTGCTGGGGAAAAGACGGCTACTTTCCGCCGCGGCCGGACCGCCGTCAAAGTTTCATCCTCTGTTAGTCCCCGAGCCTTCGCCGACTGCAGCAGCGCTTCTCGCCGAGACAAGCCGGTGACTCGACCCGCTTGCGACCGACAAACAGCCGTTTTCACGGCTACCCAGAGAGTTCACATAAAGAGCATAAAAGCCTCAAGTGTAAAAAATGTGACCGCAAGCATGTGTTCACTCACACACACTCCCGTGTCCCCCACAGAGCTCACTCCCACTCAGCGGCCTCCATCCGCTCGAGTAGCAGAAAGCATAAGCACGCCCTCAAGCGGCGCGTGTCCCCCTCTGCTCGCTCTGTCTCACGGCCCATAAGCTCTTCTCTGAGTGCAAATCCTGTTGCCACACACAGTTTACACGAGCCCACACACAGTGTCCAGCCCGTTACATGCAGCAACCGGGACAGCACGGCCATTCAGCCTCAAGCAATATGCTTCAAAGCGTGGGAAGCCATTCCCGGCATCTCCCCGTGGGTATTAAGCATTATAAAACCCGGCTACCAGTTACAGTTTCGTCGCCGCCCGGCGTGTTCCCGCGCCCGGCCCCTTTCTGTGGTCAGCCCAGCTGCCGCGAGCACGCTCCGCACAGAAATATCGAAACTGTTAACAAAGGGCGCGATAGAGAGAGTCCCTCCGCCTATAACCGAGCCGGGGTTTTACGGCCGTTATTTTCTGGTTCCCAAGAAAGACGGTGGCCTCAGGCCGATTCTAGACCTCAGATTTCTGAACAAAGCTCTCATGACGAGATCATTCAGAATGCTGACTGTCAGGAAACTCCTCGCACACGTGCGCCAGGGGGATTGGTTCATCTCCCTAGATCTGAAAGACGCTTATTTTCAGATTCAGATACACCCTCGTCACAGGCAGTTTTTACGTTTCGCCTTCGAGGGCCAGGTTTATCGATACGCCGTTCTCCCGTTCGGCCTTTCCCTAGTGCCACGCACGTTCACGAAATGTATGGACGTGGCGCTCGCCCCCTTAGAACCCAGGGGATGCGCATATTGAATTATTTGGATGATTGGCTGATACTAGCACGTTCCAAAACAGAGCTTCTGTTGCACCGTACAGCTCTCCTCGCTCATCTGGAAACGCTGGGCCTCTCTGTCAACTGGACAAAGAGCGTTCTTCAGCCCAGTCAGACTATCTCTTTTCTGGGGATAGATCTGGACTCTACCACTATGAAAGCACGCTTATCCGCTCAGCGCACACGCCGCTTGCAGCGTTTAGCCGCTTCGTTCCAGATGAATACCCGCGTTCCGGTGAAAACCTTTCAGAGAATGCTGGGTCACATGGCCTCAGCTGCAGCCGTACTACAGCTAGGTCTTTTACATATGCGCCCCCTTCAATTTTGGCTAAAGACCCGTGTACCCCGCCGCGAGTGGACCACGGGCCGCCAGCTAATCAGAGTCACTCAGGCATGCATCTCTGAGCTGCAGCCTTGGACGGTGACCGATTGGTTTCGGCGGGGCGTCCGATGGGTCCTTCTCTCACCGGAAAGTTATCTCGACAGACGCGTCCAACACAGGTTGGGGTGCGGTCTGCGAGGGCTCACCGGCTGCTGGCCGGTGGTCGAATCGGGAGACCCCATTACACATAAACTGTCTCGAGATGCTCGCGGTCGAGTATGCACTCTTGCACTTCTCCCCGCGCATCCAGGGTCACCACGTCCTGATTCGCTCAGACAACATGACAGTGGTATCCTACATCAACCGTCAGGGCGGGGTCAGATCCAGGAATCTCTTCCTGCTGGCACGCCGCATTCTAGTTTGGTCCCAGAGTCACCTGCTCTCGCTCAGAGCGACGCATGTCCCGGGACACCTAAACGACGGTCCAGACATTCTGTCCAGGAACCTTCTCTCCCCAGGAGAATGGTCCCTGAACCCACTAACCCCCCGCTCTATGCGGCTAAATGGTCTGTGTTTTCAAAATGGTGCACCGAAAAGAATCTGGACCCCATTAAATGTGAGGTCTCATCTTTGCTTTCCTTCCTTCAGGATATGCTGGATAAGGGCAGAACCCCATCCACCCTGAAGGTTTATGTGGCAGCCGTCGCGGCCTTCGTTGGTCCCCGACGCGCCCAGTCTATTGGCAAAGACGAGCTAGTTATCCGCTTCCTCAGGGGGGCCAGGAGGATGAACCCCCCTCGCCCCCCCTCGGTGCCGGTTTGGGACCTTTCAATAGTCCTCGAGGCCTTGAAAGCCCCCCCCCTTCGAACCGCTCGAGTCTATAGACCTCAAATATCTCTCCCTAAAAGCCGTTTTTCTGATTGCTCTCGCCTCAGTTAAACGAGTGGGCGACATTCACGCGCTCTCTTCGAACGCGTCGTGTCTCGAGTTTGGCCCTAGCGACTCTGTCGTTATTCTCAAACCCAGACATGGATATGTGCCTAAGGCGATTGGCACCCCATTTAGAGCACAGGTGATATCCCTATCGGCTCTGCCCGCCTCTGATAGCGAGCCCAATGCCAACCTCCTCTGCCCGGTCCAGGCGCTGAGAGTGTACATCACACGCGCTGCCGCGTTCAGACGCTCTGAGCAGCTGTTTGTGGCGTTTGGGGGACGCACAAAAGGTTTGGCCACCTCTAAACAAACACTATCCAGATGGATAGTGGACGCTATCGCCTCCGCCTATGCGGCTAAAAATCTGCCTTGCCCGCTCGGCGTCAGGGCTCACTCCACTCGAGGCTTGGCCTCCTCGTGGGCTTGGTCCTGTGGTATTTCTATTCATGATATCTGCGTGGCCGCGGGCTGGGCTTCCCCGTCCACCTTTATCAGATTTTATAACTTGGAAGTACCGGCCTTACAGGCTAAATTACTAGCGGTCTAACCCGCTGCAGCGTCTAGCTACGCTCTATGGGGAATCCTTCAACCGGCTAGCCCCTTGATCTTCCCCTTCATTCTATGAAATCTTCCTGTATTATGGCCCGCTATGCCGGCCGCCTCTTAAGGCGTCATATTCTTATATAAACGGCTTCTGCCGCTTTATTATCTCTCCACTATATGCTCCCTCCCACCCTCCCGGGGATGCTTGTGGTTACTGACCGGGCACGGCGTTGACCAGGGGTTCCTGTAGCGTAAGCTAGCTTACGCAATACGAGAGACCTCTCGTAAGAGAATGAATCGGTTACCTAAACGTAAACTCGGTTCTCTCTAGATGAGGGAACGAGTATTGCGTTCCCGGCCGTGCCCGCTCTAACAGCGATTCGCTTCATCACTATAAATCGTTGTTTCAACCCTCGGAGAGCGCTTATATACACTCAAGCCACGCCCCTTTCGGCGGGCTTTGACGTAATAAGCAAGCGCTGTCCGCTCATTGGGCGCGGGTTCGGCGCCGCTCTCCTATTGGTTTGTGCACTTCCCAGGAACGAACCAATGAGCCTGCTAGTTAGCCCGCTCTAGGTCCTGCACCTGAGAAGTGCGTTGACAATAATTACAAATTATAAAAAATTTTGGCTTCAATTGTTCGGCAAAGAAGAATCTTTCCCGTAGCATAAGCTAGCTTACGCAATACTCGTTCCCTCATCTAGAGAGAACCGAGGTTACGTTTAGGTAACCGATTCGATTTTCCAAAGTACTCCTAGCACATGTGGCTGTATTTAAAGGGGTAGTTTAAAGGGGTAGTAGGGGCACCCAAAAATGAAAATTCTTTCATCATTTACTCACCCTCAAGTTGTTCCAAACATCTATGTGTTTATTTGTTCTGCTGTATACAAAGGAAGATATTTGGAAGAATGTTTTAATCAAACAGATCTCAATCCCCATTGACTACCATAGTATGTATTTTTTCCTACTATGGAAGTCAATGGGGTAAATGAAATTTGTTCTGTACAGCAGAACAAATAAACACATAGAGGTTTGTGTTTTCTCCAACGGAAGAAAAACCTCAATTCTTTGCAATCTTGCAAAGAGAAATGTGATTTGTGAATTGTTTGACAATTCTCTCATGAAATTTGGCAAAAGGCCATGACTTGCTAGCAAAGACCAGTTTTTGGTGGATGCTCCTTTTGTACCAAAACACGATGCCCTCACCTATTACCAATTCACTTGTAAATTGTGGACTGTTTCAACAGTTTACCTTCGATATCTATAGTCTTTTTACACTTTTATTTTGCCTCTGCCCCAACTTGGAGTGTGTTGCGGCCATAAAAATCAAAATTGGTTTATTTTACAAAATACACTTAAGTTAATACACTTTTTTCTTTGTACATTTGTCAGTTAAATAAAGGTTAAAGAAAATGAACAAATTAGATTCTTGAATTTCCGTGTCCAGGGATCGGGTTGCCAAGGCCCCTGCTTTTCGACTGCACCGGGAACTGCTTTTTTGAACTGCTTTTCAGTCTGACCCGTCGCCTAGGACCTGTTTGCCTTGGGAGACCCTATCAGGGGCATATAGCCCCAGACAACATAGCTCCTAGGGTCATTCCCCTCCACCACGTTAAGGTGGCAGTTCAAGGGGAATTTATTAAATTTTACAAAATGTCCCAACTTTTCTGGATTCTGGGTTTTAGAATTACACAAAGTTATTCTGCCACTGACTGCTAGAGTGATACCAAAGGAACAACTCAACAAATCATGGAAGCATAATTAATACAATCAGTAAATTTAGTGATGTGATTAGGACCTCTCTCGCTGGCATCATCCACCAGTAGTATCTCAAGCAGCAGGTGTCTGGGCGAGCGGTTTATGGCGCTGTGTACGGTTCTTAGGAGTGTACTCCATGCCTCATTATGAAACACGATTACAATGCTGGTGTTTGGAAGGTCATCGGGGAATGTCTTCGTCTTACAGCTGAGGAACAGACAAGAACAGAGTCAAGTAAGTCAGATTCATTTGACCTTTCACAATACATATTGTTTCAAAGCAGTTTAAAGACAATTATGATGTTAATGTTGATGAAATGTTAAGATCTTTATTCCTTGCATTTAGCACATTAGAGCTGGGTAAAAAATATAGATTACATTTTGTGGTGATACAAACAATCAAGCAGCCAAGATGCTATTTCGTATACACTCACCGGCCACTTTATTAGGTACACCTGTCCAACTGCTCGTTAACACTTAATTTCTAAGCAGCCAATCACATGGCGGCAACTCAGTGCATTTAGGCATGTAGACATGGTCAAGACAATCTCCTGCAGTTCAAACCGAGCATCAGTATGGGGAAGAAAGGTGATTTGAGTGACTTTGAACGTGGCATGATTGTTGGTGCCAGAAGGGCTGGTCTGAGTATTTCAGAAACTGCTAATCTACTGGGATTTTCACGCACAACCATCTCTAGGGTTTACAGAGAATGGTCCGAAAAAGAAAAAACATCCAGTGAGCGGCAGTTCTGTGGCGGAAATGCCTTGTTGATGCCAGAGGTCAGAGGAGAATGGCCAGACTGGTTTGAGCTGATAGAAGGGCAACAGTGACTCAAATAACCACCCGTTACAACCAAGGTGGGCAGAAGAGCATCTCTGAACGCACAGTACGTCGAACTTTGAGGCAGATGGGCTACAGCAGCAGAAGACCACACTGGGTGCCACTCCTTTCAGCTAAGAACAGGAAACTGAGGCTACAATTTGCACAAGCTCATCGAAATTGGACAATAGAATATTGGAAAAACGTTGCCTGGTCTGATGAGTCTCGATTTCTGCTGCGACATTCGGATGTTAGGGTCAGAATTTGGCGTCTACAACATGAAAGCATGGATCCATCCTGCCTTGTATCAACGGTTCAGGCTGGTGGTGGTGGTGTCATGGTGTGGGGAATATTTTCTTGGCACTCTTTGGGCCCCTTGGTACCAATTGAGCATCGTTGCAACGCCACAGCCTACCTGAGTATTGTTGCTGACCATGTCCATCCCTTTATGACCACAATGTACCCAACTTCTGACGGCTACTTTCAGCAGGATAATGCGCCATGTCATAAAGCTGGAATCATCTCAGACTGGTTTCTTGAACATGACAATGAGTTCGCTGTACTCAAATGGCCTCCACAGTCACCAGATCTCAATCCAATAGAGCAGGGGTTGGGAACCTTTTTACCATGAAGAGCCAAACAAACAAAACAAAATTGATAAATTTTTAAAAAGAGCCAGAGCAAAGTTTACACTCGTATATTAGACAATTTGCAACAGTAATATATAATAACAACAGTAGTAATATACGACTTGCACTGTATGACGGTCCTAACATAGGACAGACATTATTTTAATTCCATAATGTCCTTAAACATAACAATATTGCCGGCCATAAACTGAGAAGGTGCCTCTTTCCTAGACGCGGCGCGCGCTTCTCGTCCGGTGTGCGATACTTCTGTCCTAGATGCGGCGCGCGCGCTTCTCGTGCGGTGTGCGACCCTCTTATGACACCACACAAATTGAGAAACGGGCATCATAAACAAGTGATTAGCAAGTGCTGCATGGTGCATCTCAAATTGTCTCTTAATATTTTACTTTTTGAGAGCCTTTTTCAGTCAACATTTGAAAATTAGGAGAGCCATATAAAATCCTGAAAAGAGCCATATATGGCTCACGAGCCATAGGTTCCCGACCCCTGCAATAGAGCATCTTTGGGATGTGGTGGAACGGGAGATTCGCATCATGGATGTGAGACTGTGTGATACCATCATGTCAATATGGACCAAACTCCCTGAGGAATGCTTCCAGCACCTTGTTGAATCTATGCCACGAAGAATTGAGGCAGTTCTGAAGGCAAAAGGGGGTCCAACCCGTTACTAGCATGGGGTACCTAATAAAGTGGCCGGTGAGTGTATATTGTTTTCTACTGTGTACTGTGTAATGTGAAGTTTACATTTTGTGGCAATATAAACAAGCAGATGAGATTTGCTATTTAGTATATATGGGTTACGTTGTTTTTTTGCAAGAAACATGGTAATTATGGTATCTAATTATCTATCAAGCCAGATAAAAAATTAAAATAAATTAAAAATAGCATGAAATGGTTGCCACAGTAAAAGCCTATGTAGTGATTTTGGCCAGACTGAATCAACCGTCCTCCAAGGACTCGGACCCCCCCCCCCCCACAGACACACACACACAAACACACACACATACACCGCCACACACATTCTTCCACTCACTGGAGTGAGATCATGTTACAAGACTGTGGAATGTGCTTTATGTCTCTGACCCAAGAGATGGACTTTTCTGTGTTAAAAGACATTTAACCAGATATATTCCATGTGTTCTATGTATGTGTGTTTTTCCCAGGTCACCGTGAAATATCTTTGTTGGTTGCAGCATAAAAAAGGAATTAGAAATAACTTCCTTAGGCATTGTAAACAGAAGTATATGTTCATTTAATGTAACATAATGCTCCTTGGTGTCTCTAGAATACGTATCAGATGAACGACCCGAATATGTACAGAGATGTAAAGTAAAGTGTGTTTTTAATATGTCTTACTGCCAAGGATGATCGAACTGTTTCAATAGTAGCCCTTATGTGAACACACCCCCTCCCACGAGGAGCGCGTGGTCTGAGAACAAAGCACCATAAAAGAATGTTTCCCGCGTGCAGCCTCCATCTCCCTGATTGGCTCAAGCCAGCAGGAAAGGGATGGATGTCCCCAAGAGGATAAAGGCAGTGCGCCAGCTCCGCCCTTTCTCTTCCGAAAACGTCTCATGCCAAGAAGCACGTAAAGGATCTCCTCACGGAGATCCGACCCCCAACCGGGATCCTTTCTTTGATCGTCCAAAGTTTCGTCCTCTTCTCAAATGAACTACCAAGTTCGTTTCCCAGGAAAGGAAGTGGACTTTGCCGATCTATTTCCTCGGGTAACGTCACCTCAAAGACTTTTAAGCCTTTCAAACATTCGCGCCGAATGCCAACGAACGCCACGTGACTCCCCACGGAACAAAGAAGCCACGCGCACGCAACCAACCATGCACGCGCCAGGACAGGCAGTGCAAAAGCGCCGCGCTCCACGGAACGCGCTCACGCGCTCCACGGAACGCGCGCACACAGGAGAGCCTCTCCATTCATCGTGCGGCCCAACCGGGCCTGGCCACGAGTCCGTGACACACACAGACCAAACATGTTGTGCAAGTATAACGTTACCTTCTTTTAGAGCTTCTCAGAAGCATAAAGAAAGTGTTTTCATGGTGTTCAGAAAGATTAATTGACTGTTTGGTGACTGTAACTCCCTCTCTCTCTCACCCTCACTCTCTCTCTCTCTCTCTCTCTCTCTCTCTCTCTCTCTCTCTCTCTCTCTCTCTCTCCAACTCACTTATCGTCTAACGCCCTGCGTCGTCTTAGTTTGTGTTTAATGTTTGTATATACATGTATCATTGTAACGTAGTAAATGCTTACTTAGTTGCCTTATTGACTTTAATAAATTCAATATGACCATTTGTGATTGAATTACGGTCCTGCTCATGACAAGTCTCTGAAGTGAAAGATCGAACGCTGCATGCTCTATATAACTAAACATACCAAAAAGGTTATGTTTTGTGGAGTTGGAATGCTGAATTCTTCTGGCCAGAGAATTAAGTTTTCCCTGCTCTATAAATTACTTGAGCTAATTAATTTTACTTGTCTTGTAAGACGTGGTCTGTGCAATCTATTACAATTAATTTGTGGTTAATTGCAGAGATACACATGTATGCATATAAGTAAAGTTAACAGAAAGCCCTCATTGAGGGATTTATTAACATGTAAGACCGGGCTGATCCAAATCTGTATGAATAATTATTAATTATGAATTATTAATTATGATATGCAAATTCCCCTCGATCAGACCCGCCCAGAGTCTTTACAGAATGGTGGAGGATGAACGAGCACTTCAAACTTGTTTATGAGCAAATCAGTTTCAGTCCAAATGTGTATATTGTTATTTAATATTGTTATGTAATATTTATTATTACACGCGCACATCGGAGTGAACGCTTTGCGAACTCACGATATGACTGAGCTGGGCACGAAAGCCGCCTCAGCCAAGCATATTTAACAAGCTGCTAAATGTTCAAACGTTTAGTCACTGTTAAATTGCTAAAAGTAAACTGCAGTTTCCTTAGTATTAAATGTGTTCTGACACAGATGGAAGAGAAACCTCTGTGCATAAACAACATTTTGAATAATTTTAACTCCTCTCTCAGGACGAAATTCTCCTGAGATTGTCGAAGACAAGAAATGTTAGAACGATGTTCTTCTAACATTCTTAAAAGGCCTTATATTATAATCGTTAGAAAAACGATGAGCTCCTGGTTGAAAAAAAAACATTGACTTAGCTACTCAATGTATAAAAACCGCATATTATCATAAGTGCTATTGTGATATATGTCTATTGGAGCAGGAAACAGATGAGTAATTCCTGTTCCCCTTTTGCACAATGCAGCGAAGAATCCTGCTAACGTGTTTGTAAAAAAATATAGCACCAAAAAAAAATCCAAGCTGAAAACATTCTAATCATTAATACTAGTTTTGATAAATGTTATTTGGAATTTTTGAAACAGATGAGTAATTCCTGTTTCCCTTTTGCACAATGCAGCGAAGAATCCTGCTAACGTGTTTTAAATAAATATAAAAAAAAATACAAAACTGAAAACATTCTAATCATTAATACTATTTTTGATAGATATTATTTGGAGTTTTTTGAAACAGATGGATAATTCCTGTTTCCCTTCTGCACAGCGCAGCGAAAAAAGAAAATCCTGCCAAACGTGTTTGTAAAAATATAGTACCGAAAAGAAATCCGTCAAGATTTAAATTCCGCACTATTCGTGATTATGCAGAAAATAGGTGTGTAATTCGCTACACGTCCTCTGAAACAATCACATTTGAAAGCGGGCTGGCTGTAATACTACTGCCAAACACTAGGGTGCACCTCCGAGTGTTTTCCAGTATCAGATGACCCCAGCCCCGACTCAACCCTCCACGAACGCAATAGCGCCCTCGTGTGGACACTAACAGCTAGGTCATTTCTTTCCTCAAAATTCTGTCAGGAACACCCTGCTTCCTTACTGAATTTCGAACTAGTTTCCCTAATTTTCAATGCATGTGCAATCTACAGCCTGTTTCATTAACATGATTTTCCTTGCCTTGACTGTGTGCACTTGTTTTGAATTTGGTTCAAACCACATTTGAACTTGAAATTCAGAATTAAGTCTTAACAGTTTCTGATGACCACTTGGGAGGAAAGCGCCCCCTTGTGGCCATCACCTAACCTCACTGTCCTGAATGGCTTTCTCTCTCCCAGTCGGTTTTGTTTTGGTTACAGTCACTGATCCCTCACCGTAATCGTGATTGTCATCAAATATAACACCAACCTGTAATTTTACTACACTTATTTAAATTTGGTTTGAAACAAAAACAAATTTCAAAGTTAATTTGAATTAAGTCTCTCATTTCCCATTGGGAAATTGCATTATGGCTTTATTTCTATATTTCCATTTCAAATTATTTTTAATAATTTTGATCTGGTTTTATTACAACTGTATCCTTACTAATCTAAAGGTTACTTAACCCCTATGCATTTGCTCAATTTGAAATGTATTTAAATCAGTTTGAATGCACTTCAAATCAAGCTCTCTGTCAGCCAAATTGACCACTAGGAGGAAGAGACACACACCCTTAGTGGCCAAAACTCGCCACTACAGATTGCTTCCTCCTGTGCTCCTCCCGCTGCACTTAATGCTATCTCTTCCCTGTATGGAGGTTGGGTTATTCTGATAATTGACATTGTCACAATTCCCTTTGTGTTTATACCATAGACTTTAGTAAAGCCGTTGCCTTTGATTTTTCAACAAAAATAGACACTCAACTTGATGTAGATAGAGGAGCTTTAATTCAAATTGAGGCACACTTGTTCTTCATCCTGTTTTGTGTTTGTAGGTAGAAATCTCTCAAGTGCTGTGGTGATGTGACAGTCACCTTCGCTTGGGGTCCGGCTGGCTGGTTCGTCTGATCTGCGCCACCATCGCTGACTGAGCGCAGGTCTCGTACTTTCCTGTATCTTTCTGTTGATGCGGCCCGCGACACGACACCAGCCAATCTGGCACCGCCGGTTGTGTTCAAGGTCAAGTTGCTTGAAAGGGTGCACCTCGGTACAGATGCACGAAATGCCCGGGACACTGCTGTCAGGTGTTGGGGGTGACAGAGGGACCAGCCACGAGGCTGACTCCAACCGGGATGACCTCATTTCACCCCAGGCAAACTAGAAAAGGTATTAAAACCCACCCACTTAATATTGGCCATCGAATCTAGAGATTCCCCTGATATTTGAAGTGGTTGGCTTCCTCCGTCTCTCCAAGCCACAAACTGCAGGCTTTAGCCTCACAAATTGCCTCTTTCACTTTTAACACTTCTTGTGTACTATTAATGCCATTTCATTACAGACCTCCCCATCTTTGATGGTTGCATGTTACTTCAAACTTTGCTAGCTTGCCATTGCTCTGTTCTGTTGTGCTCTGTTCCTTTCAGTTCACCTAGAGACAGAACCTCTCTGACACACCAAGGAAAGCTGAAGAATAGTTTGACAACCAAGTCGTTAGCATAAACAGGTGACCCCTAAGCTAGCGCCCTGCCAAATCTTCATTCAGACCCATGATGACCTACCCAAATTGTCCCACCTAACGGTTTAACTGTCTGCATCAGTTAACCAAAATTTTCATACACGGCCTAGCCGGTATTATAGCTCGTTAGAGCGTAGTCGAACTTGCATTGGTCTCTCTGTGTGTGTTGTGTTCATCTCGCCCACAGTGAAGCCAGTATGTTCCAGTCCCACAACCCGCGGGGACAACCTGGAGACATGGCCGAGATTCATGACATCTCCATCCCTGCCCAAAGCCACCGGTTACTCAGAGCCCCGAGCCAAGAGCAACTGGACGCAGACGTGTACAAGCTGATGGCACACAAACCAAGCCAAAGCTCCCACGACAAAGACTGGGCCAGACACATGCAACCTCGCCTACCAGCTCAGCGCACACACGCACGCCTCCGCAAAAGGAGCCGCATCGCCCTGAAGCACAAGGTTGCAACGCCGAGGATGACAACGACCCCGAGCTACAGAAGGAAGTAAAGACTTCAAACTGCCCTGTCTAAATCTTCTACACAGACTGAAGAGAATAGTCAGAGAAAAGAACCAAAGAGGAATTCAACGAGAAACTCGACAAAGTGAAGCCCCTTTGCAAAGAGCAGAGGCTGAACTTAAAGAGATTAGAAAGCCACGGCCTACGAAAGAAACTCTCAAGAGGCCCGTGTGACCATCCACAAGCTCGTTCAGCAGAGACAAGATCTCGAACATGAACTTGATCCACAGAGTTGCAATACTCTTATAGACTTCAGCACTGACCGGAAAAGGGGAAACACACACCACAAGTCTCCCCTAACCAGTCTGCACATTTCAGCCAACAACACAAGAGCTGAAAGAGGGAGGTGGGAAAGCCCGCCTTCCACCACATCTCTGACAATCTACAAGACATCGACTTTCCACCTGCTGTCTCCAACCGTGTCTGACACCAGACACCGACACCCAGCAGAACAGGACCCAGGAGGGCCTGTGCTACCACCACCGGCTCCGAACGAGTTTGCTGTGGAACTTGCCAGCGAACCTATAACTGAGGAGGACACCAGTTTCAGGAAACCTCTCCTCCTATCCCGTCAGTCACCATAGTTCTCCGGCCCCACGCAAGGCCCACTGAACGATGCGTGAAGGCCCACTCAGTAAGAATTCCTAAAACCCCAAATTATTCTGAACTGCAACCCAGAAGACACTGCACGAACGCAGTGCAAGACTCTGCTAAAAGGTCCTTGATCAACATCGGACGTAGAACTTTTAAAAAGTAGATGAAAATGGGTGTTCAAAGAGTCGCAAGACTCTGCGTTTTGTAGAATTAGAATTTTACTAAGTTAAAGGAATCTTACATAGACATGTACGCCTCAACGGCCGACAGACTATGCACGACTCTTTTGAAACAAACAGTTTTTAGATGTTGTTTAGAACGGCACCGTTAAACATTTCACGACAGTGAAGAGTCACAGAAAACACCCACTCCATACTTTGCCTTGACGACAGAGTGTAGTAAAATCATCCCGAGTTTAAATTACTGTTAATCAACAGGCGTGCACTTGACCATCGCGGTTCCAACTTAAAACACTGACGTGCAACACGCATCTTGATAGCTGGCTTGCCTAAATGCAGATAAAACAAATAGCGGGAATTGACATCTCTACTTTAAAAAAAAAAAAAAAAAAAAAAAAATTTTAGGCCTTAGACTCCCAACTGGTATCAGGAACTTCAGCATTAAAGCGTAAGTCTGTGTAACAGAAGAATCATCTCAGCAGCTTGTAATCTGTACCGATATCTTTTCCGCTTTGGAAATAAACAAAAAAAGAAATCCAAAATCGCGGTATAAGTAAACCTGTTTCTGACGAAGACAGCTCAGGACAGAGTTATATGTATGTAAACCTGGGTGACGCTCCCCTTCTACAAAGTAAAGGCCTTAATTTTATTGTTAGATTGATGCAATTCACCTAAATTTTAGCTGCTTCTACAAGCAGAAAGCTACTAAACGATCAAAAGAAGTAACTTGCGGAAAAGTCAGCATTCATGCATGAGAGAGACGTAACTATATATGCTTAGGAAAGCTAATCTATTTCCTTACTCTGTAAGCAAATAGAACAAGACAAGCTTTGACTTGCAGCAAATCTATTTCCTTACTCTGTAAACAAATAGAAGACTGAAGTAAAGAGTAGAGTTCCATGAGAAAATTAGCAAATGCCAAGACACATTTGCGTTTTACTTAATGCAACCAAGTTCTTGAAAATCATAAAGTATAGGTGCCTCCCTTTTAACCCGTTAAAACATGCACGATTCATGTAAAATACACAGACATTCTTCAGGTACTGTTGAATTGCTCTGACACCCTCTGGCTCCCATGACAACTTGTCACAGGAAATGCTAACTCTTTAATGTCACTTTTGTAAACAAACCAGCCTGGGTGGCTAAGCCTAACCTAGCCTAGCATCAAGCTAACTTAGGCTAAGCTAAACTGACCCATCACTAAGCTAACTTAGGCTGAAGCTAACCTAGCTTAGCATCAAGCTAACTTGGGCTAAGCTAACCTAACATAGCTCCAATCCAATGCAGGCTAAGCTGAATAACCTCCACAGTTAGCAGTTAGCATTATTTTCTTGAACCCTTAATCACAGCTGTGTTCCACAGTGCAAAGTATTCTAGAATACTTTCCTCAACACCACTTAGGGTTTCTAATTATTCACTTTCCGTGTTTGCAATTCTTATTAGCCAAAGTTTACCCTCACAGGGTTAGGAATACTCCTGCTAACCATTGAAGACTAACTTCACAGATGCCCTGTTAATTACAACTCAAGTTTAACTGCAAGTAAACTGCGTAACTAACAACAGAAGAATTTGTATAACCATAGGAATTTTTCGTTGGCATGTTGACTAAACCTTTGGAGGAACACACCCAATGTGGTCTTGAACACGCAACCGTTACAACCCACTATAGAGTGTTGATCAAAGCAAATCCAAAGTTTAGCCACTAATGCCACTGATTATTCTCGACTTCAGATCATTCCCATGTTTTGATCATTTTATTTCCTTTTGCTTTAATTTTGATTTTATTTTTCCTCGTTAATTATTTCATTCCTTTAACCTTGATAATAATAGCAAGCAGCTATTCCCTTTGTCCATTAGGTCCTCTATAGGATTTAATTCCTTTGCCTCTCTTGTCCGAGTGTGGTTCCATTTCCCATAGGGCCCAGAAAGGAAGCAGACACCCCTTATTTGTTATTTTGGCTTAGTTCCAGCCAGTGCCACTTCGTTTTGTGACCCTCTAACACAAGTAATCTCAACAATTTACTAAAGGCACTACTAGAAGTCCTGAGGATCGACAATAAGCAGAATTTAAATAAGAAAGCTGTCCTTTCCCCTATTATCGTCACACCATCAGAGCTATAGTGAACCACCAGCTAAGTCCAGAGAAATAATTTAGTCATAAGAACCACCTTACGTCATTTATTTCATCTCGGGCTATGTCCTTCCCAGGAAATACCCTTGGAACCACACAAAACTTAGCCCCCTAACATTCGCAGCTAAGATTAGGACACAAGAGACACTTAGCTTTATGCTTAAACACTTAACGAACCTATTAAGCAGTAGTTCTTGAACTTTTAGGGCCACGCATTAATCACTCACAACAAATGTGCCAGAATGCCACAGAGCCCCTGCGTAACCTGACCTCAACCTCCCAGGGAACCACTGCCACAAACCACGGCATGGCTCCAAAAGGATTTGACCAAGCTAACCAGAAGAGCCACGGACATGCAGACCAGACTGTCACTTGCAAACTGTCTAACCAACCTGACTGCATGAAACAGATTCTGCTCGAATATGGATTAATCGTCCAGTCGTGAGGTGCACAGCTTCCTAGCTCGATCAAACACAGACTGCCCAAAATGGACTATTAGCTGTTGCAATAAGCTTCGAATCGCTTAACTCCCTGATCCAGAATCATACCAAAGGTTCTCACCGCAGTGGACATCAAGCAAGACCGACTCGAAACTCCACCGAACTCCGACAAACCACCAGGTATGGAAAGGATGCCAATCTCAGAACTTTGTTTCTTCGAAGCTTGCATCCCACAGTGAGTTATTCCGTAAGCACCCTGGCCTGTCCCTGTAGCATATCTACCATAGCTATGAGAACACAAGCTCACATTACGCAAAGACTTTGTCCGAAAGACTGGGTAAACACCCTCAAACTAACCTGTCTCTGAGCACCGACTCAGAGCTGCCTATAGGAGGCACCCCACACTTTCACTGAGAGTAAACCGTTCCAAGCCAACAGAGGGCAACACAACAGTCCTGGTGCTCATCGACCGCACCAGAGCAAGAGCTCTGAGCCGCACCTCATCACCAAGAGACTCAAGCCCAACCAGCCCAGAGCGGTACCCCTCTCAACACGCCACTGGTAAGCACAAATCTGAGCACACATCAGATAACAACAGTGCAGCCATGTCACTGACAGCAAAAATCCTGAAGGTGCTGAAAGAGTTTCTGCACAAGATCTCACAAGAAGGACAAGCCAGACATGCTATGTCTCAGCGCAAGACCCAAACAGACACCCAGAACACTGCTCGTCAGCATCACACCACAGAGCTCACTGCCACTTCACAAAGTGACAGCACCAAGCAGCCACCTCAACTGACAGCTGCACAGCCTGAGCATGACAACACCGTGTCCCACACAACATCAGCCCAGACGCCAGGACTTCTGGGAAACCTAATCGAAAAAGGGGTGGCACAAACTCTGCCTAGCCACCTGAGACAATGATTTGAGCCTTGAAGCCATGCTAGACACTAGCTCAAACATCACGCTACTGCCAGCCCAACTCTTTAAAAGACTCAAACAATCAGAGCGAACTCTCAAATCCCAAACAGGTAAGCTGAAGGTGCAATCCTACAGCCAAAACGACATCTGGCTCAACACAGGTAGCTCTCATTCACCCAACAATTGGTCCCTATGTGCCGGATTTACCCAGTGTACCGATCACGAACGATCACGTACGCACGTCTGATTGGCCAAGATCTGTTAGATCGTTATGAGCCTTTAATAGACTTTAAACAACTGAATGTCTGAGCTCAAGTTCAAGTACCCCTCCCCCTCCAGTCACACAGGTCAAAAGAACCTAACTGGCAGGTCACAGAGGTCACAAGAACTCCTGCAACCAGCCATAAAGGCACAGCCTCAGCACCAAATGTAAACGTGAACTTGCTACCCTGCACCTTTCAGCTTACCAAAAACTGAGACTAACCAAATGAACTTTGAGACAACCACCTCTCAACCCCTCCAACCGCCCAAACCGGCCGTCAACCACGACAACGGCAGCTCACCAAGCACATGCTGCTAAACGGCCCAACACTTGAAATTTATGTACCTCGTGACATCACTTCGCCACAGCTTGTGCTGCCACAGTACAAAAAGGGGGATATACCAGCCAGTGTATGCCTGTCACGCACCATGTGGGCTGCACACCGCAGCACCAGGACATCTCGGCATCCTCAAAGGCATCAGGCTGTCCCAGCCAACAGCCGCTGAAATCTTTCCTCCCTTTCTCTCTCTCTCTCTCTCTCCCTGTCTCTGTTACAGGATGCTGCTGCTGTGGTCGTCTTCCTGTGCCTCCAGCCAACCAGAGGACAACTGCAGTCATCACCAGGTCCAACATCACACAGCATAGGGTCGACCACCACGCAAGCAGAGCTAAATGGACACCCACGCCGCTGCTGTCAGAACGCAGTCAAACACCGGCATGTCCAGCAACAAAACGAACTGAAATCCTTCAGCCAAAAGGTAACTCACAACAGAGTGCCTCCTCACAGACCATCAAGAAATTGAAAGGAGCTGTGACAGATCCACAACGCTCACGGCATTCTACTGAACCAGACAAGTGAACTCCAGCGAGACAACGGTTTACTGTCTGCCAGAATGACTTTGCTCAAAACTCAGCATCAAGCAGCCTTTGCTCCGAGACTCGAGCTACCCTGCTGCGACTGAGCCTGAGTCAAGTCCCATCCTTTACGAAACCCATGATTTCACCCTGATTCCAGAACTGGAATTATGAACTGTGAAAAACGGGGTGCCCAGCCGAACTGAACTTGTTCTCAGCAACATAGCTCTCCTAGCTGTGTTTCAACTGAACACCTGCACCACTGCACCACTGCATCACCTGTTGTCCAATCCTGGACCGCAGCTGATTCTGCGCTGGGTACCTCTACGGTAATCAACCACGTCTTGACACTTGACTTTCACACTCCACAAGAGACTCAACAAACGCAAACCTCCACAGCCACCACTGGACCCTCAGGAAGAGGGTACCACACTGGAGACTGCGTCCAACCTCATCAAGCTGAGCCCGAACCTCAGCCTAGCCACCACCTGCTACCTGACTTTCATGATTCACCTGCCCTCCATCCATTGCGATGGGTGTCGTTCGATGGAAGTCCACGTAAGGACTTCATCTAACGAAAGGGGGAGATGTAGTGATTTTGGCCAGACTGAATCAACCGTCCTCCAAGGACTCGGACCCCCCCCCCCCCACAGACACACACACACAAACACACACACATACACCGCCACACACATTCTTCCACTCACTGGAGTGAGATCATGTTACAAGACTGTGGAATGTGCTTTATGTCTCTGACCCAAGAGATGGACTTTTCTGTGTTAAAAGACATTTAACCAGATATATTCCATGTGTTCTATGTATGTGTGTTTTTCCCCAGGTCACCGTGAAATATCTTTGTTGGTTGCAGCATAAAAAAGGAATTAGAAATAACTTCCTTAGGCATTGTAAACAGAAGTATATGTTCATTTAATGTAACATAATGCTCCTTGGTGTCTCTAGAATACGTATCAGATGAACGACCCGAATATGTACAGAGATGTAAAGTAAAGTGTGTTTTTAATATGTCTTACTGCCAAGGATGATCGAACTGTTTCAATAGTAGCCCTTATGTGAACACACCCCCTCCCACGAGGAGCGCGTGGTCTGAGAACAAAGCACCATAAAAGAATGTTTCCCGCGTGCAGCCTCCATCTCCCTGATTGGCTCAAGCCAACAGGAAAGGGATGGATGTCCCCAAGAGGATAAAGGCAGTGCGCCAGCTCCGCCCTTCTCTTCCGAAAACGTCTCATGCCAAGAAGCACGTAAAGGATCTCCTCACGGAGATCCGACCCCCAACCGGGATCCTTTCTTTGATCGTCCAAAGTTTCGTCCTCTTCTCAAATGAACTACCAAGTTCGTTTCCCAGGAAAGGAAGTGGACTTTGCCGATCTATTTCCTCGGGTAACGTCACCTCAAAGACTTTTAAGCCTTTCAAACATTCGCGCCGAATGCCAACGAACGCCACGTGACTCCCCACGGAACAAAGAAGCCACGCGCACGCAACCAACCATGCACGCGCCAGGACAGGCAGTGCAAAAGCGCCGCGCTCCACGGAACGCGCTCACGCGCTCCACGGAACGCGCGCACACAGGAGAGCCTCTCCATTCATCGTGCGGCCCAACCGGGCCTGGCCACGAGTCCGTGACACACACAGACCAAACATGTTGTGCAAGTATAACGTTACCTTCTTTTAGAGCTTCTCAGAAGCATAAAGAAAGTGTTTTCATGGTGTTCAGAAAGATTAATTGACTGTTTGGTGACTGTAACTCCCTCTCTCTCTCACCCTCACTCTCTCTCTCTCTCTCTCTCTCTCCAACTCACTTATCGTCTAACGCCCTGCGTCGTCTTAGTTTGTGTTTAATGTTTGTATATACATGTATCATTGTAACGTAGTAAATGCTTACTTAGTTGCCTTATTGACTTTAATAAATTCAATATGACCATTTGTGATTGAATTACGGTCCTGCTCATGACAAGTCTCTGAAGTGAAAGATCGAACGCTGCATGCTCTATATAACTAAACATACCAAAAAGGTTATGTTTTGTGGAGTTGGAATGCTGAATTCTTCTGGCCAGAGAATTAAGTTTTCCCTGCTCTATAAATTACTTGAGCTAATTAATTTTACTTGTCTTGTAAGACGTGGTCTGTGCAATCTATTACAATTAATTTGTGGTTAATTGCAGAGATACACATGTATGCATATAAGTAAAGTTAACAGAAAGCCCTCATTGAGGGATTTCTTAACATGTAAGACCGGGCTGATCCAAATCTGTATGAATAATTATTAATTATGAATTATTAATTATGATATGCAAATTCCCTCAATCCAGACCCGACCAGAGTCTTTACACCTAAATCACTTCAGTAACATAATCAAGCTCATGGACCCAAACTATGGAATAGCCTACCCTCCAATTTCAGATCTGCCCAAACTCTGACATTTTTTAAAACTTCTCTGAAAACACACCTTTTTCCACAAGCATTTAATGTACCTTGATGGGTCAGTCTTTAGCTAGTGGCTACATCACCTACATAGCTAGTGGCTAGCATCACCAATAGATCCTGAATAAAGCATGAAACTGCACTAGAGTGAGCTGAAAAACAAAAAAGAATATGAGAGTGAATGAAAAGAGATGGATGAGCAGCTAGGGAAGGAGGTTTCTGATTTGCTTTGTGTACACAGACAGGATGGGGGCAAAAGGGTACAAACAGGGGACAGATTACAGATGTTGGCATGCAGCATCTATCTATGAATACCACAGTGACCCACAGGAGACTTCTGCTGTATGCAGTGAGTGAATTGCACAAACAATAGAGCTGCTGAGTTATTTCACTGCAATATTATACCAATGTTGTTGCTCTAGGAGACAAATTGATTTAATTTCACCCCAAGGTTTTCTTACATGTTTTTCTAAAGTATTCGTGAATAGTGCTTGCTATGGCAACCCTCACTATTTCTATTGCTCATTGATGTAATTTAAACAAACCCATAACCACAAAGTATTAAACTTAAGCATGTTACTCGTTCCACGATGTGGTATTGGCATGAATGATTCCTCAAATCAAGCAGCTTGCTGGCTATTAGTTTTGTAAGTGATCTGACATTTTCAACAATTTTCACCCAGTAGATGATAAAATAGCAAAATTATTCCACAGACTTAAATTTAAGGAGAGACCAGAGCAATATATCTTTTGAGACCTGAATTTCTAGACTTGAAGGTGGGCTCTATTAGCTTGGGCTGGTAAGCAACCACATAACAATCATATTTAATAGCCAAGCAACACATAGTAGCAATCTTAACCACTCCAAATAACACCTTAGCAAACATAAAGGAAGCACCACTGAAATTCTCTTCAGGAAGTGTAAAAAATCTAGTTGTTCTCTCCCTCTTTCTTTCTCAGTGCAATGAAAAAGGTCTTTGTTTACAGATCCAAAGAGCCATTCGAGTTACATAATGAAATCCCAGAGAGCTGTTAGAGCAAAACATGCCACATTCATCTGGTGCGTTTGAGTTATGCCACTGTTCAGCATACTGAAGGATGTCACCCCTCCCTGCATTCATTGATGTATGATTCTCTTGGAAGCAGCATTTGCACTGCAGTTTACCAAAGATATGGCATTTTTGTTCCCACGTTTCTTCTCATTTGTTTGACTTCAATGCTTCATTTTAAAATCTTAAAGGAATGTAATGACAGTTAAATGCTTCAGGAAACTACTGTACAATAAAAACTCTGGAGCTTTAACAATTATATATAATGATAATAATAATAAACAGTAACTAAACTATGTTTTAATCCTTACCACCTATTCTTGTTGAAAGTTAATAAAAAAATATCTCACACTCTAAAAAATGCTGAGTTGTTTTAATACAATTTTGGGTAAAATATGGACAAACCCAGCCATTGGGTTACATTTTTAACCCAATGTTTGAGTTTGTCCATATTTGACCCAAAATTGGGTTAAAACGACCCAGCATTTTTTAGAGTGCATGACAAAATGGATGTTTAAAACATTTTAACTCAAATCATTTCATTTTAAATTTCCAAAACAGATGGACAGTTTTCAGTACATATTGAACATATATATATATATATACATATATACATATATATATATTGACCTTAAAAAAATCCAAACTTCCATGTTATGTTTTATTTTGTCATCTAATTGGGCTTGTGTATTTTTGGTTGATATTTGCGTACAATATACTGTATCAGCTCAACTAACAAACACAAACAAATCTAATAAATTCATAATCTTACCCTATTCTCCCAGAAAAATTGTCAGATTTAGAATGCATGTGTACAAAACCACAAAACTTTTACCACTGTGATGACAAATACCCTATTGCATCCAGAGCACACAAACCTATTATGTAATCATCATAGACCAATAGAAGTTTGAAGGCGTTTGACAGGCAGCGCAAAGATTTCTAGAAAGTACTGTATGCACTGAGATGTTTGGAACCACCGAAGCAAATAAACTTTGCTATAGCCAGATTTAGTTCAAAATGTAAATGATTTTTTTTAATTATTATTATTATTTTAAAATGAAACTGTTTTATTGTGGAAAGTCCTAGAGGCTAATTTGTTTCCATGAAGACAGGGACTCTCATGTAAAACTTGAATTGTCTAACCCAAACAGGCTAGCAGGGCTGATGGCAAATGTAACCATGAATTTCGAGGTAAGCACACATGCCATTCATCTAGTAAATGTAGTAATGTACTAATAAATATCTGTAGTTTTCACTATAAAAATGACAAAGTATTGCTGTTTATTTCATTAAAAAAAACATAAATAATCTATTTTTGTTTGAGTTTCCTGTCATCGTTTTTCTTGACATCTTTCATCATAAAACACAAAGGACAACTGATTTGTTTTTTGGGGATTTTTGGCAGCAGATTGGATCTTGTGATTAGTGTCATTAATGTGATAATGAAGCATTTGTCTGTACAAACACACGTGCTCACCCGTCTAGCCGAACATCTGGCAGACTCCTGTTGAGCGTGATCATGTCACTGGCCATCAGGTTGAACTGATTAATTTTAAAGAGATCTTTCATTCGGTCCTGCTCATCTTTGGGAATAATCACAGCCTTCCCCATTTCACCTGAGAGCCTCGTAAGTGCGCGACATCACCGCTGGAACAGAGAAAGCAGGGTGAATGTCAGTGTGGATTATTTATAAAAATTGCATAGTACTCTGTCTAAACCTTGTGCCCACCCATATATTAATTGCATACGTTTTGTTCTCTGGTTGGATAGTTAAAAGGGTCAGCCATGACATCAAAAAAGGTGAAATTTTAAGGTAATTATTTAGGATTTGTCCAATCAAATCCCACTAGTTGAGCATACCTTTTAATATTTAGGTATAATATACCTTTTAATATTAATATTTGCAATTGACTTCACATATGGAAATAAATTGGCTTGTAAATACTTAAGCTCAGATATCACAACCACATAGTACACATGACTTGTGGCATATGAACACAAAGAAGACTTAGAGCCTTCACTGCAGCTAAAATCCATCTAAATTGGCAACCGTGTTCTGAACCATTGATCCATGTTATAGGATCTGTCAACACCGAACACTTTCTGTCCTTGAAATTTTACTTAACACTGTAACCAAACAGAAATGGCAAAGAGAGCGAGCAAATCAACATGATTTTTTCATGATCATCATGAACCTGTAGAGAAAAAAAATCAAATCTGAGCAAACTGTACAATTTGGTGCAGAGCTCTGAGCTCCCTCGGCTCCACTGTGGTCCGTCATCCTCCGAGCTCCCCGTCCCTCCAGCTCCACCTTGGTTCATCATCACCCTGGTTCTGCTATGGACTTTCGGGCCTCCGGCTACACCTCAGCCTTCCACTTGACTCCTCCTTAATACACATATTCATTTTACCTGTGTCTAGTTTGGTTTCCTTATTTTGTCCCTTGTATTTATAGCCCTGTGAGTTCAGTTGTTTGTTAATTGTCATTAGCCATGTTTCCATTACAGATTTGCGCAAAATTTTTGTGATATTTTCTAAATGACAATAAAAAAACAATGATTTTTTCAGTCACATAACATCAGTGTCCATTAACCGATGTTATGTGACTGAAAAGCTATTTTTTTCCTCTCACAAAAAGTCATTCCAAAAATCATGGCAATGGATCTTAAGGGACGATTTTAAAATTGTCTGCCGATTATCCAAAACTGAGAGGCCCCACACACGGCGATAAAAATCACGGATCTAACAGTTTTGTTCGTACAGTGTGCGGCGCTTAGCCACACGGCAAAATCAAAACATCACACACATTTATTATATAATTTATTATTTATTTTCCCCTCTGTATCGTGTCAGCGAGCTTTTGTGAAGTTTCACGCATGCGCAGTAAAGTGAATTTAGACGTTTCTCATCCACACTGAAACGTCGGAAAGCGCCTGAAAACGCTATTGTGGACGAAGAGCGTTTTTAAACGAAAACCCCGTTTTCAAATGTATCCGGATTAATGTGGACGTAGAGTCCTTTAAACAGCCAACAGAGTTTTTTGAGTTTCTGAAGAAAATGTGAGTGGTTTTGTCCTTGGAAAAAGTCACTGCCACAATGCTAGGATACATTCCAAGTGGTTTCTAGGGTATTACAATGTGGCTGTTAAGATGTTGAGTTGTTGCTAGGGTTTTGTGAATGGTTTGACCATCACTGTGATTTGTATTCTACAATATTATTTGATGGTTTTTATCACTGCCATCTATAAACCAAGTCTGAGCTCTCCCAGAGTGACGCATTCATCTGCAGAAGACCAGGTTAAGAGGGTTCAATCCAAACCTCTCTCAGCCAATCACAGTCCTCAGTAATGGCTTGTCTGATCTGTTTCAGGGTGAATCTAGTGGTCTGTAGGGGCAGGTTTAGACAGGATTATTCTGCAGAGCACATGCATGACATGATGGCTTTATGAATACTGACAGAAAACCGCATATGATGCAGGATACAGCAATACACAACAAATAGAAGGAGTGCTGTGACTGCAGTATGACAAAGAGCAACTTTTTTAGGTCTTTGACAATAACTGCAAGAGTGAAACTCTGCAGCATCTCTTCTTAACGTCTGTCTTCAACCTTCACAGTATTTCAAAGCAGAACATCAGGGTATTTGATATACCCTTACACACGGCTCTCTTACTTAGCTGCCTGATCCAAAAATAGCATCCATTTGGGCACAAGGACAGCCCATAATATCATGTCATTGAAATAAATCTGGAAGCGTTGTCCTATACTCTGTTCCAAAATCGTTGCCTTCATAAGCAGTATTTTAAGCTTTTTGAAAAGGAAAGACACCACATTCTGAATAAATTGCAAAGCAGCAATACTAGTAGACTTTGTGCAGGAGACAATGTACTGTGTCAAAATGTACTGTTTTAATAAAAAAAAAAATCCAAGATACAGAACAGAGCCAATCTGACCATTTTAAAGAGATTCTCTAGAGTTATTCTTAAAGATGTATAAAAGATGTTAAATAATTTATACTCACTAAGCATCTCTCTTTTGTTTTATTAGAATGTAATAGGGTGCTGAATACTTAATGATGCAGCAATTAAGATGTGGAAGCAACAATGCACCACTGCATTCATTTATTGATCCCAGTACACTATTTATTAAGTAATAAGATCCATATTTGTAACAACCTCTGTCCTCTCTTTAAGGCAGCTGTTTTTGTGATACATCTACTGCAGCGAAAAACAACGTAGTAATTGCTGCACAGTAAAGCTAAAAATAAATCAACTTATTTTGTCTTTTGAACAGACTAGAAATCTTCCATAGATAGGATATTTAAAAATGCATCGATATAATTTTACAGAGACATGAAATAGAAGGAAACTCTAAAGACTTGACAAAACTAATCACATTAGTGGTATTTCCATTACTATTACTACACTTAGGACCATATTAACTATTGTGCCAGCGCAAACCCTCTTTTGCAGTAAAACAAATACTGTCAGGATTTACTGATGACACACAGTGAAAAAAGTGCTGAAAAGACATGGACAGGGTTATTTTTGCAGCTGCCTTATTGGATATGCATTTGTAGAAAATTGCATATCCAATTATGGCAGAGTATTTAAATTAATCATGCAAGGTGATTTAATAAGGTTTGTGCTCATCAATTTACTGTATATGTGCCATTATTTAATGCCCCAAAAAAGCATGTCTTTAAGGGACACTTCACTCATTTACATTAAGCTTTGTATCTTTGTCCAGTCATATTTTTGAATGGTTTATTCCATTATTTTCAACTGAGATGGGAGAAATAATGATTTGTGTTTTACTTCCTGCTTATTATGACGTAAAATTCGTCATTTTGCGTCATAATAAGCTGGAAGTCACATTTAATAAAAAGTGTATAAACTACAAAAATTACCTCATTATTATTCAATGGGGTGGGTTATATCAGTCGATATATCAGCCATCTTGTTTGGAAGCTAAGCTAACAAGGGCTGTGGAGATAGGAAGTATGATAATGACGGAAGAAAATAAACACAATATGGAAGAAGAATATTTTGAAATTCTGCTGCTTCGAATCCAAAGTTCGTGGCTATCTTCACGAGCCGCAGTATAGTGAAGAGCAGCTGAGACTGATGGAGGAACCGGAGGCGGCTGGCTGACAGTCGAGGAGCCCTGACTGGCTCGAGCTGAGGCGGACTGCTGTGCATGTGTCCTCGCTGTGCGCTACGAGCACAGATAGAGTCCATCTGCTGCAGAGAATTTCAACTATGCCAATTTCTCCTGAACGAAAGCTCTGAATCAGATGAGCACACAGATGTTTCTGTTGTGATGTGAACCATCCTAGTTTGGCCTGACTGAACATTCAGGTATTATGCAGTAATTCACCATAGAGAAAGAAATACAAATGAGGAGTAATTCACTAATGAGTTACGTTACCGGGGTTTGTTGTTGTGGGAAGAAGGAGGCGGAAACAGTGAACATTTAAAAATTTTACTAGTAAAATCTCACAGGTCTTTCATTATCACTCACGCGACCGGCCTTGAGCCGTCCTCTTTTGTCCCTCGCCCTCGATCGTCCTGCTCACCACAGCCAACTAACTAAAAAATTTTGTGTTAATGAATTTCAAACTCTGGGGACAGCTAACATTAGCGTTGTAGACGGAAGAGTGATTTCTCTGTTTGTGCTTTTCCGGATTAGTGGGTGTGGCTTGCAAAGCTGTGCAATGTGGTTCAATCCCTGACCAAGTGTCGAGGTGTCCATGAGCAAGACACCTAACCCTAGCTGCTCCTGACAAGCTGGATGGCGCCTTGAATGGCTGACACTGCCGTCGGTGTATGAATGAGTGTATGAGTGGGTGAATGTGAGGCAAAAATGTAAAGCGCTTTGGTGGCCATTAGGTCTATGAAAGCGCTATATAAATGCAGTGAATTTACCATTTACATTCAAATGCGCCCTTCGGTTATTTTCTGTCATTTCTCGGTCAAGAGGGCACCAAATTCAAAAAATATTTTACATTTCGACTACATATATCCACTTTCAATAAAGATTAATGTTGAAATGGGTGAAATGCTCCTTTAAAGGAGACCTATTATGCAAAATTCCCTTTTATATGATGTTTGAACACCAATGTGTGTTCACAGTGAGTGAGAACAACCAGCCTATAATAATAATATATTTTTTTTTAATTCTCATAAATCAAAAGCTTCAGTTTGAACTCTGCTTCAGTTCAAAGGAACTGATTCTGTACCCTCACTGTAGCAGCTGGAGATGTACAGTGTCTGTGCCAAATAGGCATTAGTGTTGGGGTTTAGGATGCACCAATAAGGGGTGCTTTTACACCTGCATCATTTAGTTTGTTGAATCGCACTAGAGTTTGTTGTCCCCCTTGGTGCGGTTCATTTGGGCGAATGCAGCAATCGCCTCTCGAGTGCGCACCAAAAGCAAACTTCTACGCTTTCAAACGAACTCGTTTGTGGTGAGAGCGTGATCCGACCTCGAACAGACCCAACTGCCAAAGTCTTATACTTTTGTGCCAATCATTTTTTGCTTTTCAATGCTGGATTTTAAAAAGGTTGATTCTGAAAGAGGGGTCAATACCAACACTTCGGATCCAGACAACATAAGCATACGTCATATGCTGTGAGTCCTTCCAAATCGCCTTTGTGTAAGAGAACTTGTTGGCACTTTCCAAAAGCAGGCACTGTCCACCACGGAGATTGTCCTTCTGTGGCCCCTGAAGGCTCTGTTTTGGAACTCTCTGTCATGGTCACAGAGGCCTTCCTTGATCACTGTTGTTCCACCATGGCCTCATGGCTCTCTGCGGTCACCGGCTACACCGATCTCCAACTCCATCATTGGAGCTCCACCATGGCTCCTTGAGCTGCCCTTTTACATGTTTCTTGTGTTGCTTTGAACATTTATTAACTTTTAGTTACTTCCTGTTCCAGATGCCATCTTTGTAGTTCTTTGTAGTTTATCTCATCTTGTCTTGTGTCACCCCTATGTTTTATATGTTCATTGTCGGTGTTTGTCCTTCCATGGATGTTGTCTGTGATAGTTCTTAGTTACCATCATCATTTATATAATAAAATCCAACCTGAATTTAGATACACCTCTCCTTAACCCTTGTGCATCAATTTTAAAAAGTTACACTTAGGTAAAAAGAGGACAAATGTCTATGTCAAAAAACTGTCATAAAAACGTGACGCTTTGGAGCACAGACTTAAGTTTGGTATCATTTTAAAGAAGACCCTATGCAGATTATTGCTGAAGTAAAAAAAAATAATAAGTAAATCCAAAAAAAGTTATATAGGTATAAGTTTATGAAAATTATTTATAAAAAAATATTTTATATAAAATATATATTTGTTTGTTTGGGCGTAGTAACATATTTTCCCCATTGGGTGCCAGCAAAACCCCACTGGTGCTCTCAGTGATTGGATTATTATTTGCAGTTTTTCTCCTCAGTATTACAAACACACACGCGCACACACACTCATATTTTTTATAACACACATACTAACCACACTCTGACATCCATACCAACACACCCACAAAAATATCGTTGCATAATTTATCCAGTTGGCTCTGTAGTATGCCGAAGCAGAAAACAGGAATAAAGCGATATTTGTTTTATAGGCCAAAACTTAAAAAAATGGCACCATCTGATAAAATCTTGAAGCCTTGCAAACAGAATGAAAGCCTCTTAACAAAGATTGCATAATTTTATAGTTAACTGAACCAGGGATTAAAAATGGCAGTTTTAATGGGTTTCAATGGGGACATTTTTGTCCAAAAGGTGCTGAGAGGTAGTATTTTTGTACCTAATGCAAAAAAAATTTTTTTAAGAAAATGACGGTGAAATAGTACAATTCCAATAAAAATACACACCTGTGGCAAGTTTTTTGCAGTTAGCTTAAACACAGGCAAAGTGATCAAAAAAAACAAAACTGAAAAGGACAAAAATGTCCATAAGGATGCACAAGGGTTAAGTCTGCTTGCACATTGCAAGATTACATTCATCTCTTTTGGATAAAACTGAAAAAGCTTTAGCTCCACTCACTAGACATTCCATTTTAAAAGTGCAGATTGAAGCACCATAATGTAATTTTGCAGAAACGTCGCTACAGGCACATTTTCCCAATGTACCTGGGTTGTTGTCTTGGGCCAGTTAAAATGCAATCACTATAGAAATGTTATGCAACCATCTAAAAACACTCAGGACACCTTAGCAACCTCATAGTAATTGTCCTAGCCACCACTGACAACACGCTAGCATTGTTACAATGAGCTGTGCAACGGAAACCTATTCAGCTTTTTTTTCTTTTTTTTAAGAAAATGTAAAAACATAGTTCTGCATTATTAAATATGTATTAAATGCCAAAGGAAGTGGAATTCTCTGTATTTATAAGACTAGGTATAATAAGGATAGATATCTGTGACGAACTGTGCCAACAGCCAATTGGTTTTTGATATAATATATTTGCTAGCCAAAGAAGTTAAACTCTATAATTAACAAACTAATTAAGAGACTCAGTGGGTAATAACAATTCAGGCTAAAATATAAAGATAATAATTAACAAGCAATTATGGATCTAAAATCATTATAGTGCATGTTGGTATATGCACTGTACAGGTATAAGTGGCTTGCTCAAATGTATAAAATGCCCTGCTTTGAAAACTGAACTTCCAATTAACATGCTGATTTCATAACCTTTAGACAAGTACCTCTTGCCATTAGGGCTAGCTAATCACTGGGGATGAAGCTCAATGAGAGAAGATCTTTAAGCTGGTCCAACCTTATAAAAAAGCAATCTCTCGCAAAATAGCCGACAGACTGCAGTGCTTTTAAGCCTTGCTCTTTCAGCATTGTCGCTGATTAGACCTCATCTGACTGTTTAATACCCTAATTGCTTTCCTGCCATTATTAAATCCTGAATGCATGGATACAGATTGTATTTCAGACCAACACAAGCTTCCTGTTTGTCCACTTCATTAGAAGCAACAAGCAGACCACAGAATCTGAATACATTACAAGACATTTGATGAGGCTCAAAAAAAGACTGTGATTATGGTTGTTGGTGGGCCACATCTAAACCTAAAAGCAGCTTACAGTACAGAGTTAAACCTGTTTACCAGGCAGAGCATTGAAGTGAGGACAAGGATCTGATAATGCTGGGATTAAACAGTAAGAAATGAGCAGCTGGTGAGCACACTTCAAGAGATTTCAAGGCCAGAAAACAATGACTATACACTTTACATTGAAAGTTCTGCTTGAAAACAGAATCTATTAAGGCAAGGAAAGTTTATTTATATAGCACATTTCATACACAATGGCAATTCAAAGTGCTTTACATAGAATAAATTAAAATAATCAAAAGAAATAGGAATGATTAAAACAGTTTAGAATAAAAAATAATAAAATACAGTAAAAACAGTCATTAAATGCACAGCTAAATACATAGAGTGTTGAGTCTGGATTTGAATGTGACTACTACTGTAGGAGCACATCTGGAGCCGATTTCACAAAGATAGACTTTGACTATGGCTTCAGTTAGCTATAGTAGATAGTCAGACTTCAGATAGACATCTAATGCCTGGTTCAGATTACACGATTTTTTTTGCCTGTTACAATAGTCAGTGTCAGATTACGTGATTTTGACTCCTAAAATATTGTCGTGTCATGGAGAAGACACGTTAGACTACACATTGCTTCCTGACCAGTCATCGCATGCCGTCTTTAACGGCGCGTGTGATGTCATCGAGAAGGCGGAACTAGTAGCGAGTGACTTCTGGAAACAAACATAAACAAACAATGGATGAAGCAGGGAGTGTTTTATTGGCTGTCCTGTGCTTGTGCTCCTATTGGTCAAACTCATACATGTGACGGAACCGTCGTGGACGTTAAAAAAATTAAACATGCTAGTCTTTTTGTCGTGATATTGTAAAGCATCGCAGATGCGTTGTAGGTTGTCGCCCACTATGACACACTATACGAGATGCTACGATTGAATCTTGCGTCCCGACGCCCGTAGTAATTTACGAATCCCCATGACAATCTACGTCAGACGGATCGTGCCAAAATCGGGGCTAAAATCGTGTAATCCAACCATTGCACAAAGCTTAAGACTCTGACTATTTTAGGACTACACTGCAATGCATTCGGGGTAAAATCAGACATTTTCAAAACAAAAAACATGGCGGATTCTACCGCTCAGTGCAGTTTACCTCAGCAGGAAAAATGTGTTTGTTGGAGGAGTATTTTCCGGGGCGCGGCTCTGCTGCTGACCCAGTGTCTCATCTCTCTGTCTGTCTCGTGTCCTGTGAGTTCTTTTTATTTTTGTTTAATTGTTCAATATGATAATGAGTTCCGACAGAGCAATCTCATCTGTTTTACAGAAAGCTGGTTGAAAGAGGAGACGTTAGACCCAAATTTGCCAGGTATACAATTATTCGGGCTGATAGAGATATTAATTTGTCTTGGAAATCTATTGGGGCTGGTTTGTGTGTCTATATGGATACACGCTGGGCCACCCAGTACACCAGTCCGGGAACATGTGTGTACACATGACTATGAAATCCTGGTTGTCTCATTTCGCCCCTTTCTCCCGAGGGAGTTTGGACAGATCATTATCATATTGGCCTATGTACCTGGGCTGGATTTTGTGGGAGCTGCAGCCAGGATAGCAGAGAGCTATAACACTGCCCTGTCCCGTGCAGTCAGTCAACCCCGTCTTGTTACTCTGGGACTTTAATTCCTGTAACCTGTCTGATCATTTACCCACCTTACATCAATATGTGGACTGTCCCACACGCCTGGAACGTACTTTAGAGAAGTGCTATGGCAATATACTAGACACTTATAAATCTATCTGCAGCCCTGCCTTGGAGAAATCGGACCATAATGTCGTCCACCTACTTCCACATTACAGGGCTAAGCTGAGACGGGAAAAGACTGTGACTAAGGAAATTAAGATCTGGACTGAGGACTGTATGGAGGAGATGAAATGCGAGCTGGAGACTACTGACTGGTCATTTCTTAAATTATGTGAAACACTGCATGAACAAATTGACACTTTTACATATTATCTGTTGTTTAATGAAAGTAAAATCATTCGAACTAAAATTGTTAGAATATTTCCTAATAACAACGTATGGATGTCTAGTGATCTTAAGGAATGTATTCGTAAGAAAAAACAGGTATTTAAAAGTGGTAATATTCGAGTCACTCAAGGAAAAAAGATCGAAACTGAGTAAAGCAAAAATAGAATATAAGGATAAAATTGAACGCCATTATTTTTCAGGAAATGACAAGAAAGCATGGTGTTAGATTCTGGATGAGTAGTAAGCACGACATGTATATCTTCAATGATGCGCTTTTATTTCCATCTTAACTTCACATCTCTTGACCGTAACTTCACCTCATAACACTAGTCCACTCTTCTTCTTCTACCCACTCCTGTCTCCTCTTACAACACAGCGGCCCTAAAGGTAGCCTTAAGAATTACAGTAGAGGACACAACATTTCCCCTCTTTGTAAAAAAAATGTTCTTAACCCAACTTGAAGGAAACATGTACTCTGAATAAAGTAATGTGACAACCTAGAAACTATTCAGTAACAGTCCATCTATTATATTCAATGTATATAAAACAGTAACATATCTGTTACCTAACTCACAACATAATACATGAAAGTCAGCATAAGCAGTCAGTTGACATTGAAACATATTAGTAACCTTTCTTCAAACACCATTATAACCAAGACGTGTTTAACTCTCTCAGAACAGTTTTTTTTTCTTGAGCTACACTTGCACAACTTGGATGTAAACAGTCCTGTTTAGTGTATCTCATAGTCCTTGTGCCAAACAGGCTTACGTCTCATAGCGAGACTTTCACAGCACTATGTGTAGTGTTGTGTGTTTGCTGCGCTGTGTTACTTGCACTGTCAATCAATTCAGGTGAGTATGCCAGGTGAGCAGCATTCCATTTTTTTCCATCACTGAGCAGAAATGTGTTGGTTCCCACTCTCTCCTCTACTCTGACCGGAGCAGAGAATCTAGGATGACCTTTTGGGGTTGCACGAGGAAGTCTTATTCTCACTCTCCCTCCCACATCAAAGAGAGGATTGCGAGCACTGCGTCTGTGATCAGTGTACAGTTTCATTTTGTCCTGTTTCTTTTCCACTTTTTCACGGACCGCAGCAAGATCACATTTGCCCTCTCCCTGTAAAGGCAGGATGTTAAGCTTGGTTCGCATCTTCCTCCCATATAAGAGCTCATATGGTGACACACCCGTAGTAGCGTGAGGGGTTGCACGGTACACCTGGAGCCACTCTGTAACAGCTTTGTTCCATGGTTGTGAGTGTTGAATGGCTGTCTGGCCATTTCAGTGCACAACCTTTCAGTGCACGGTGAAATCTTTCAACAGCACCGTTAGATGCAGGATAGTACACAGATGTACGGATGTGTTTAATATCTCGTTCCTTCAAAAACTCAGCGAAGGCAGCTGAGGTGAACTGTGTACCATTGTCCGTAACAATACCCTCTGGGTTGCCATGACGACTAAAAACTGTACTCAGAAATTTTATAACATCCACCGTAGTAGCACTACTAGCAAATGCAAGCTCAGGCCACTTGGAATGATAGTCTGTGAGTGTTATGGCATATCTGCAAGCAGGGTTGGCGGTTTCAAATGGTCCGACTACATCCAGACCCAGTTTTTTCCACGGACCCTCAGGAAACTGAACAGGCTGCAAAGGTGCTGGATGCGTCACAGCAGATTTGTCATTGGACTGGCAGGGAATGCATGTAGCGATAGTTGACTGGACCTGAGAGTCCATCTGCGGCCACCAGTAAAGATCCCGCAACCTCTGTTTTGTGCGGACTATTCCCTGATGAGACTCGTGTGCCAAGGAAATCAAGGTGTGTCGTAGTTCTACAGGAACTAACAACCTTGTTCCTCTGAAAATGAAAGCGTCTTTCACTGCAAGCTCATCTCTCACTCTGAAGTATGGAATCATCTCCTGACTCACTGCTTTGATGGAGGGTGGCCAGCCATGTGTAATTTGCTTTCACAGCATCTCCAGTTCAGGACAGGCAGCACAGGCAGTTTCAAAATCAGTCACTGAAAGAGAACATAATGTAGAGGAAATTAATGCAACAATTTCAGGCTCTAAATCAGTAGAGTCATCATCAGACGGTATGGGAAGACGAGACAAGCAGTCTGCTGTGTGGTTCTGGGAACCCGGCCTATAAACAACGTCATAGTTAAAACATAGCAGACGTGCCGCCCAACGAGCAATCCGCATTCCGGCCCTCCCCATGCCTTTTGTAGAGAGTAAGGTGGTGAGTGCCTGATGGTCAGTGCGAAGTGTAAAGCGATGGCCCCACACGTACGTTCGCCATTTCTCAGTAGCCCACACACATGCCAGGGCCTCCTTCTCCACTGTAGAATATTTATTTTCAGCTTCCGTGAGTGTGCGAGAAGCGAAAGCCACTGGTTTTTCTGTTCCGTCTGATTGCACTTGGGTGAACACTGCGCCCAACCCGTAGTCACTGGCATCCGTTGAAATGACTGAATGAAGTGTGGGATCATAAATAGCAAGAGCTGGACTGGACACAAGCATTTGTTTAATGTTCTCAAAACTGCTTTGAGCAGCAGGCGTCCAAGAAAATTGTCCCTTTTCTTTAGCGCACTCACGCATTGGGGCAACCACTGTCGCAAACCCAGGAAGGAATTTTGAGTACCAGGACACTAATCCTAGAAAGGATTGAAGGGATGCTGCATCAGATGGGGGCGGAGCTTCACGGACTGCATTCAGATGCTCTCGATCAGGTAGGATTCCATTAGCGCTGATTACATGGCCCAGGAACCGCAGTGAAGTCTGTTTGAAATTGCATTTTTTTTTCATTTAACACCAGCCCAGACTCTTTCAATTTCTGCAGTACTGTACGGAGGTTGAAGTCATGGTCCTCAGCCGATTCTCCATACACGATAACATCATCCAAGTAATTTTTTGCACCTGGCACGCCCTCCAGGATGGTTGCCATCATCTTTTGGAAAGCAGAGGGTGCTGACGCCAGGCCATAGGGAACCCTGCAATATCTGAACAGACCGTCATGAGTGATAAAAGCTGTAATGTCTCTGCAATCCTCATGCAGGGGAAGCTGATAGTATGCATTAGCCAGATCAATAGTAGAAAATACTGTAGCACCCCTAAGGCTGGTAAGCATTTCATCAATGTGTGGTAATGGATAACAGTCAGTGATGACAGCTTTGTTAACTTCTCTTAAGTCTGCACACATTCGAATTCCACCTGTTTTCTTCCCAGTAACAACGATGGGGACACCCAGGCTGAAGCATCCACACGTTCGATGACACCTGCTTTGAGCAGACGGTCTAGTTCAGCTTAAAAGCGACACTCTGACTGCAAAAGGTAAGCGTCGTAATTTCTGACGCACAGGTTTTAATGTGTGGTCAATTTTTGGCTTGTGGACAAAGTTCTTTACACATCCTATTTCAGTATCTGTCAGGGTTGTTGTATTAGTGGCCATGACAGGAGTGCAGACATTATCACCCTTTATTTGAAGTTGTAGGGCAGAAATCAAGTCCATGCCTAACAAAGCAGTCCCTTTATCCACAACAAAGAATGTGGCAGCTGCTGACGCGTTTGATACACACACTTGTGCTTGCAGGCATCCGAGTACAGGTATGTATTCCTGTGTATAAGTCACCAGACGAATGGCAGGTGTTGATAATTGTGTGGCACTGAAGTGATGTTTATAGATGTGCAGAGGCAGTATAGACACAGAAGAACCTGTATCCACAACGAATTGTACTGTGGTGCCAGATGAAGCAGGAGTATTGACAGTCACTTTGCAATGCAGTTTCTTTGGCACTTCGTTAGAGTTTTCTAGATACAGCACTGTGACGTCATCTACTTGTACCTCGCGCACATCACTCGCTGAGGCTGAACGACACACACGAGCAAAATGTCCCTTCCTGTTGCATAATTTACAAAACAGCTTTGCAGCTGGACACTGTGCCGAGTTAGCTAGGTGTCTGTCTGAACCGCATCTGAAACATGACTTACGGGTTGAAGAAGCGGAGGCAGCAGTCGGACGTGACCAGGGTTTCCCGCTCGCGTGTTGTGATTTGACTTGTACAGCTTGCACTGGAGCATCTCTATCGGCCGTCATTCTCTTTGCGTGCTCAGCCGCGGCTTCTAATTGTGTTGCAAGGGTAGTTGCTTTCTGTAATGTTAGGTCCGGCTCGAGTAACAGTCTCTGTCTAATATCATCACTGTGCAAATGTTCCAGCAATTGGTCGCGGATCATATCATCCCCTTTATCACCAAAGTCACAGTTAACGGAAAGTGCATGCAAAGCAGCAACATACTGTTGTATGTTTTCGTGCGAGGCTTGAACTCTTTTTCTAACGTATGCCGTTCCACGACAACATTAATTTTAGGCATGAAGTGTTTTTTCAAAGCATCAACAGCAGAATCGTATGTCTCACCGGTGTCTGGCAATGCGTAAAAGATCTGTTGGCCCTCTGCGCCCAAACAGTGAAGTAATGTAGCCCTCCTCCTAGCTACAGGCCATGCATCACCCACTGCGTATATTACCGTCAAATAGTTTTCAAACATGCGCAACCACATGTCGAATGGCATGGTAGGCTCTCCCGGGCAAGCCAGAAACATTGACGGTGCAGATACATGCACGGACATGGTTGATCAATAACTTTATATCGAACTATCCTCGTCGCCAATTTGTTAGATTCTGGATGAGTAGTAAGCACGACATGTATATCTTCAATGATGCGCTTTTATTTCCATCTTAACTTCACATCTCTTGACTCGTAACTTCACCTCATAACACTAGTCCACTCTTCTTCTTCTACCCACTCCTGTCTCCTCTTACAACACAGCGCCCCTAAAGGTAGCCTTAAGAATTACAGTAGAGGACACAACACATGGGAAGGTTTAAATGTGATGATGGGTCAGGAAACTAAGCAAAACCGTATCCCTCTGTCACACTCCTCTCCATCTCTTGCAAATGATCTAAATGTCTTTTTTTTGTCGTTTTGACAAAAATGATTTTAGTGCTGAACGTGACAGAGTGTGTAGGTCCATTTCGGGATATGTCCCTATTACACTGAATGAACATGATATTATAGCCAGCCCATCTAGTATTAAGTCCAACTCAGCCCCGGGGCCAGATTGCCTGAGATGGAGAGTTTTAAAAGAAAATGTCCATGAATTAAAAGGTTTTGTGCTGGAGTTATTCCAGTATTTGCTTAATTCCTTAACAATTCCTTAATCATGGAAAATGTCTTATATTGTGCCTATTCAACGCGTTCTCATCCTTTAGCGTCATATAGAACGTTATATGACAAAACGGCGTTATGCTACGCGCATGGTACCTCTTTATCGTTTATATAACACGCGCTGTGATGGTTAGGTTTAGGTGTGGGGTAGGGTAGGGTAGTCTCATATTACGCTAAAGGATTTATGACGCCTTGAGTTCGCGTGTTATATAAACGATAAAGGGTACCATGTGCGTAGTATAGCGCCGTTTTGTCATAAAGCGCTTTATGTGACGCTAAAGGATGAGAACGGGCTCGCCTATTCCAAAAAAATCTGGAGCTACTGAACTAAAAGATTTCAGGCCCATGCCCTCACTTCCATCTTAGGGAAATGTTTAGAGAGAGTTATAAGCAAATATATTACAGCATCAGTTTCTAATAGCTTAGATTATCTCCAGTTTGCTTATAAAAGTATGAGGGGAACCGACGACGCAACTGTCACTATGTTTCACACCATGGCAAAGCACCTGCAAGCCCCCTCCCACCTTAGGGCTCTGTTAATCGATTTTACATCTGCTTTTAACAGCATGCAGATTCATAATTTGCTGCAGAGACTTATCGATATAGGAGTAAATGGTGGGATTATCCACCTTGTAAGGGACTTCCTCTCTGACCACCCTCAACAGGTTTTGGTTAATAATACTCATTCTGACATCCTTGTGCTTAACACTGGTGCCCCGCAAGGGACTATTCTTTCCCCATTACTCTTCTCCATTTATACAAACGAATTCCAATTAGATCAGGAAAATTTTTGTTTGTTTAAATATGCAGATGGCATGGCCCTTGTTGCTTTACTAAAAAGGGGGGACATAGTTGGAGAGGAAGTATATAGAGCACGTGTCATCTCTCCAGAAATGGTGCTATGATAGTTCTTTAGAGATAAATGTAACAAAAACAAAGGAACTTGTTTTTTTTTATGAAAAGAACCCTGTGTTGCCCCTTATAATTAGGGGACAAATCGTAGAGATAGTAGAAAAGTTCAAATACCTCGGCACTTCTATTGATTTGAATCAAAACTTTGGTGTAAACACAGGTTATATTTTTAAAACCTGTAACCAACGTCTCCATTTACAGCGCAAGCTCAACTCTTTTAGAGTGAGCAAGCCCATTATGGAAATAGTTTACAAGAATCTTATAAGAGTGTATTCTAACTTTTAACATGGGGATGTGGTACGGTAATTTAAACGTAAAAGGGAGAAACAAGTTGCAGAGAATAGTAAACCTCGCTTCAAAAATCATAGGGACAAGTCAGAAACAACCAAATTCCATGTACGAGGAGGTCCTCGGGAAAAAAAGCTTTTAAAATAGCAAAAGACCCTACTCATCCACTCAATAGGGAGTTTGAACTTCTCCCTTCTGCCAGACGTTATAAAGTACCTAGGGCAAATCGTAACATCTTTAAAAATTATTTTATTCCTAATGCAATCCGGACGTTGAACACCAAGTCTCGTTGATGCACTGTAACATAATTGCTACTGCTGTGCTGCATTTTGCCCTGAAGATGTCTGTGTGTTAGTGTTGTTCTTGTTGTCTTTGTTGTTGTTGTTGGTTTGATTGTTGTTTTTATGAGACCGAAGGCAAATTTCCACATTGTGGACAACAAAAATGAAATGAATGAATGAATGAGTATAACAGCTACAAGGACATTTTACTTGGGACATTTAGTGGAGAATGTAGAAACAAGAAGAAATGTTTCATTTGGATAAAGATTGCTACGACAGTTTACAGCATTAATCTGATACAAAAACAAGGTACAAGATGCCAAAAAAGTAATATTTAAGAGGAAATGTCCAAAATCGGAAGGAGGACGCCAAGAGAAACTTAGAGACACCACTGAAATGGTGATGAATATAAATGGTGAACAGTCGCCTATGTTTTCTTTTGGCTGTTTGTAATGTAACTGATTGTTACTGTTGGTTGCCAAGGTAAAAGAGTCTTATACCTTAGTAAGCACCAAGTTAGCCTGGGTATCTACATTTTTGGTCTAAATTTAGCCAGATCTCCTCTGGAATCTGGTTTCAGCTATGGCTGGCATAATAGCTAAAAGCAGACTCTCCATGCTTAAAGTGAACCCTTGGTATTTCTAGCTGATGTGATCCTAATGGTCTGAGTGATCTTTTGGGGGTATATTCAGTGAGCATATCTGCAATATATTGGGGTCCTAGCCCATTGAATGATGTATATACCAGTAATAAAAATTTTAAATCAACCATAAATGTAACTGAGAGCCAGTGTAAAGACTTGAGGATGGTTGATTTGTTGAATATTTTCTGGTCCTGCTCAGAATCCTGGCAGCAACGTTCTGAATGATCTGAAACTGTCTTATGGTCTTTTTAGGAAGGCCAGTGAGGAGTCCATTACAATAATCCATCCCTGCCTGTGATGAAAGCATGCACAAGTATTGACTGGAAACAAAGCATCTACTGTAATTCTTGAAATATTTTTCAGATGATAGTATGCTGATTTAGTTATTGCTTCAAATGCTAGAAACTAAAGTCTGACTCTAGAGACACACCAAGTGTAAAACTTTTTTTTTTAAATGAAATTATTGTTGTTTTCTTTTGTTATGCCCATGTAAAGGAATGATCACCCTCATGTATTTTAAAACTTTAGACTACTGGATATAAAACCTCCTAAATACATATTTAACTGTTAATTACACGAGATTTTTATTTACAAATATTTTTAGGCATTTTTTCTCCACTTTAGTTGCACTTGCATACACCACCCTAGTGAAAAAAAACCTAAACATTTAATTCACACTAAGTATACTACAAATCCATTAACATAGTTGACACTTACTGATATAAATATTATAATTCAACTTTATTTGTAGTGCTTCTTTATTGCACAAAGCACATTTCTTAATTTTAAGCATAATATGTGTTTCAGTATCACTATTAGAAAGGATAACATGATTACTGTATGATATCAATCTTTAATGCAAGATATTAGCACAATCAAATATACTTAAAGGTATAGCGGTGGATTTTCTTTTTCCGGGTGGGTAGCCTATACTATTGGTCCACCTAAGTGTCAATCATTCTGGTGATATGTTTACGTAAGGCCGTCGTACGTGCTCGTCGCTATGTAGTTTTCACTTTCAGGTGTATAATGTGTGATGAGTTATGGTTTCAGCCATTCCTTTGAAAATGGATGAGGGTCAAATGAGAATAAAATTTATACGAAGTGTATGATAAGAAGAGAAAGGCCGCAGAATATAGAAACAAGACCAGAGTGATTTTGGGTGAATATTTCACACGCTGGCATGCGCTAAAGCACTTCCCACTGATGCCACAGTCGCGAAGATTCTACTACACAGGAAAAGTTTGTCATGCTATTTGGAGAAATCCATTTAAAATCACTGCTAGTAAAAATTAATGTAAGCTATGATTAGTAATGCTAGCCTTGGCACAAGTCATGCACCGTGTAGACACGGTAAACATCTCAATTTATCTAAAGTAGCATTTTGACCAAATGGTAAATGCCATGGTGTCACGCTGAAATATTCTAATTTCAATGTGTTAACCATATTATTATTACACAAATGCAACAAGCTACTTCTCCATTGCATATCATGTCTTGAGTCCTCGGTTAATCAATCGATCAGTATAAGAAGTAAATAAAACACGGAAGGGCATTTGACATTTTGTCTTTTTTATGAATGTTTTTGAGTTTTATCATTTGCAACATAACTGTGTAAGGCGTAATAGGCGTTCCCTCTTGGGAGCAAATAGAGTGTTGTGCATGTGCATTTAAAAAAAAAATTGGAGAGGGCGGGTCTTCTCTAAAATTCTGAAAGATCCTCCGTTATACCTTTAAGTATATCTTCAGTTGAAGTTCAGCACTTCTTCTGGGTAATTAAAGTACATCAAGTACAAAATTAGTTGTTCCAATTTAGCAGACTAATGATATCATTTAGTAGGGGAGCGCGGGGCAAACCTAACGCGGGGTTAAATGTAACACGGACCATTTACATAGTTCGTCAGGATAAAGCAGGTTGTCTTTCCGCTTTTTTTTCTCTCGCTCCCAGAAGACAGTCTCCTGCGAATTTGCGGAAAGTTTTGATTATATTTCGCGAAGATACTGGACAAAGAGTGTTTTGACACCATGAAAGTAATTTTTTTCATCATAGGTTTTTTTTTCGGTTTCTGAGTTGGGTGTATACATTTCCAAATCTAACTTTATATTGCCTTAATCACTGTCTTGTTGGCTCAAACATAGCACTGTTTTGAAACACGTCAGCAATTCCTAGCGACTGTTAGCTAGGCTTAAAATATGTAATACACAGCGGGGTTCGTTATAACAGAGTTCTACAACTAAGCTGCCAAGTGTACAATGATAATCAAATGAAAACAGAGCCACACAACTTTTCAGGTTTGAGTATACATTTAACTTTGTTGGACGTTCTCAAACAATGTTGGAATTTAAAATGTTTAAAATTTAGTGTACTATGAATGATAACATGTTTATTTATTAAAAATATGGCCTGTTATTAATGCAATAAACCCTTTAAATTTTTATTTTAAGCTCATTTGTATTATTATTACTGTTATTATTATTAATAATAATTGTACATGCAGCTGCCACACACAAATCTAATTTAATTGCAATTACAATATTTATAATTTTATTATTATTATTTATTGCAAAACTATGCAGCCCTTTTTCTGTCTCTATCGATGATATTGATCCATAATAGAAGGATGATTGGATGAGGGATGGATGTATGGATATCTGTCTATACAGATGCACAAACAATATCAAACTATACAAATAAAATAGTACTGAATTATGTGTGTTACACACAAGTGTTACAACTAACCCCTCTATCTGTTACAATTAACCCCGTAAATGGGGTAAGTTGTAACATTTGCACTTTTGTCACTTTCAGTCCAACTGTACGAAAATGGTAGGTCCTAGAAAAAAACTTTAAGTGGTCATTTGTAGCAGAGATGTGTATGTTGCTTGTGTAAAAAAAGTATTAATCTAACCTAATTATTTTTTCATTAATTGAGCCAAAACCAAAATGTGTTAGGTTGTGCCCCGCTCAACCAAAAAGCACAATTGCAGGGTATTTATATTAAGTACATAAAGATCCAAATGTATTTGTAGTATACATAAAATACATGTATTTCAAATACATTTTGCTATATTTATTTTTCACTAGGGAACAGTTTTATTCATTACTATACTTCATATATCAATCATCTGAATTTTTAACACAACTTGTTCAAATGTATATGTTTTGGAATAATTTATGTAAATGAGTGCATTTTCAATTAGATAAGGCCCCATTTGCATTTTTAAACATTACTAACAAAATATGGTTGTATCTATTAGTTAAAATTTCTGTTTTTCTCTTGCAGTTTCTTACCTGAAAATGTTCTGCTCAAATGTTATTTGTGCTTTGGCAAACATTCAAACTGATGTTTTGCAATGTATGCATTTGCCCTCAGAGGTATTGGTTGTATAAAATGAAGCAACCTGCAATCTGAACAAAAACCTGACACTTTTTGTTTCACAGAAGAAAGAAAGTCACAAAGGTCTGGAAGGACCGTAAATGGTGACAATTTCCATTGCGGGTTTAACTTTTCCTTTTAAATACACGCTGTATGACGTATTATATTTACAAAGTGAGTGTATACGTAAGTACACAAACACATCTGCACGGGTGCACAAGGAGCCATCTTAAGAGGCAGTAAATATGAATAGTGGACACCTGGACTCCTGGAGGTAATGAATAACCCTTACCATCATGTTAAACGGTCTGACTCACCTCTGAGCGCAGGCAGGAGTGAGTGTTCCTTTTTGCTATCGCATTTGTTGCACTCACTGAAGTACAGCAGCAGGAAGACGTCCACTAGCACCCAGACCAGAGAGGTGGTGAGCACCACCTTACAGTACACAAACCTTCTCATGAGCCCCTGTTGGCGTCAGGACCCCCAGATGGGCAGACGAGAGGGACACAGGAGATGGGGCAGGGGGAGTTGTGAAAGGACACACGCTGAGACGTCATCCCACTGGACAAGACAAGAAATGCATAAATATTAGGATTGAAATCCTTTGCAACACATTCATCATTTAGCCTTTAGAAATGATACATAGCAAAACGATATGAAAAAAGGTCAGCATGCCCGGCGCATAGTCTAAAAGGGTTGGTCCTATTCTCTTAATGAGTAATGGGTGTGTTTTGCGTGTAACATGTAAGAAACCAATCAGAGTAAACCCCATTTCCTATAAAAGCCAGTTGCACTCGTGCCATGGCGGATTGCTATTCACTTGACGGAATTTGCAAGCGAAAGACGCTTCTCCAGATTGCAAATGGTTCTGCTCATGCGTGAGGTTAAAGTGCTCCATCTATCCCCCCAAAAAAATTTCTTGGGGAGTGACTGCCTCAGGAACGTGCTCGGTGCTGGACGGAACCAGCGGAGAAAGCTCTTCAGGGCTGACGTTAAGCGCAGGCTTGGAGCTCTGGCTCGGCAGGGCTGGTCGGAACCAGCGGTGAAGGCTTGGCAGGGGTGGCGCAATGTCCAATGGTGAATGGAGACCCATTATGCCACAGCACTGACTCAACGAAAGCCTCAAAGTTCCCCCGAGGCCCATCTCCTGCCCGGAAGAACACACAGAGGCTGGTGTCATCATAATGAACATGGGGTACTAAGCCCAAACACCTCTGTGTGTGGGCCTCAAGGGACTGGTCCTCCTTGGAGAGAACGAGGATCTCCACTGCATGCTGCCAAATCAATATTTATGGTGGGTTATTCTGTTACGGAACGTGGTAGTGGAAGTAGGATGAAGACCAAGGAGGATGATAATAATGTTTTTTAATGACAAAACTCTTAAAACTAGACATTAATGCACCATACACAAACGATAATCAAACCAGGAGTGAGGGAGAACACGGGGTTTAAACACAAATAGAACAGATTGGGGAAACAAGGCACAGCTGGGGTCAGGGGTTCTCAACTCCAGTCCTCGCGACCCACTGCTCTGCATATTGTGTATGTCTCCTTGTTTAACACACCTGATTCAGATCCTCAGCTCGTTAGGATAGACTCTAATGGCAATCCTAACGAGCTGAGGATCTGAATCAAGTGTGTTAAACAAGGGAGACATATGCTGCGTCCCAATTCGCCTACTTATACTGCGCCCTGAAAGTATGTACTCTTTTTGTGAAGAAAAAGTATATACTTTTGAGTGTGCAGCAAAAAGAGTAGGCAAGCTTTGGGACATACTATCACGTCATCTTTAACGGACAGCTCTGTCGCGTGCTGCGTGCATCCTGTCACCGTAAACTGCCCTGTCAATCATTCTCGATATTTATTGATGATGAGGACATAATCATCATGTAGTGGCCTACTGATCTCATAAAGAGTCTTATCTTTCATTGTAGGAGGAATATTTATACTAATATGCTTCACATTTTTGAGTATAAATAGCATTGTGACCCTATCATCCTCTAGCAGGCAGTGACTAACTCTGCAATGCATGCTGGGATTATAATATAATTATATATTGTTACTAATTAAGGGTCAAAAGTCCAACTAAAGAAAACACTGATCACCATCATGGTAACTCCAAATAAAATAATAAATCATAAACATCTACACCTCTGTTAATTCTCATACAGAACTGTAGATGTCTGGCAGATATAATGTCAGTCTAGTTAGTAGTAAGTGAAGCTGGTAATGTTGTTTGTGGAGTTGTTTAATCCTCTGATGAGATCTTGCAAAATGTAATGTCTTCTTTCTTCTTCAGTTGAACTTACAGTGTCTACACCAGACATGACAATTGTCACATTGCACTTGTCTGCACTAGATGCAACAAAGCAACCATTGCGAATCCATTTCTTCTTGTGTCAGAATTAGTGTGAGTGCTTGAAGTATGACAGAAAGAGAATGGGTTTAGATTACTTAATCAGTTTACTGTCAATAATTTGTCATATTGTGCTGAGCTGCATGAAGTGTAGACAGCAAACTATACTGAAAAGTCAAGTCAAATTTATTTATAGGGCTTTTTACAATACAGATTGTTTCAAAGTAGCTTTACAGAGATAACAGGAAAAAAATTAAACAAAGTTTGTTTCCAGAAGAAAATAGCATCACAGTCCAGCTTAACCTGTTAAAGGGATAGTTCACTTTGAAATTAATTTTTGATATGCTTTAGCTTACCTCAAGGGCATCCAAGATGTAGGTGTCTTTGTTTCCACAGTATTTTCAATTTTGATACTTTTCAGTCAAACCGATGTTGTCTGCCAGTCATACAGTATAATGCAGGTAAAGACGGTCTATGTCAAAGAGCATGTTCAGAGAAGTCAAAATTAAACATGATTTAATGACTCGTAAATGTAAGTACACATTGATGGCCTGAGACACGAAACGAGTGGTTTATGTGAGAAAACGAACAGTATTTATATCGTTTTTACCTCTTGTAATCACAGTGATGTCCAAGTGATCTGAATCAGTTGTGCATTGTCCAACTGAACCGAACTGAATCATGTTCAATGTTCCGCCGGAAGTGATCGCTTGCATGTGTACGTCACTCAATATTTACACAAAGATTTCGGAAGTTTTACATTTTACTAAACATATTTAGACATACCGAAATTGTCTTTCATTGCGATTTCCCGTATATCTAAACATGTTTAGTGAAAGGTAAAACTTCTAAAATCTCTGTATAAACAAAGAGTGACGTAGGCGCACAAGCGATCACTTACGGCGCATGCGCAGACCGAACCGAAGCGCCCGTGCCGTCAAATCAGTTTGACATGGCTGATTACATGAGGTAAAAACTATATAAATACTGCTCGTTTTCTAACACAAACCGCTCGTTTTAGTGTCTTAGGCCCTCAATGTGTACTTACATATACGAGTCATTCAGTTATGTTTAATCTTTGTGCATTCTCTTTGAGGTGAACCCAGGGTGGACCCCTCTTAACCTCCAGTGTATGACTGATAGTCAACAACGGTTTGACCGAAAAATATCAAAATTGAAAATACTGTGGAAACAAAGACATGGATGTCTTTTTGGATCTTGGATGCCCTTGAGGTAATCTAAAACATATCAAAAATGTATTTCAAAGTGAACTATCCCTTTAAGGTTCGTAAAACCCCATACAACAAAATAAACTAAAGTGCTTAGGAGGCTATGTCCAGTGATGTTTCATTTTTATTGTAAAAAAGTAATTAATTTAGTTAATAAACCAATGCCAATAGTTAATAAGCCAATGCCAACAAAGGTGAACAAAGGCGATAGGGGCAAGGAAACAAAACTCAAAACATCAGCTGAGCTACTATAAAACAAGAAGTTAGTAATGTTTTGCATCCTTTTCATTTTTCTTCTTCTCTTTAATTAGTTGGTTACTTCCCAATGATGTTGTCTCACACTGCAAGCAAGAATTGTGACACAAGATCACTCCTGTTATAATGAATGAGGTGCTTTTCTTTTTTTCTCAGTGCCCTCTCTCCACCTTCTCTCTTTCTAGCACCCTGGAAACAGTACACCCACTCCAGACTGTATGTCATTTTCCTTCAGGGAATGCCTGGACAGAACACAGTGAATCCATATAGAATCCATTCTATATATATATAAACTCAGCAAAAAAAGAAACGTCCTCTGACTTTCAACTGTTTTTTTCTTTCAGTAAACTTAATGTGTGTAAATATTTGTATGAACACTAAAAGAGTCAACACCATAAGACATAAACTAAAAATGTTTCACAGACATGTGACTAACAGAAAGAGAATAATCTGTCCCTGAATGAAGGGAGGCTCAAAATCAAAAGTACCAGTCAGTATCTGGTGTGGCCACCAGCTGCTTGAAGTACTGCAGTGCATCTCCTCATCATGGACTGGACCAGATTTGGCAGTTATTGCTGTGAGATGTTACCCCACTCTTCCACCAAGGCACTTGCAAGTTCCTGGACATTTCTGGGGGGCCCTATGGCCCTAGCCCTCACCCTGCGATCCAACATCTTTCTTTGCATCAGCATCTTTCTTTGGGTGTTTTTCACAGTCGGTAGACATGTCTCTTTAGTGTCCTGCGTTTTTAGAACTGTGACCTTAAGTGCCTACTCTCTGTAAGCTGTTAAGGTCTTAAAGACCATTCCATAGGTGCATGTTAATTAATTGATTATGGTAAATTGAACATGCATGGAAAACATTGTTTAAACCCTTTACAATGAAGATCTGTAAAGTTATTTGGATTTTTATAACATTATTGTTGAAATACACAGTCCTGAAAAAGGGACGTTTCTTTTTTTGCTGAGTTTATATACACTCAAAAGCACAACCTGACAATTAAAGCTGCAAAAAGTGAAAGCTATCAGAAAACAAATAATTATAGGTTTACAAACTTTCTGTCAGGACTCCAATATGGCCAGCTTCATTGATTATAAATAATTAGTTCTGCCACCATATTCACAAAGAATTTTAAGGCTAAAAGTAGGTCCTAACTGGTCAATTTAGGAGCAACTCCTAAAAATAATGGGCGTGTCACTCCAAACTTTAGGACTATTTCTTTTTCACTAAGCATTTTAGCCCTAAAAGTAGCACCTAAGTCTGGGACAGCTTAAAAGAAGTCGAGAGGACTCACAGTCGTCTGGAGTCTGCGACACAAGCGGGAATGCTGCACTGATCTGCAAACAAATCCTCTCCCATCTCACGCTTGGTTTTGCTTTTTTTTTTTCTAACACCAACTGGGTCAGCAGCAGTAACTGATCCTGCGTCCAGTTGGGCTTTCATTTTCGTTTTTGCGAGTTCATAATCCACCGTCATTCAGCCATTACATTTCCTTGCTTTAAGTAGTCTATTTAGGCTAATAGGATGTCCATTAACCAAGCAAGTGTTAATGCAAGTGCCGTTTTTCATTATTAGGCAAGTGGCGGTTTAGGCTACCGTTTAATTGAATGGTTTAGGTTTAGGATTTAATTTAATTGAATTCACGAAATAACTTTTAAGCGAAAACTCATAGCTAAAATATTTTAGTGCGATTTAGGAGTACTCCTAGTGGTAAGATATAATTGTCCTAGTGGTAAGATAAAAAAAAAATACGGCCCCTGGTAAACAAATCACATTTTCTTCGGGAAGTTTAAGAATTAATAAGAGAATAGAGATGAAATTGAACTAATTTTCTTTAGTTCAACTGTGGTGTACAGTTACCTCAAAGCTATTACCATTAGTCTCCTGAAACTCAAAACCCAAAGAAAGCATTGATTGGATCTTAATTAAGAGGCGTTCACTGCAAATTGGCCTTTGAAAGTCAGAGAGTCACAGCTTGGTAGCAAGCAAGACCTTGTTCATTTGCAGCCATAATTACTTTGACACATTTGCTAAGAGTTTAGTAACAAAGTGACTATTTTAGCTCTGCAAATTTCTACAGATTGTTTCAATGTATTAAAATAACAACTTTGACTGCATAAAGGTTAACCACAGAACTGCAACACAATAAAAGTACACAGACATGATAAAACAGCACAGTGAGTGTCGCATTCGTGTCTGTTTTGATCTTCTGTTTTCTGTTTTAGTCACATGTCTTTTGTTTTCCCTGCTACTCTTTCGTTTCCATGCCTACCACCTTCATCCCCTGTGTCCTGATTATCACCTTCATCTGTATCACCTGGTTTTGTTCATCAGTGCTTGTATTTAGTTTGCTTCGGTTCAGTCTGCCCTTGTCGGTCGTTGTGGATGTTACCTTGTTTGCTTCTGCCTGTAGCTGTGTTAAATATATTGTGAGTAAAAGTTATTCTTTGGATTCTGCCTGCACCACACTGTGACAGTGAGATCATTTGCAGATATTTTGCAGAATATTGCCAACTGACATAACGGAGTATTGAATATGCCACAAGATAAGAAGAAAAAAAGCAGTTTGACATAGGCCTACCCTAAGTATCTACAAAGATCACCAAGTGAGCATGTCTCAGAGCTTAGTTAACTCACTAATCCTCTGATCCTTTAGCTTTTATTTCCTTTTACAAAACACTCACACTAAAATCAGTTCCAGTGGCAGAAAATGTGCTTGAGTTCTTGAGTCAGCAGCTTTCACCTCAAATTAAAGACGAACACAATTTTTCCTAAAGGCGTTTTTTTTTTCATGAAGGGATGGTGGCCTGCATATATCCACATACATCTGCTAATCAGATGACTAACACGCGCATGCACACACACCTGTTCAGTAACTGATGCCATCAGATGTTCAAGGCAACATTTGAGAATAATTATTCTCTCTTCCAGTGAGAAGTATAGAATAAGTATTCTCTCATTTCTCTCACAGCTGGGGAATTCAAAATAAATATGTCCGGGAGTTATGTATCAAAAAAGCCCTTTAAATTGTATTTAGCCTTATGTTAACTACCTTCTGACCAACATTATTCGTTGGTTGTTTCCAAAAGATTATTCAAGCTCTTGTCAAGTTGACTGGAGCAACTGCATTTATTCTGTCCACGCCCACCAGTAATAACCCCTCACAACCCGCATAATGTTTCAGTTAGTTATGCATTGCAAAACTCAAAATTGGTTTTACAAGAAATGTCACAACAATCACAAACTGACTAATGCCGATGACGTGATCATTTTAAAATATGTTTGGGTCACAAGTTGCCAATAAAGGTAAGTTTTAATGACATAACATGCTAAGGTTTTAGCTATTAAATAAATAAATAAATAAATGTTGTAGGTTGGTTTCCACGCGAAAACAAAACGATGACTGCTATACAAGTTAAGATTTTGTTTTCGTATAGCCTGGTTTTGCATCGATTCGCGAATGCTGAAATGTCCTCTCAATATATTTACATGTAAGGCAATGACTCTTCTGTACTTACTGAATAAAGCCTGAATGACACCTTGAGGTCCCGATGACCAGCCAACAACGTGTTGCGTCCGTTTCCTATAATTTATATTTCCAACACGATTTCATGTGTAGGCTATCTCTTGGTACGAGCATTGGCATATTCCCAATAACAAAATAATAAATGAGTAATTCAACGAATAACTGGCCGGATTTATTTGGCCAAATACACCTCGAGCTGCCCCTTACAGCACTGTCTGTGTGACAAATGATGCTGCATGCATTCTGTCCACTGCATCACTGGCCAGATGTCATTCCTGGAATCAGATGAGGATGCTGGAGCTATATGTCCTGCACCAGGTCTGAGATTGTGTCCTTATCTGAAAACAACATTTGCTTGTCCTTAGAAATGCTTTCATATGATGTCGGGATCGTTCCGGTTGGGGTATTGGATTTAGGATGACTGGAGACAAGAGGCGTGTCCTTCTTAAAACACCAATGCGCAAGTGCGCCGAGGACATCTGGTAGATGTAGGCTATTTCTAATGGCAGAGCTCTCGTTGAAAAAAGAAGACAATTCTTCTTCTGATGCATGACACAATCATTCAGAATCATAATAATTCAGTGGTTAATATTAGACTATTTCATTACTGCTGCAAACTCTCTTCCCACGATTAAACAAAAGGGTATTTAATTAGAACCTGCAGTACTGATTAATCCATAATACCCATTCCCATGTACAACTCTCTCTCACACACACACACACACACACACACACACACACACACACACACACACACACACACACACACACACACACACACACACACACACACACACACACACACACACACACACACACACACACACACACACACACACACACACACACACACACACACACACACACACACACACAAATACAATTAATAAGTATATATACATTTGTTACATTACCTTTTTTCACGAGGACACAATCACATGTTTTAGCGATACATGACTATTGTAATTTTCATAGCCTAAAAATGATTACAATAATTTTATGATTTTTTTTACATAATTGTTAAAACAGATATTTGCATTTATTTTCAATTTGCCATCCATGGTTCACAAATTTGCTGCTGTGCACAGTGACATTTATAGACACAGCAGCGACACCTGCTGTAAGCAGTAGAAACTAAACGCAGTGGATATTATTTAAAAAAATGTCCAACTTACCCTGCTCTGCCCATGCAATATTTCAACACACACAGAGACGCACACACACACACAAATGGTTGTGAACTGTCTGCTGTCTGATCGATTTTCTTTTTTTTTTCTCTTTTTTTGTTCATGTTTCTGGTCAAAATCTTTACAAATGTAACAAATACAAATAATTATAACAAAATACAGAACATCTGTATGATATGGACTGGATTGATTTCCAACAGACATATAATATTCAAGACATATGATACAAAAACTTAAATACATAGACAACTGCCATTTTAGTTTTTTTTTTTTTTTTTGCTGTGTTCTTCTCCATACCTGGTAAAGATTTAAAATTGGTTCATCATCTGTCATTGACTGGCATAACATCGGTGTCCTGATACATTTTTGCAAATTACACTGGTGTTATTCTGTGCCATTGGTCCTGCACTGCACTGTTGGACTGTGAAATTAAGCATTAAACTTTGTTGGCTCTCTGTTAAAAGTTGATGACGTCCTGAAGTATAGAATGGATGATGGCAACTGGATGTTTGAATGCAACCGTTACATGCTGTCTTGACCTGATAATCCAAACAGAGAGGTTTGACGCAGATGAACGATGAACACACATCAGGAACCATGAAAGACAAACACCAGCACATGACAATGAACAGAAGACTACTGAGGGACTAAAGACAGGATGACAATGGGCTAATGACAGATTAACAAGGGTTGCAATGGAAGTAAGATGGCAATGGAAACAAGAAAACAGATTCCACATACACAGGAACTGAAAATAGATTATCCAAATAAGAGTCCATGAACAAAGACAAACTGTGAAACTGCAAACCCATCCAACAGAGCTCCGAGCTGCACCGGGATTATTATTTTTTTGACATGGCGCGTGCCGTGGAAATTCTTAATGCGAACATAACCTACTAAATCTGACTTCTTCACCACAGACAATTTAAACAACCTCCAGTTGTTAATAATAATAATTACAGTATTTCAAGGCAATTCCCTGAAATTCCAATCCAATCTCACAGCAAATCGTACGAATTTTACCGAGGTGGCTTATTCGTACAAATTCATATGACCTCACTGGTACAAATTCATACGATTTTTGCTAATTCGTACATATTTTACCAGTTACCAAATTCGTATGAATGACCTTTTAAGCTGAAAAACTTTTATAGCAGAACATTTTATTAATCAAAAGTTAAAATAGGCCTATCCCACATTCAGCGAAAATAAATTGGGTGCTTTCAATGACGCTATTGAGGAATGAACGCTATTTGTGGACGAGCCACAAATCCGCTGAGTCCAGATTACAGACCCGTGAGTACTACAGATCGCGAAATTCAAATGCACGGTTTATGAATTTGTGGGTACGGAGTGCAAAAACAGAGGACACGGTTTACAAATCTGAGAGCACGGATTAGGAACTCGTGGGTATGGTTTATTAATCCGTGGGCATGAATTGTTAAACCGAGGGAACAGTTTAGGAATCCGTTTTTTAGGAATCCGAGGGACGGATTGTTTTTTTCCCCACAGCTGACTTTCGGGCTCCGTAGGGTTCTAATCCGCACTCATATAGTTTTTTTGGTCCCACTTTATATTAAGTGGCATTAAGTACTATGTACTTACATCAAAAAATAAGTACAATGTGTTATTGTGGTCCTGTTGTATTGTAAAACACTTTGGCTGCTATTGAGGTATGATACGGGTAAGGTTAGGGACAGGTGTGGTGGTATGGGTCTGTTTAAGGGTAGGTTAAGGTGTGAGGGATGGGTCAACTGTGTAATTACAAATGTAATTACATAAATTAATTGCGGCTGTAATTACATGCTGGTATTTTTTTAAATATAAGTACAATGTAAAAACATGTAGGCCTATGTACACAATAAGTCCATTGTATCAACTTATTAATTTCAATGTAAGTACATAGTACTTAAAGCCACTTAATATGAAGTGGGACCGTTTTTTTCCCCTCATCAAAACCTTAACTTATGTGTATTGATATACTACCACTGAAAAACATTCTCGGTTTTGATGAGGGTAACAAAAATTGTACGAGTGCGGATTAGAACCCAGAGAAGCAGGGGTTGTGTGTATTTTGATTTGTGATTTCACCAGAAACCTCCACAACGGATTGCAGCGTGCGTCCGAGTGAAGACAACACATTTCAGCGCTAGATCGCCTCTAATTTAACAAATGAATGAGCGAACACATGGCTGAGTGGCAGAACAATGGCCTTCGGTTTTACTATTACAAAGACATGGGTTCGAAGCTTGATCAAACATGGATTATTGTAGTTGTATTTTATATTTAGGCTATTAATGCAGAAAGATTTGATCTAAAACTCTGTTACACCATTTAGGTTTTTTTTGCTTATATTTATAAAATAAATTACCATGCATTTCTATTTTACACTAAGGAACAAATATCTTCCAACAGATTGACTGAATTTACATCTTCAAAAGCAGTTATGTAAAACATTTAGAAAATAAAACTTAATGGGGTTCCATGTAGAATTAAAAAAACATCCCCCCTCCACAGTAATCAATACGAGTGCGGATTAGAACCCAGAGAAGCAGGGGTTGTGTGTATTTTGATCTGTGATTTCACCGGAACGAATGAAACCAACAGATTGCAGCGCGCGTCCGAGTGAAGACAACACATTTCAACGCTAGATCGCCTCTAATTTAACAAACGAATGAAACGAATGCTGTTAGCTAAGATTTCAAAAGTGGTGGGGACAATATCGACCCGGCAAAAAGTGGTGGGGATATGTCCCACCCGTCCCAAGGTTCAGGCTACTGTGTTAACCTTGAATTTATCTGCGACCTCAGCTCTCAATGAGAAGTGGCAAATTCTACCCTATCTTACGACCAATTCGTAATCGAATTCGTACGAGTGATTAAAAAGTGGCTAATTCGTACTAATTCGTACGACCTCACTCGTACAAATTCGTACGATTTTTCTAAACCCACGTGACGGTTAAGTTTAGGGGCGGGGTTAGGGGTAGGTCATTCGTACGAATTCATACGAATTGGCCAATTCGTAAAATATGTACGATTTTAGCAAAATCGTACTAATTTGTACGAGTAAGGTTGTATGAATTGATACGAATTAGCCACCTCGTAAAATTCTTACGAATTCCCGTGAGATCGGGTTGGCAAATTATGTCGGACACTTTAGGTAAATAAACAGTTAATAAACCTCGCTGAATAAACAGCTACCAATTTAAGCTTCAAGAAGGGTAAAACATAAAAGCTGTCGGCCAACAACATGTAACGAGATTCAATCTCACGTCGTTTGGAGGTCTATGAAGTTGAGGATGATGCGTTAACCACACAGCTATCGTTAGACTGCTAATGCATTAATGTCTTATACAATTATTTTTTTCAATTTAATTTCAGTATTGTGATTAATTAATTAATTTAACTACGTTTCACTTGAATTAATCTGTTACCAACTTTCAATCGCTCTGAAAGAGCCGCGGCGCAGCTGTAGATTACACAAAAAATTTACACTTTTCAAAGTCTGTGATTGTAGCGACTCTTAGTGGCCAAAGGCAGCAAATACACCTCAACTTTTACCACCGCGGCAAAACTGAGGCGGTAAAAACCACATTCTGGTTGTCTACCTACTGTAAGATCAGTGATCAACACAAACACAAATACTCTTATCTCGTTGAAATCTTGACAGATTTACAAATGGTTTGGTTTCTTACAAATGTTATTAACGTGGCTATAATTCTTAATGATTATTTATTTTTACACGTATAATTCATAAGTATGCATTGTCATAACTACATCTCTGATGTTTATAACAAACCAAACTATTTGAAAATCGGTGGAAAATTGAGCAAGTTGGTTATTTAAAAAGTACATAGAAACAATGTTGCGAGTGAGCGAGCTGCCTGAGACAAGATGGCCACCAGGTGCTGACGTCCACCTCCATTGGCCAGCAGCGCGGACGAGATATCTAGCATTTATATAGATATCTATAGATGTCAACTGCTGTGTGCTGTTAAGCAGTGTTTGGGTAAGTATACTATATGGTCTTTCACCTTTAATGTTGAAAATACCTATTACATAAAATATTTATATCAGACACGCCACAACTATTTGAGGCTGTTCACCTCAAAAACACATCAAAGTAAACATAGAAAGACAATATTTTCGTCCTGTAAGTCTTTTAAATAATGACTACAAACTATTCACCTCCATATTATCTAAAAGAATAGAACTGATATTATTAATACACAAGGACCAGACTTGGCTTTGTCAGACAAAGACAGACCGAAGATAACATCAGGAAAATGCTGCACTTTATGAGACAAATCACACAACAAAAACTGGAGACACTGATACTAAATCTGGATGCCGAGAAAGCATTTGACTCTGTGAGGTGGTCATTTTTATATAAAGTACTTTTAAAATTTGGTTTCCATACGATTATAACTGACACGGTTACAGCTCTATACAACAAATTAATGGCTAGAATCAAAATCAATGGAGATCTAATCAGTCCATTCGTTCTGGAAAGAGGAACGGAGACAAGGGTGTTGTGCATCGCTGCTCCTCTTTGCCCTGTTTATAGAACCCATGAGTCAACTGATTAGGCAGAGGTCAGATTAGGGAGTAACAATGAAATCTGGAGAGCAAAAACTGGCCCTATTTGCTGACGATTTATTGATAAGTATAACTCAACCTACTCAGACACTCCCAAAACTGATGACATTACTTGAGGAATTTGGTCTCATTTCGGGTTATAAAATTAATATCAATAAAACTCAAATATTAAAATTTTACTATGACCCACCATCCTCATTAAGACCATGTACAATTGGAAATGGGATGCTGAATCCATTAAATATCTGGGTGTTTTATTACCTAGGGACTTCTCAAGATTGTACAACATCAATTACGGACCATTAAATTCAAAGGTAAAATCTGATATACATAGATGGAATGTTGTTCCCTTTTTAAGTTTAAGCTCCCGGATAGAATCAATCAGGATGAATATTCTTCCACGGTTACTATACCTTTCCAATGTCTACCAGTCAAAATACCTTCCAAGCAATTCTTAGAATGGGACAGACTGATAGCAAGCTATGTGTGGCAAGGGAAAAGGGCCATAATTAAATTTAAGACATTGCAATTAAGAAAGAGAAGGATGGAATGGACCTTCCTTGCCTACAGGATTATTACCATGCAGCCCAACTGAGACCTTTAGTCTGCCTGTCTTCGCCAACATACACTGCAGCATGGAAAGAAATAGAAAGTACGATGTTAAACAGAATCCCAATAACAGCCATACTAAGTGATAACAAATTACTAGAAGAACAGGAAATCCAAGACGACTCTACAGGCAGCTCTCTGAAGTCCGACTCAGAAGTACGACTCTCTCAGCTCTCTGAAGTACGACTCAGACTTTGCACCAAATAGGATTGATGGCAGATTTAAGATATGGATCTCAAAAGGTTTAACTACTTATTATTCGTTTACCCACAAAGGGGCATTCCAGAGTTTTAAAACCCTACAAAAAGAATACGGACTGGGGAAAGATGTTTTTTTAGGTACCTGCAATTGAGACTTCATTTTAACGAAAATCTTAAAGGGGTGTTAGGAACAGATGAGTCAGGGTTCCTGGAAGTATTCTTATCATTAAGTAAACCCAGTTCAAGCAACAAAATTATCTCCAAACTATACAATATTATTCAATTGAATTATCTAAACAAGAGAATACAGAATACATAAAGAAGAAATGGGAAAGAAAGTGACGATCACACAGGAGAGCTGGGGGAAAATATGTCAATTACAATGGTTATCAACCGGGTCAAACACATCTGCTTTTCTGCTGGAAAAACATTGCAATATACTTTATCACACCTATTCAGAAACGATACCAGGGCAGCGGAGATGCCTGTTGGAGACTATGTGGGTCTAATGGAGCCAACCATTTCCATATTTTTTGGGACTCCCAGACAATTAGATCTTACTGGGAAGAGATCCTCAAACACATATACAATGTATTTAATTCCACTCAAATTTGAAACTGTTTGGGCAATCTAGGATTCAAAACATGGAATATCAATTATAAAAAAATTGTTGCCGATACTCATGGCAGCCAGTAAGTCATTAGTCATTAGTCAATTAGTCATTAGTCAACTTTATTGTCGATTTTTCACATGTTCAGGACATACAAGCAATCGAAATTGTTTCCCTCTATCCCACGGTGAAGACCAGACAAAGAAACAAAATTACGTAAATTAAACATGTAGTTAAACCTAGACTAAAGTTAAACATATACTATCGCTATGTGTGGACAATAAATAGACATTTAAAATTAAGTCTGCAAGTGACATGATAGTGCAAGACAGTTTTGGTCGTCAGCGAACATCAGAAGTGTGCAAGTTGCATAGTAGTGCAAAGGCAGTTCATTGAAAGCAGCATCTGATGTGTGCAAATGACATTGTAGTGCAAGGACAGTTCAGTCATAGCAGCAAAGTGTGCAAATGATATGTTAGTGCAAGGACATCTTTGGGGGTGGGGGAAGGGGTCGTCATCTTCTTGGCTGAGGGGAGAGTTCAGCATCCTAACAGCCTGGTGGAAGAAGCTGTTGTAGAGTCTGGTAGTGCGGGAGTGGAGGCTTCTGTAACTCTTCCCAGATGGCAGGAGGTTGAACAAATTGTGAGCTGGATGACTTTCATCACTCACAATTGAGGCCGCTTTACAGATGAGACGGGAAGAATATATGTCTTTCAGGGAGGGGAGTGGTGCACCAATGATCTTTCCGGCTGTGTTAATTATGCGCTGAAGAGCTTTTCTGTTATATTCAGAGCAGCTCCCTCCCCACACAGTAATGCAGCTGGAAAGAATGCTCTCAATGGTGCCTCTGTAGAAGGTGCTCATGATGGATGGTGGAGCACTTGCCCGTCTGAGTTTGCGCAGGAAGTAGAGGCGCTGCTGAGCCTTCTTCACCAGTGATAGTTGGGTCATCTATAGCCGTTTCGTGACCGTGGAGAGCGAAGGTTCGTTTCTCACTTGATTTGTCATCTATAAAGGTTAAAGAAAAAAATCAACCGGGGTGCCCCTCACAAAAATGAGAGCCGTTATCCAAAATGGCTGCCGTCGGCCAAGCTGTGAAATTAACTTTTTGATGGTTTTGCCCATAGTGCTGCATAATACATGGTTTCTGAGACTATTTAGGTCAAGAAATTCATACATAATGTAGATTTATTGATTTGACCTATTTTAGACCTTCAAATTCAAGATGGCTGCCAATTGGCTCTTTAAGGTGAGACACCACTACAGGTGAATAGGGTAAAAATTTTAGCTTGCAGATATCACCATGAAACTTTACCAGTTGATTACTTGCATGAATAGAAGAAAAAAACGAATTGCAAGTGTTCTGTAATTTTATGTTTAAATATGCTAATCAAGCTATATCTAATTAAATATGCACTAATTTGCATATATTTTGAAGTGACGAATCTCACAATTGAAAAAAATAAGGTTCAAAATTATTTTAGCATTTTCTTGATATATTCAATGAAAAGACATCACCTGAGGGGATAAAAATAATAGTCAAGGGAATAGTTTTCCCTCGAACTTAGAGATATTAAAAAATGAGCCGAGATGTTCCCTTTTGTTGTCACTCCGAGTTACGTCGATAACGACAATAAATGGGGTTCCAGTCTAATCAAGCCAGCTTCACAGCTGTCTTCCAGTGCCCTGCGTAAGTCTGAGCTCCTAGTTGTGAGACTGGCACGGACGAAGGACTCGAACTTAACAAAGGAATACCAAGGTACACTGGGAAGCATATCTCAGAGGAAATATGCAAATAGTGCCTGTCTAAAGGGGGGAAGGGGGTAGCATATGGAGAACACTGGGGTGTCCAGCCCAAAGGGTTGAATATTTCAACCCCAGGGGGGGGGGGGGGGTGGCCAGGTGGCTTGCCAAGGGAAAGACACATGCAGAGGGGGGACCATGCACACGGAGGCACTTAGCCTAGTAGTGCTGGAGGAACTCAGGGCTTAACGTTTGAAGCGAGAAGCTCACCTGAGGAAAAAAATGGCATAAATCCAGTCCGTGGAGTGGAGTGGCGAGCAAGCAAAGACACATGAGCGGGTGGTTGAAGCGAGTACATGAGAGGACACTGGCTCCACTCGGAGATTGTAGAATCTGGCGAATGACCTGCAGCTCTGCAGATGTCTGTTAGCGAGGCGCCATGCGTTAGAGCCCAAGAGGAAGCCACACTCCGGGTGGAGTGGGCAGTCACACCAAGGGGGCATGGTCGACCTTGCTGCTGGTATGCCAAACCAATGGCATCCACTATCCAGTGAGACAGCCTTTCCCTTCAGCTTTCCACCATAACAGACAGAGCTGGTCCGAGGTCCTGAAACACTGCGTTCTGTCAACATAGGCACGGAGAGCGCGTACTGGACAGAGCAGTGCCAAGGCTGGGTCTGCCTCCTCCAGGGGCAGCGCTTGCAGGTTCACCACCTGGTCCCAAAAGGGAGTGGTGGGAACCTTGGGCACATATCCAGGCCGGGGTCTCAGGATCACGTCAATGGCTTTGTCAATGGAGAATGCGTGTAGGTCCCCTACCCTCTTGATGGAGGCCAGTGCAACCAGTAGAGCTGTCTTCATTGACAGGAAGTTAAGCTCCACTGATTGCAGTGGCTCAAAGGGAGCACTCTGCCGGGGAGATAGAACCATTGAGAGGTCCCAAGAGGGAACGAGGAGGATTTAGTCTCCTCACTCCTGTCAGGAACTTGACAATCATGTCGTGCTTTCCCAAGGACTTACTTCCAACTGCGTCATGTATGCAGTGATAGCGGCAACATACACTTCCTTCGCTCTATCCCATCTTGCAGGAAGGAAAGCATGACACTAATCGAGCATCTACGGGGTCTTCTCTGCGAGTAGAGCATGAAGAGGTTCCACTTCAAAGCGTAGAAATGTCTCTGGATGATGCTCTCAGCGCAGGGGTATCAAACTCAGTTCCTTGAGGGCAACAGCCCTGCAGAGTTTAGTTCAGACCCTGCTTCAACACACACACACACTTGCAGTTTTCAAATGAGCCTGAAGGACTTGATTAGCTGATCAGGCGTGCCTAATTAGGGTTGAAGCTAAACTCTGCAGGGTTGTGGCCCTCCAGGAACTGAGTTTGACACCCCTGCTCTAGCAGAAGAGAAGTAGCAAAGTCCTTTTAGGCAAGTCCTGCCACTCGGCCGCCATCTTGGCAACGCCTCCGGGCAGCTATTTCGGACTAACAAGACCAGGTTCCTATCTAAATGAATGGACAGAGAGTCAGAACTGCATTTTCACTGGTCACCGGGACATAAAAACTGCATGTATAGAAACAGCAGTACATTATGACAAAAATCGCTGAAAAAGTTTGATGACTTTGCCCCAAAAAAAGGTTTGAAATGCCCTTTTCCCACAGGCTATACTTTTACTACGCATGCGCAAGGGTTCTCGTCTCCACTGTCACAAACATCAAATGTGCGTGTGCATCAGTGGAACCAGACGATAGGCTTAAATGTCTCCCGGCTTGACCGTTAAAAGCAGATGATTGGCTTTCCAGTCAGAGGGTTGGGACATGTGCATACAACTGCCATCTTGTGCGTTACGGGTTTTCCCTATATAGTTGTATTGAGGATTTAGGAGGTGGCATGTCTCTATATAAATTGTCGCTGGTGATAGTAGACACTAGCACTGGTGGTAGGGTACCCAAACCTGCCTTGTCCCATCCAGGGTCACAACTAGCCAGTCTTAAAGGGGTATGTAAAAAAAAAATGCACCAAGTGTAAACGCAGCCTGTGACGGCAGGTCAGAGTACTTGGAGCGTCAATTTAAGGCTATTGGCAGTATTTTCTGATTTACAGCTTAATAAAAATAAATATTCATAATCCCCTCTGGTAATGTCTTTTCATTGAATATATCAACAAAATGCTAAAATAATTCTGAACCTTGTATTTTTCAATGGTGAGATTCGTCACTTCAAAATATATGCAAATTAGTGCATATTTGTTACAGTGGAGGCTTCGCGCCCTGCCTCCTCTCAGCCACCAGAGGGAACCTTCACCGGAGTATTGATCATTGGCCTTGAACTCAAATTCCCATCATGCCTCTTACCTGGGACTGATTGCGTCACACACCAGCACGCCATTTGCACATACACATAAAAACCACCTTCACACACCACACCAGTGCAAAGTCTTGATTTGCCCCGGTGATCATTTCTGAGCGTTAGTCCCTGTTTTCTGGTTTTCTGACTTTGGACTGTTTGACTATTCTACGAGTGATATCTGCCTGGCCTGATCTTGGACTGTCTTTGGATTGTGTTTATTGCTGCCTGCCCCGAACTCACCATCATCAGCTCAGCCATCTAACTACTCTCACTGAACAGCTCGTACAGGGGATGCAGGAGCTTCGCACCGGTGTGGGTACTGTTCCCAGCACACCCGCTGCACCACCTCCGCCGAGTGTCCCTCCTGCTACCGTGAGTACCACCGTCAATCCGCAACTCGCTTTCCCTGAAAAATGTGACGGTTCCCCAACCAAATGCAAGGGTTTTTTGTTACAATGTACACTCTTCGTTGAACAACAATCAGCATTATACGCCAGTCATGAGAGCCGCATTGCTTTTGTTTGTTCACTGCTAACCGGCAGAGCATTAGATTGGGCTACGGCCATCTGGAGACCGGAGGGCAATACTTTCTCTACATTTCAAGAATTTACGCGACAGTTTCGTCAGAGTATTTGAACACACCACTGAGAAAGGGGATGCAGGCGATCAACTTTTGAATCTCAGGCAGGGAAAGGAAACCTCTGCTGATTATGCCCTCTCTTTTCGCACACTTGCTGCACAAACAAACTGGGTGGAGGATACTTTGAAGACTCTCTTCAGGAGAGGACTTACCAATGAGCTTCAGTCTGAGCTGGCTTGTCGAGAATGAGGAAAAAACTTTAAATGAATATATCGCTCTGGCCATTCAAGTCGACAACCTGATGCGATAGAGAACGTACACTCACCGGCCACTTTATTAGGTACACCTGTCCAACTGCTCGTTAACACTTAATTTCTAAGCAGCCAATCACATGGCGGCAACTCAGTGCATTTAGGCATGTAGACATGGTCAAGACAATCTCCTGCAGTTCAAACCGAGCATCAGTATGGGGAAGAAAGCTGATTTGAGTGACTTTGAACGTGGCATGATTGTTGGTGCCAGAAGGGCTGGTCTGAGTATTTCAGAAACTGCTAATCTACTGGGATTTTCACGCACAACCATCTCTAGGGTTTACAGAGAATGGTCCGAAAAAGAAAAAACATCCAGTGAGCGGCAGTTCTGTGGGCGGAAATGCCTTGTTGATGCCAGAGTTCAGAGGAGAATGGCCAGACTGGTTCGAGCTGATAGAAGGGCAACAGTGACTCAAATAACCACCCGTTACAACCAAGGTGGGCAGAAGAGCATCTCTGAACGCACAGTACGTCGATCTTTGAGGCAGATGGGCTACAGCAGCAGAAGACCACACTGGGTGCCACTCCTTTCAGCTAAGAACAGGAAACTGAGGCTACAATTTGCACAAGCTCATCGAAATTGGACAATAGAAGATTGGAAAAACGTTGCCTGGTCTGATGAGTCTCGATTTCTGCTGCGACATTCGGATGGTAGGGTCAGAATTTGGCGTCTACAACATGAAAGCATGGATCCATCCTGCCTTGTATCAACGGTTCAGGCTGGTGGTGGTGGTGTCATGGTGTGGGGAATATTTTCTTGGCACTCTTTGGGCCCCTTGGTACCAATTGAGCATCGTTGCAACACCACAGCCTACCTGAGTATTGTTGCCGACCATGTCCATCTCTTTATGACCACAATGTACCCAACTTCTGATGGCTACTTTCAGCAGGATAATGCGCCATGTCATAAAGCTGGAATCATCTCAGACTGGTTTCTTGAACATGACAATGAGTTCGCTGTACTCAAATGGCCTCCACAGTCACCAGATCTCAATCCAATAGAGCATCTTTGGGATGTGGTGGAACGGGAGATCGCATCATGGATGTGCAGCCGACAAATCTGCGGCAACTGTGTGATGCCATCATGTCAATATGGACCAAACTCCCTGAGGAATGCTTCCAGCACCTTGTTGAATCTATGCCACGAAGAATTGAGGCAGTTCTGAAGGCAAAAGGGGTCCAACCCGTTACTAGCATGGGGTACCTAATAAAGTGGCCGGTGAGTGTAAGGGTCTCTTCACTCAGAAAATATCCAGTTTTATGTCATTCACGCTCCTCATCACTCCATCATTCTGGGACACCCCTGGCTACAAACTCACAATCCTCACATCTCTTGGAAGGAAGGGCAAATTATTCGTTGGGGCGAGGCTTGTAATAACCGTTGTCTGTCCAAAGTCACCCGAGTATGCAGTCCCGAACCAGAGTCTGATACAGCAGTGCCTGAGCAGGAGAATTTACCATCTGTTTATATGGATTTGAGTGAAGCCTTCAGCAAGGAAAAAGCTGCACAACTCCCCGAACACCGATCGACAGATTGTGCCATAGATTTAATTCCCGGTGCCACTCCTCCCAGAGGAAGAATTTTCCCTTTGTCAAAACCAGAATCAGATTCTATGAAGCAATATATAGAAGAAGAACTCGCTAAAGGCTTCATTCGACCCTCCACCTCACCAGCAGCCGCGGGGTTTTTCTTCGTGAAAAAGAAGGATGGGGGACTCAGACCCTGCATTGACTACCGAGGCTTAAATGATATCACTGTTAAATATCGCTATCCTCTACCTCTGGTTCCTGCCGCCTTAGTTACAACTCCGTCAGGTCAAATACTACACCAAGCTTGATCTACGCAACGCATACAACTTGATCCGCATACGAGAGGGTGACGAATGGAAAACTGCCTTTTCCACCACTAGTGGGCACTACGAATATCTTGTCATGCCTTTCGGTTTGTCCAACAGTCCTTCTGTTTTCCAGGCCTTCATGAATGATGTGTTTCGGGATATGTTAGACAAGTGGGTGATTGTGTACATTGACGACATCCTGATCTACTCCAGTTCTCTAGAAGAACACATTTAACATGTCCGTTCTGTCCTACAACGTCTGATTCAGTTTCATCTCTACGCCAAAATGGAGAAGTGTGAGTTCCACCAAACAAGCATCTCTTTCCTGGGATACATCATCAGTCAAGAAGGGGTCGCCATGGATGAGAAAAAGGTGAAAGGTGTAGTAGACTGGCCATTACCGCAAACCATAAAAGAACTGCAAAGATTCCTGGGATTTGCAAACTTTTACCGGAGATTCATTAGAAACTTCAGCCTCATAGCCGCTTCCTTAACAGCCCTAACCAAACGTCACAGCCATCGCATATCATGGAACCCTGAAGCACAACAAGCTTTTCACAATCTGAAGACACGTTTCACTACGGCACCCATTCTGCGCCATCCGGATCCTGAACGACAATTCATTGTTGAAGTCGATGCTTCTAATACAGGAGTGGGGGCCATATTATCACAACGCCAGAGAGATCCAGCCAAAATGTACCCATGTGCTTTCTTCTCTCGCAAACTCTCTCCAGCTGAACGTAACTATGACGTGGGAAACCGTGAACTGTTAGCCATGAAGTTGGCTTTGGAAGAATGGCGTCATTGGTTGGAGGGAGCAGCAGAACCGTTCATCATTCTTACAGACCACAAGAACCTGGAATATCTGCGATCTGCTAAACGTCTCAACCCCCGTCAAGCCAGATGGGCCCTGTTCTTCACCAGATTCAATTTCACTGTTACATATCGCCCAGGAACCAAGAACACAAAAGCTGATGCCCTCTCCTGACAATCTGAAGAAACTACCCAGAACCGCAACCCCGAAAACATACTTAGTGAGAAGTTGTTAGTTGCCCCTGTCCAGTGGGATATCATAACCGAGATTCAGCAGACCAATCTTCAAACTCCCATTCCTGCAGAATGTCCAGCCAACCTCCTATATGTACCCGAAACTTTACGTTCCTGTCTCATTGATCAAGTTCATTCTACCCCCAGCTCTGGTCATCCAGGTATTAATGCCACGGTTCAATTACTTCAAAATCGTTTCTGGTAGCCCACACTTACCACGGATACCATCAACCACATCCAAAATTGCTCCCATTGTCAGACCTCGAAATCACCCCGGAAACTACCTGCTGGTTTGCTCTGTCCTCTTCCAACCCCACAACGACCATGGTCCCACATCGCCGTGGACTTCATCACCGATCTCCCCAATTCTCAGGGTTACACCACCATTCTCACCATAGTGGATCGATTTTCAAAAGCTTGTCGATTAGTTCCTCTCACTAAACTTCCCACAGCCTTTGAAACTGCCGAACTTCTATGTAATCAAGTGTTCAGACTTTACGGGTTACCTGAAGACATCGTGTCCGATAGGGGACCGCAGTTCACGTCCCAAGTTTGGACTGCTTTCTTCAAGAACCTTAACGTGAACGTCCGCCTCACCTCCGGGTATCATCCACAGTCCAACGGACAAACTGTGCGTCTAAATCAGGATGTCATCCGCTTTCTGCGAACCTACTGTCAACAACATCAGCAGAATTGGAGCAGATACCTGTTCTGGGCCGAATATGCTCAAAATTCTCTGATTAAACCCGCAACTGGTCTCTCACCCTTTAAATGCATTCTCGGTTTCCAACCTCCTCTCTTCCCCTGGTCCGGCAAACCCACAGAACTTCCATCCGTTACAGAATGGCTACACAAGAGCGAGGAGGTCTGGGATCAGGCACACACACACACTTAAGACACGCCGTAAGACGTCAGAGAGCAACAGGCCAATCGTCACCGTCGCCCCGCTCACAGAATACCAGATCGGCCAATGGGTTTGGCTGTCCACCAGAGATCTAAGACTCTGACTTCCATGTCGCAAACTCAGTCCCAGGTATGTTGGTCCCTTCCAAATTATTAGACAGATTTCACCAGTTTCATTCCGTTTAGACCTACCCGCTAATTACCATATTTCTCCCACTTTTCATGTTTCTCTGCTGAAACCCGCTGGTGGTCTGGGGGAGAAGCAGAGGAGGAGACCACTTCTCAGAGCCCTCCACCCATTCTGGTCGACGGCGAGGAGGCGTACCGGGTACATAAGTTACTGGACTCCAGACGTCGGGGTAACACTCTCCAGTATCTGGTCGAATTGGGAGGGGTACGGTCCGGAGGAGCAGTCCTGGGTCAATTCGGGGGATATCCTGGACCCCACTCTCACTGAGGAGTTTCATAGGACATACCCGGAGAAACCGGCCCCCGACCCCGTGGGAGACCCCGACAACAATTTCCTCCTCGCGTCAGGAGCCGCTCGCAGGGGGGGCTCTGTTACAGTGGAGGCTTCCGCCCTGCCTCCTCTCAGCCACCAGAGGGAACCTTCACCGGAGTATTGATCATTGGCCTTGAACTCAAATTCCCATCATGCCTCTTACCTGGGACTGATTGCGTCACACACCTGCACGCCATTTGCACACACACATAAAAACCACCTTCACACACCACACCAGTGTGAAGTCTTGATTTGCCCCGGTGATCATTTCTGAGCGTTATTCCCTGTTTTCTGGTTTTCTGTTTTTTTTTTACTTTGGACTGTTTGACTATTCTACGAGTGATATCTGCCTGGCCTGATCTTGGACTGTCTTTGGATTGTGTTTATTGCTGCCTGCCCCGAACTCTGCCTGTTATCTGGATTACCCTTTTGCTCTGCCTGCATTGCTCTGTCTGCCTCGTTCTGACCCTGCTTGTACGACTTTGTTTAATAAAGCTGCAAATGGATTCTTCTAAGTCACATGAGTCATTACAATATTTAATTGGATATAGCCTGATTAGCATATTTAAACAAAATTACAAAACTCGCAATACATTTTTTTCTCCTATTCATGCGAGTAATCAACTGGTAAAGTTTCATGGTGATATCTGCAAGTTAAAATTTTTACCCTATTCACCTGTAGTGGTGTCTCACCTTAAAGAGCCAATTGGTGGCCATCTTGAATTTGAAGGTCAAAAATAGGTCAAATCAATAAATCTACATTATTTATGAATTTCTTGACCCAAATAGTCTCAGAAACCATGTATTATGCTAACCTGACTCCGCCAGATGGATTTGCTCCGCATATCCATCTGGAAAACTCTTCCGTTGAAGTAGTTTTGGAAAGGGGCGAAAATACTGGTTAGCTGATTGGCCTATGTTGGTGATAGACGGGCCAAATCAACCAATCAGAGCAACTCTTGCCGAAACCAGTCAGGAGAAGAGCAAAAGCATCTTTTCCTCTGAGAAAAGCCTCCAGAGCAGTGTTTTGCTCTTCTTTCAGTGAGGAAATACTCTGTAATTCCGATAAAACTTGCTCGATAGCCACGCTGATGCTAGTTTCATCCGCTGAAGCCGCCATGTGACTCTGGACTGAACTGTCGCGCTTCTCGTTGCGTCACACCTCAACCCGCCTCAAGGCCAACGCTGATTGGACGTTCGTTTGGTGAACTGCTCCCAAATTTTCTTTAACGAAAAGTATCCAGACTGATCTGCGAGTGAAACCTTGAAAGCTCGCGAGATCAGGATGGTCTCACGAGGCTAGTATTATGCAGCACTATGGGCAAAACCATTAAAAAGTTAATTTTACAGCTTGGCCGATGGCAGCCATTTTGGATATCGGGCTCTCACAAAATTTCCCCACATTTTTGTGAGGGGCACCCCGGCTCATTTTTTTCTTTAACCTTTATAGATGACAAATCAAGTGAGAAACGAACCTTTGCTCTCCGCGGTCACGAAACGGCTATAGATGACCCAACTATGATGCAGTGTTGGTGGTCCAAGAGAGATCTTCACTAATGTACATCCCCAAGAATTTGGTGCTGCTTACTCTCTCCACATCAGCACCATCGATGGACAATGGCCGGTGTTCAGTGTGACCTCTCCGGAAGTCAACAATGATTTCTTTGGTTTTTCTAACATTTAGCAAGAGGTTGTTTCTTCTGCACCACGTGGCAAGAAGGTCTACCTCCTTCCTGTAATGAGTCTCGTCTCCCTTGGTGATGAGACCCACCAGAGTTGCTATCGTCCGCAAACTTAATAATGTGATTGGTGTTATGAGTTGATGTGCAGTCATGTGTCAACAGCGTGAAGAGCAGTGGACTGAGCAGGCAGCCTTGAGGGGCCCCTGGGCTCAGTGTGATGCTGCTTGAGGTGTTATTGCCAACACGCACTACTTGAGTCCTCTGACTGAGGAAGTCCAGTAGCCAGTTGCAGAGTGAAGTACTTAGTCCTAGTTTGTCAAGTTTACAGATGAGTTGTTGCGGAATTCGTGAGTTAAATGCTGAACTGTACTCTACGAATAGCATTCGTACATATGTGTCTTTTTTGTCCAGATGGGTAAGGGCTGGATGAAGGGCAGAGCAGATTGCATCCTCTGTAGATCGTTTAGCTCGGTATGGAAACTGATGGGGATCCAGGGTGGGGGGAGGATGGATTTGATGTATGACATGACAAGCCGTTCACAGCACTTCATAATGATGGGTGTTAGTGCCACAGGGCGGTAGTCATTGAAACAAGATGGTGCAGGTTTCTTTGGTACAGGTATGATGGTAGCGGCTTTGAAGCATGATGGAACTATGGCTTGCTTCAGGGAAGTGTTGAAGACATCTGTAAAGACCTCCTTCAGCTCATCTGCGCAGTCCTTCAGTACACGACCCGGGATATTATCTGGACCTGTTGCTTTGCGTGAGTTGATAGTGACAAGTGTCCTCTTCACGCTGGCGGTGGAGAGGCAAAGGGACTGATCATGGAGGGGGGAGGGGTCTTCTGAGGCTTTGTGTTGTTTTGTTCTTCAAAGCGGGCGAAGAAACTATTTAGGCTGTTGAGCAGAGAGGGATTGCTCTCGCAGATCTGTGGCTCAGGCCTGTAGTCCGTGATGGCCTGAATGCCCCGCCATAGGCTCTGTGCGTCTCCACTGTCCCTAAAGTGAGTGTTTATCTTATCTGTGTAATCCTGTTTTGCTTTCCTGATGCCACGGGACAGGTTGGCTCTCGCTGTTTTCAATCCAGATTCATCCCCGGCTCTGAAGGCCATGTTTCTAGCTCTCAGCAGCCTGAGGACATCGCCTGTTAGCCATGGCTTCCGATTAGACTGAGTGATGATGGTTTTTGTATGAGACACATCATCGATACACTTGGTAATGTACGAGGTCACAGTGTCCGTATATTCCTCAATGTCTGTCTGGTTGTTATAGGTGGCTGCATCTTTAAACATTTCCCAATCTGTATTTCCAAAGCAGTCTTGAAGTGCCGAAGTTGCTCCCTCTGGCCACACTCTTACCTGTTTCCTAACAGGTTTGATGGCTTTCACTCTCTGTCTGTATGCTGGTATTAACATGACAGTGATGTGATCAGAGAGTCCGAGGTGGGGAAGGGAAAAGGCCTTGTAGGCTCCTTTGTGTGTAGTGTACACTAAGTCCAAGATATTATTTCCCCTTGTTGGAAAATCAACATACTGGTGTAATTTTGGGAGGACAGTCTTGAGGTCAGCATGATTGAAATCCCTGGCGAGGATGATGAAACCGTCTGGGTGTGCTGTCTGTTGTTCGCTGATAGCCTGGTACAGTTCATTTAGTGCCTCATTCCTATCGCTGCTGTTGTTAGTGGGAGGTAAATAAACCGCAACTAACAAGATCGCGCTGAACTCCCGAGGCAAATAGAATGGTCGGCACTTCATAAACTCCACCCGTGGTGAGCAATGTTTGCACACCACCACAACATCTCGGCACCACTCGTTGCGGATATAGACACAGACTCCTCCGCCATGCATCTTTCCTCCGTCTATGAGGGCCCTGTCCGCCCGGTAGCATGCTAATTGCTCCAGTTGTACAGCAGAGTCAGGAATGTTGTCATTTAACCAGGTTTCAGTGAATATAAACACACAGCAGTTACTCACTGTTCAGTTCGCTGACCTCAGCAGTCGTATGTGATCCAATTTGTTGTCCAGTGATCGGTCACGTTTGCCAGGAGAATAGATGGTACGGCTGGGCGAGATTGGGTTAACCGCTAGCCTGGTCCGGATGCCTCCTCGCTTGCCCCTCTTCTGCCTCCTCGCACACCGCTTCCGACGCCTCTTTTCCGGGGAGGAATAGCAGGCGAAGTGCCAATGTTATCGTAGGCCGCAGTAGTTCCAACTCTCTTAGCTTCTCTATTTCATAGTCTAAAACGTTGCAAATCTTATTTCTGCTGATGTCTAGCAGAGCCTGTCGACTGTAGTTATGTTTCAGACGAGACAAACACGTAAAACATCCGGACAAACACATCACCGCACAATTGGGACAGAGAGCAGCCGCTGCGTCTGCACGCGCCGCCATTTTGTTATCTAAGAAATCTGTTATGAGGAAATGATTAAAAGTAGATCCACCCACCATTGATGAATAGATTGAAATTGTCTATGAGATTTATGTCATGGAAAAGATATCCTTCTCCCTCAAAGTTGAAAAAGAAAAAATTTATAGGATCTGGACCAAAATGGACTATGTAAAACGCACTATGTTGCATCACGCACGCTACGCACACTCTTTTTCAGCGCAAATGCTTATTTGTTGCCATTGCCAAAGGAGGCTAGGAAGCACAACTGTATACCACCATGGAAGCACCTGAAGGACCTGCCGTTATCGTAGACGACCAGCCCGACGATAGTGGTGAAGATAACGTTATACACCCGTGGCCATATTTGCAAGAAATGTTTTTGTACATTGGAACGAAAGATTCTTCCTACCGGATGAAGTGCCTCTTAAGCCTACTGGAAAAAAAATGAAATTTTGGCATTCAAAAACTTCCCGTCCAACCTGAAGAAGCACATCGAGGTAGGATAAATTAATAGTTATTCAGTAAAGCCACAATGTCAATGTGATTCAATATTAGTTATCATAAGCCGTATCAGAGATATCTGGCTAACGTGATGGCCAGGCTAACATCTGCTTGTTAACGTTGCTAATCAGCGGATATGATGCACATGTTTAACTAACGTCAACTTTAACGTTAAAGTTACACCAATGATTTTCCCCTGAATTTAATTTAACAGAGAACTCAGAGAAATCAACCTAGTAAATAAACCTGTAAAATAAACCTCCACCTATAACAATAAACCTGTTATGTTCATTCAACTGCGCATAATAGCAGCAAATTAAAATAAATGAATGAAAAAATAAATAAATAAAACACAAAATTTACCCACGTTCTGCTTTCTATCATGCGCCGTGCACATTTGCGATGATGTAAGATGCATGCACGCAACGCACCAGGGTTTGATAGAATCAAGTTGAGTGTGAAACCAGACCCACGCTGCGGGGGTGTCGGGAACAAACGCGCTCGGAACGCAGCAAACGAGCCCAGTGTAAAAGCCCCCTTATTTCTCATTTTATTTATTTATTTGTCGTTTCTAAGGGTCACGTTCCTGATTTGTTCATTCTTAATCAGTAAACCAAACGGTGATGCTGTGAATTTGAATTAGTCTTTATTTATTTTACATGAGACGTGATTGTGTTGACAAATGAAATCGGTTACAGCCGCGGTTTGTGTTAAAAATCTTAAAGGAGGAGTCGATTCCTCTTAATGGAATCGACTCCGACCTTTGGAATCGACTTTCAATTCCTGACGCCTCAGAATCGATTCTTTTGGAATCGATTCCCAGTCCTACTGTTTACATGTGAGTTTACGCCATCAAGAAGCATCGCGTTTAAGGAACGCAAATCATTTGAACAGAAACTATTTAAAACGTGTGATCCTCCGATCACGATTTGTGTCCAGATAGCATAACTTGCTCGTCATTCAACAATTGAAGCGATGCAAAGTTCAATTAGGGACACAATGCTTTGAGCTAAGTACTCACAGAGTTGACCCGGCAGATGTTGAGAGTGTGGATCAGCCGGGAATAAATCTGCAGCATGGCTTAACTTACGGCCTGTTGCGGCGGCTTGATGCTGGAGGAAGGTCCGTTCCTTTGCGTTAAGAGAGCAGCATTGCCTTGTCTCTATGGCAGGAATTATTGAACTGTCCGGTTTAAAGAAATACACGGAAGTAGATTGCGGATGTTTCGCCCGCGGTGGCGAGGACCAGTTTGTTTGGCCTGATGCCCACGAGATGATACCGGGTTGCGGCAAAGATTCCGAAGGACGAAAATTTCTTTATCGAAACGGCAAGAGCTAGATTCGGACATGGCCAAAGGCTGCAAACAGTCAATGGATCGAGGTAAGACTGCTGAGTCTATTTGTACCCTCTTATCATTGACTGCTGATTGCTGTCCACTCGTGTCAATTATCTGAACGTGCTCCTCCCGAACTTAGTTAAATAAAACTTCATTTAATGAATCCAATGAAATGTTTACAGTGTTATAAAAACAATGTTGTTGTGTATTGTTTTCAACAGTTTTAATCCAGCTGAACTCGCCTTTCTCGCAGAGTATGACAAATAAATAAATATATATATATATATTAGGGCTGTGCAAAAAACTTTTTACTTTTACTTTACTTTACTTTACTACAAATACTTAAGTACATTAAATATAAGAAAATTACTTTTGATACTTAAGTACAGTATATATCAGATACTTTAAGACTTTTACTTAAGTAATATTCTAAAAGGTAACTTTCACTTAGAAGTCTTTTTCTAGTACGATATTTGTACTTTTACGCAAGTATTGCTTTCTAGTACTTTTATTGCAACATTGAATATAAGGTTCATATACAACTGGAAAAGTTTTTCGGGCAGACTTGACCTGTAGAAAAGATATGGTCTTTCTCCTTCATGGTGGTGCTGCTCTTTTCTCTAGTAAAATGGCACATAGTCTTAGAGCTTAAACATAAATTGGGGCTCAGCGCGAGAGAAGCAGACAAACTGGCTAAACTGACTGTTGGCTAGCTGTCTTACATTACTGAGGTCAGAGATAAACATGTTTTTTTCCAGCTAAAGATAATTTGTTATTAATAGGAGACTTGTCTTCCCTATAAATTTTGATAGAAATTTGATCACTTCTGGGTTGGTACATGAGGAGTACGATTTAAAGGAGTAGTTCACTTTTAAAAAAACTTTTGCTGATAATTTACTCACCCCATGTCATCCAATATGTCCATGTCTTTCTTTCTTCAATCGAAAATAAATTAAGGTTTTTGATGAAAACATTCCAGGATTTTTCTCCATATAGTGCACTTTACTGGTAACCAAAAGGTTCAAGGTCCAAACGACAATTTAAGTACAATCTGCAAACTTTTCAAAGGACTTTATACATTTAGATGTGCAACAATGTTACATTGGCAAACTCATTAGTGAATTACTCCTCATTTTGTATTTCTCTCTGTCTATTGGTGAATTACACCAATGTACTGCATGATACCTGGATGTTCAGTCAGGTGAAACTAGGATGGTTCACATCACAACACAAAGGTCCGTGTGCTCGTCTGATTCAGAGTTTTCATCCAGGATTCTCTGCAGCAGTTTAAATTCTCTGATAATGAGAGCACAGGCACCAGCAATCTGCCCAGCTCAAGCCAGTCCGGGCTCCTCGACCACGACAGGCAGCCACCTTCTGTTCCTCCATCAGACTCAGCTGCTCTTCACAACATTTTCGTCTTTTAAAGATAGCCATGAACATCGGATTCGAAGAGCAGAATTTCAAAATCTTCTTCTTCCATATCATGTTTAGTTTCTTCCATCATTGTTATAACTTCCTATCTCCACATCGCTTGTTAGCTTAGATTCCAAACAAGATGGGTGATATTGATTGTAATAGGCCTATAGCGTGAGTGGGTCCCACACCCTGCAATAATGTGGAGCTAATGTTTGTAGTCTCCTGCTTTTTATGACGCAAAATGACGATTTTTATGTCAAAATAAGCAGTAAGTAAAACACTTAAATCCTTATATCTCCCATCTCAGGGGAAAATAAGGAAATAAACCATGACCATTCAAAATATGACTGGGTTTCTAAAGATACAAAGCTTAAAGGGTTAGTTCACCCAAAAATGAAAATTAAGTCATTAATTACTCACCCCCATCCTGTGCCAACCCCGTAAGACCTTCGTTCATCTTCGGAACACAAATAAAGATATTTTTGATTTAATCTGAGAGCTGGATCACTCCTTCATAGACTGCCTAAGGGACTGGCTCTTGACGGCCAATAAAGTCATTAAAGAAAATGTTTAAATATTCCATGTGCCTACGGTGGCTCAATTATGAGTTTATCAAGCGACGAGATTACTTTTTGTGCGAAAAATAAAAAACAAACATAAATAACAACTTTATTCCTTATGGGCGCATGCGTGAGAACTGAGATGAGGACGTTCTTCCTCGACTACTTCTTGTTACCGGCTGCTCACCGCTTAGGAGTATTACTGCCACCTACCGTATAAGATGATGTGCTGATATAGCTGGAAGCACAAAACTTTCTGTTTACAAGCAGAGGAAGATCTGCCCTGTACATACGCTTTTCAATTACCATATTGTCCGCACTATAAGGTGCACTTAAAAGCCTTTAATCTTCTCAAAAAACGACAGTGTGCCTTATAATCCGGAGCGCCTTATATATGGATCATCATCTTATAAGGTAGGTGGCGGTAATATCTCCTAAGCGGTGAGCAGCCAGTAACAAGAAGTAGTCGAAGAAGAACGTCGTCATCTCAGTTTCTGCGCATGCGCCCATAAGGAAGTAATGGAATAGTCGAATAAAGTTGTTATTTATGTTTTTTTTTCACACTAAAAGTAGTCTCGTCACTTGATAAACTTATAATTGAGCCACTGTAGGCACATGGAATATTTAAACATTTTCTTTAATGACTTCATGGGCCGTCAAGAAGCCAGTCCCTTAGGCAGTCTATGGAGGAGTGAACCAGCTCTCAGATTCAATAAAAAATATCTTTATTTGTGTTCCGAAGATGAACAAAGGTCTTACGGGGTTGGTACAGGATGGGGGTGAGTAATTAATGACTTCATTTTCATTTTTGGGTGAACTAACCCTTTAATGCAAATGGGTGCAGTGTCTCTTTAAATTGTGCTTAATATTTTCTAAACAATTACTGTATTTATTTCCAGTTTAATTTTCTGATTTCCCATGGCCCCCATTACTGGTTCTTGGTACCCCCTGTTTGAGCCAACAAGACAGTGATTAAGGCAATATAAAGTTAGATTTGGAAACGTATTACAAACTCAGAAACCGAAAAAAAAACCTATGATGAAAAAAATTACTTTCGTGGTGTCAAAACACTCTTTGTCCAGTATCTTCACGAAATATAATCAAAACTTTCCGCAAATTCGCGGGAGACCGTCTTCTGGCAGCAAGAGAAAAATAGCGGAAAGACAACCTGCTTGATCCTGACGAACTATGTAAATGTCCGTGTTACATTTAACCCGCGTCAGGTTGTGCCCCGCGCTCCTCTACAGCCACAGTTGCTTTGACCAGGTGGTATTTATAGCATAGGTGACTGGACACTTTAGATTCAAGAGAGCATTTGAATGGACATAATGAGAGCTGTAGTCTGCAGTGTCATAAAAAATCCATGATCCATTTTAGCGGATTTTTTTAATTCTTATATCTTCTAAATGTGAATTTTGTCGTTATTTTGGATATACACCAGCTTATTTACAACCTTAAGGCTAACATATACATACTAAGAGTTTAAAAACTTAAATTTTAATTTCAGGGAGCCTTCAAGATTTTTACTTCAATTAATAGCCTATTATGTGCTGCTCCACTTAAGAAGCACAGACATGCCAACTAGTTAATGACCTAATGCAGACAAATGATATCTGGACTAATATGCATCTTGGTCTGGATAAAAGTTTACATGAGGTAATGTAAAAATAATAGAGTGGTGCAGGTATGGCATCTTTTTGTAGGCCAAAATGTGGAAGCACGTTAGCATATTAGCACTTCTGGTTCAATCGTACCGAAGTCATTGTGCTTTTTGAATGAGGTTTTTTGTTAAATGGCTGAAATAAGGTCTGTGGTGAACATAAGCTCAAGACAACATTCTAAACATGTCTTTAAAACAAAAATTGGAAGCAATACATATTACATTAAAGCAATGCTAAGATTGCTAAGATTTGTCATCTACTATGTCATTTACTAAAGTTTGTCAATCATCATTAGACAGCCACCCTCATGCTGAATAGTGCAAGGATATTATAATTAGGAGCCACTGCTATAACAACAGTAACAGCTCATTCCGTGCATCATATGTCATTAAAGGGTTTGTTAACATGTCCTCTCGATTCGAACCACCCTTACAATCCGAATGAAATATTAATCATATTTGGCCAAATCATTCTGATTGACAATGTTACCTGTGACTTTTTTTTTTTATTCCAACTGAGCTAGTGCAATTACAATCGGCTTATTTGGGTCCATGTAAATACATCTAGTGTTATAAGACACACTTCACACATTTTTTATGCTATTCGACATAAACAAAACAAACAAAAAATATATACATATGAGACAGTTGTCAGATTGCAATGGTGATTTTAAATATGAAATTGAATCGCTATCTTGGTGAGCATTTTTTGGTTTCAATAAATAAATATGATCTGTACTTGTATGACTGAAATAGTTGCCAGTTTTGGCTGTCTTCAGACTTTGGCTGACTTCTGGAGGTCATGATATGGGCCTCAACAGGATCTGATTGTTTAAATTTTTGGATTACTTTCAATATACAGTACATAATCAAGTCATCACTTGAAAATAACAGATCTAATCCTGAAATCCAAAGAAAATAAATGAAATAGTTCTTTATCAGGATAGACTGGTGTTTGTACTGCTCTAATCTTTGATTTTGTTTTTCTATCCCAAACAGGAAGTCTACTTAGGGAAACACTTGAGGACTTGAGACAACATTTATATTTACATTTAGTCATTTAGCAGATGCTTTTATCCAAAGCGAATTACATCTGAGGACTAAATCAAACAAGTCATCATGAAGAGGCAATAACAACACAAGAAGAGCTCAAAATACAAAGTTCAAACAATGCTCAGAGTAGTATAAACCAGAAAAGTAAGGATTTAAAGGTTGTTTTTTTCCTCTCTCTCTGTTAAGTCCTCACAGAAGAGATTAGTTTTCAGTTGTCTTTTGAATGCTGTCAGGGATTCTGCATTCCAGATGATGATGGGCAGATCATTCCACCAGCATGGAACCATGAATGAGAACGTTCTGGACAGTGATTTTGCGAGTGAGTGAAAGTAAGAGGGAGCTGAGCCAGTGGTCAATCTGTAAGCACGTGTCAACGCCTTGGGGAGGGGTGTTTCTGTGGATGGTATGGCTGTAGCTGGAGGGGCAGGTGGTTGTGGTGGGGCTGTATTTGGCATGGCTGAGGAAGGGGGTAAGGCGGGCTAAGGCTATTGCTGGTAAGGCTGCTGGTTGTGGTGGGGAAGGTGGTTGTGGTGTTCCTGAGGATGTGAGGGCTGCATGTGATGGGTTGTGGTGGGGCTTTATCTGGCATGGCTGAGGATGGGGGTGTTCCTGAGTTTGCAACAGCTGTAGCGGGTGGGTCATGTAGTTATGATGAGGATTATGTTGTTTACAACCACTAAAGTGTTCCCTTTCTATTTTTAAATCCCAGAGTGGCACTCTGTGTGTGTCCTCAATGCTCAACTTCAGTCATTGTTCATTTTGTGGAAGAGATTGCCCCATTGTCATCTTGGAGATCAGCACTTTTACCCTGGATTTCCTTAATTGTGTATGGTCCTAAAAAATGTATATATATATATAATTACTTCTGGAGTGTTTACACATTTTGATATATTTGTTTCAAATATGCTTTGAGACAATTATATTAGTACTGGTATTGGTTTCAGTGCATATAGTTTAACTAAGTTAGAGGGTAGACCATTGGGGTGAACACTGCAGTTTAGTGGGAGTTGTTCCTCACATTCATTAAAGGACAACTCCGACGCATAATGAACCTTTGGTCTACCCACATTGGTAGCTAGTTGACCGTTCTCTGAGATTTGTATTCATGATAATCAATTTCTACCTAAACACGGCCGGTTTAGCCCCGCCCACCGATTCACGCATTACACGCATACCTAAATAACATAGATGCCTACAGGGGCGTCGGACTGGGGGGTAAAGGGTACCGAGTACCCAGAACCCGAGGCAGGAGGGGGGGCCCTTAGAAGTCAGTTTTCTATACATACATATACATGCACTAACATTTGTATAGCATTAATGGACAAATAAAAAAGTTCCTGTGAAAAACTAAACTTGTAGTTAGGCAGTGGTTTGGTATAAAAAAGTAATTTTCATGCTGTGCAGGGCCCCACCACCCCTCTCAAATCAATGTAAATGGTACGACCCGCAGGCCAGGTGCTTCTGCTGCGGACCTGCAGAGTTGCCAACAGAGTAGCCAACTTAGCGCCTTTGTCACTACTTAGAGCGACTTTTCAGACCCCTTTAGCGGCATTTTTTCAGTAACAATTTTAGCGACTTTTTGAACAAAACTCAGTAACCTCCAAATGTTGTACTGTCCTGCCAGCGCTGTCACGGATACACCCACCTCAGTGCCAGACACCATCACTCCACCCACGCGTTCCCGCTCCCCAGAATACTAATCATCACCATCACCTGTCTCCACCACCTGCAGCCCATCACCAACTCCCATAAAAGACTCGCTCACTCACCTCTGCACTGTCTGGTCTCGTCAATGCTCAAGACAACAGACTCCCGCTACCTACCTGTCCGTGTCCACCTCCGAGTGTGTCTCCGTTCCTGTGTCCATCCTGTCCCAGCTCTAATCGCTCCCCTGGTCCACTCTCCAACTTCTGCAAACAGATAAGAGACTCTTTAATTCCACCACCCTGCCAACATTCAGCTGTTCTGAGTATCTGCAACTCACCTGTTCATTCCACCATCTTCATTTAAATAAACATTGTTTACTCACCCGTCTGTGTCCTTCTGGTTGTGTGACAGAAGACCAGACCCAACATGCTGCAGCCCACGCTTACCACCGCGGCTGCAGCTACTTCATCCACCAGCACCTCTACAACCCGGACGATCTCCTCAACCACCGCCGCCATGGCCTTTTCCTCGCCGGCTGTCTCTGTAAGTCCCATGGCCCAACCAGCGCCCTTCACAGGCGAGGAGGGGAATGCGGCGGATTTCTTCTCCAGTGCGAGCTCTTCATGGAGATGAACGCGATGCAGTTTCGGGACGGATCGCTCCAAGATAGCATTCTTCTTCTCTCTGTTGCGAGGTCAAGCGCTACGCTGGGCGGAAGCACTGTGGAACAGCAACGGCCCCGTTGTCCAGTCGTACCCCGCTCTCGCACGCCACTTCCGGGAGGTTTTCACTTTATCCGCCCACACCATCTCGGTGCCGGATCAACTGTTCCATCTCCACCAAGGCCGATCGTCAGTCGCCGCCTACGCCCTCCAATTCCGGACCCTTGCGGCCACCAGCGGCTGGAATGAGACTGCCCTGATCCCTGCGTATCGACACGGCCTTTCCCTGGATGTCCGGCTCCAACTCGCCGTGTTCGATGACGCGGTCGGTCTCGAGGGTCTCATCCAGCGATCCATCGGTCTGGACCAGCGCCGCGCCGCCTGTCGGCTCGACGATCGGCACCGCCCCCTCCTCGCCTAACCGCACCCGCTAGCCCTCCAGCACCAGAACCCATGGACATCAGTTCCTACCGTCTCTCTCCAGCTGAACGCCAACGGCGCCTCTCCCTGCGCCTCTGCCTGTATTGTGGAGAACCTGGCCACCAGCTCCAAACCTGCCCCGTTCGCCCTCCTCGGCCAAGTGTGAGTACGGTTCAGTTTCCTCCACCTGTTTCCTCACTGCACAGTACTCCTGCTATCATTAATCATTGTAAACGATCTGTTTCAGTTCAAGCATTAATCGAGCTCTGGCTCGGCGGGCAACTTCATCTCTTCGACCACTCTGGCCCGTCTACAAGCCCGCCGCCAGGCTATCCCCCACACTCTGCAAATCCGTACCATCCTGGGACGGCCCCTAGGCCGAGGACGGGTTGAACACCGGAGCCCCGAGGTAGAACTACAGATCGGTCTTCATCGCGAAACCATCTCCTTCTTGGTGCTGGAGGGCTCCACCGCGGAGATCATCCTGGGATGCCCCTGGCTGGAAGAGCACTCGCCCTACATCCAGTGGTCCACCGGAGAGATCCTGCAGTGGGGTGAAGAGTGCTTCGACCGCTGTCCAGTGGACCCTCGATGACCACATAACCAGAGGCCACCCAATCTGAACCAGCTCCGCCGGGAGGTCCTGAGGGACGGGTCTATGTCCCCACTCGTCTGCGCCCGTCCCTCATGGACTCAGTGCACACCTCTCCAGGCTCTGGACACCCAGGCAGCCACCAAACCCTCTCGCTCATCCAACAGCGCTACTGGTGGCCAGGTATGGCCCAGGATGTCTCTCGGTACGTGAGGGGGTTGCTTAGTCTGCACCATGGCCAAGGTGCCCCGTCGCCTCCCGAAGGGTAAGCTGGTCCCCCTGCCCATTCCATCCCGGCCGTGGTCCCACCTGGGGGTGGACTTCGTCACCGACCTGCCACCTTCAGAGACTCACACCTGCATCCTGGTAGTGGTAGACCGGTTCTCCAAAGCTTGCAAGCTAATTCCCCTGGCTGCGTTACCCACTGCCTTCGAAACGGCGGAGGCCCTCTTCCACCAGGTCTTCCGACACTTCGACCTCCCGGAGGCCATCGTCTCTGATCGTGGCCCACAGTTCATCTCCAGCGTGTGGAAGGCGTTTTTCCACCTGCTCGGAGTGACCGTCAGTCTTACCTCCGGGTACCATCCCCAGTCCAACGGCCAGACTGAGCGGAAGATACAAGAGATCGGGAGATACCTGTGGTCATACTGCCACGACCATCAGGACTGCTGGAGCCGTTACCTTCCCTGGGGCCGAGTATGCACAGAACTCACTCCGCCAACCCACCACCGGTCTAACCCCCTTTCAGTGCATACTCGGCTTCCAACCTCCCCTCTTCCCCTGGTCTGGCGAGCCCTCCAACGTTCCAGCAGTCCACCACTGGTTCCAGGTGAGCGAGAGGGTCTGGGACTCAGCCCACCTCCACCTACAGCAGTCCGGAGGCACAAGAACCAGGCCGATGCTCGACGCTCTCTGTAGATTCAAAATTCTTGCTTCCCCCTTATTAATTAGTTTCATAAAAGACACCAGTCATTCTGCCAATATATCTTATTTATTTTACCAATTTATATAAGACATAAGGGAGAGAGAGTGATAAGGAACAGCAAAAGATCTTCATTCTGCTTCTCTGGATTTCTCTCTCTGACTTGAACAAAGAGGATTCAGTTCATATAGGCTGATAAAAAAAAACCTAACTACATTACCAGAAACATGTGGTTCCCATTAACGTTGGAATGTATATTCTGCTCGATGGAAAAACACTGCATATACATTAAAGTCCCCAAAGTCTCTCAAAGTCTCCCTCATACAGTACAGTATTCAGAAAAGAATGATTCATAAAACAAAATGATTACAAAATGATTATGAATGTATATGAAAAGTATAAAACACATGCATAATACTACTGATTATGATTATTAATAAAACAAAAATAAAATAAAACATTAAAAGATGAAATTGTGAAAAGATGAAATTGTGAGTCTTCAGTCCCTCCTCTGGAACTACGGCCGTCAGTTCCACACCATCATCTCGAGGTGGCCAACCTATTGAAGTGATAGTGGTGAGGAGAAATAGTAGACCAAGACATAGACATAAAAGAACAGAAGAATGGAAAAGAAAAGAAAACAAATAACAAAGAACCCCAACCCGTGTTATGTCCCCGCAAACTATGTGTCAATTAACGTCTATGTGTAAGCATGTAAAATGAACCCCAATCATCTAAGAAAAGAAAAACTAAAAAATCTTCTGCCCGTGCCTGAACTCATTAATTAATTAACTCATTAATTAATTAAATCCTTCAGTTCCGTGCTCCAAAACAACAAACCAAAATAAACATTGATGTTAAAGGGTCCTATCCCTTGGGGTTGAAAATCAGTAAGCGGGTGTTCATTGTTTGTAAGGTTGTGTTTTGTATGTAGTGTAGCGTATAAAATCTCCTATTTCACTCTGTATTTCCCATTCTCGATTCTATCCATTTGGTTAGCAATAACCAATCTGACAGGTTTGGCACTTCTCTTTCCTGTGACATATATGATAAGTTTTATCACTAACAGAAACACGAAAACTCCTACCATAGTCAAAACTATCCATTCTGACCATGATAAATTCCCTGGAATTCGAGCTAATTTCCTCTCAGACATCAATTTAGCTACTCCATTCGCTACGATAACATGTCCCATTGCTTGAATTCCCTCCTCTTGAGCTGCCTTAACACTCGCTTTAACTCTCTTAACCATTTCAAAGAGTTCATAATTCCTTTCTTCTACCAAATCATTATTCCACCACTGTGGATCTAACTGCAACAATTGCACATGTGGAACATGAATTCCACCCAATTGAAGAGGATAGAGAATCTCAACGCAAAATGGATCAGAAGGAATCGGACATAACTTTCCTCCATATATCATATTTTCATTTATTCCGTCATGTAATATACACCACTGTGCTTCTGACACCTGCCAAGCACCTGTGGCTTGATCTAAAGGAACTACTTCCCAAACTGCAGATCCATTAAGAGATAGACTAAACATCGTAGAGCATGAGCAAATTACCCACTCATGTTCCTCAACACAACAATCTGTAGTAGAAATCATTGGTATTTCACCGTCAGCCCAATATCCATTCCTTCCTAATCTAATTACTGAATTTCCTTGTCTAACCCCCATTGATTGGAACCGTCTAACTGTCATAATATTGCGCTTCCCATATTGAGGCCAGACCATAATCAAAGGTAATGTTCCAGAACCTGACAACGAATCTTCATTAATTGCGATTTTAACTAATGGAGCATGTTTAATAGAAGTCAAATTAAGTTGCTTACCGAAAACTAGTAACAAAGATTCCGCTATTCGCTCAGGAACTTGACCCATTCGAATAACCTGAATATCCTCTACCATTTGATCCTTCAAATTCTGAGCCAAAAATAAACACGCCGCGCGGTGTATCTCAAAATTAGACGATTTCACTAATGCATCTGCCAATTCCTTCGCTGCGTCATTAAGATGCTGACCAGCTGCTATAATATGTAGAGAACCTTGAAGAGCCTCAGTAAGTCCTTTCCCGGTCATTGTTCCCACCCACTGAGTGTACTCACTTAATTGGTTCATCTGAGCAGTGTTACTAATTGAATTGACAGAGCCAAATACCCCCGCTATGTCTCCCCATATACTTCGAGGTTTACGATTTCGACTTCCCAGAGGATCCTTAGAGGTATAATATTTAATTTCTTTTTCCAACCAACTCCTAATTTTTGTGAAATTTCCACAATAGGACTGATCATAAACAGTAAGAAGAGACATCAAGTTATAATTGATGCGTTGTCGCACCATGTGGGCTTCGTTTATCAAGGTTTTGGTTTCCTTTGCTAACAATATACCATGAGCTGGTGCAATAGTTGTACTTGGGCATGTTTTAGCTTTGTTTGTCTTTTCCGCGGAAAGGTAAAAACACCGTCCAATTTCACCAGTTTCTAATTCAGTCTCACAATATTCATTCGCATCTTCCGAATGCCAAACTCGTATGTAATTTCCCTTGAATCTTGTTGTCCCGGAGGCAGCATCCCTTAGAAACCCCTCGCATGGCAACACAATGGGATAGATACAGCCTTGGGCTAATGAATCCCATATTGTAAGCATGTGGGTACGATTCAAAATGAAATTAATTTCCACATTAGTAGATGTTATGAGGTTTAACCCCACAATTTCACATCGTTGTTTTGAACAAATTTCTCGTCTTTGAGCACTACCAGTATACCCCCCATCTTTCACCGGCCAAATTACTCTGCTTTGGTAACATTGGTGGTGAAAGTTACATCCACCGTAGATGCCCATGCGATATTTTGCAAGGTCTTTATCATTACGTGGCACCCAATCCCATAATCCCCATCTGGAAATAAAGGGTAGAGTAAAACGTTGGCCAGATTTCAGAGTTGCATTCCGAGTAATTTCTTGAACTCGAGGAGTCCATAAAGCTTGGCTTCCTTGGTAAATACCAAGTAAAATTAAAAACAAGCATACCATTGTCGTTGTGTATCGAGAATAACTTGCAACCATCTCTAATCAATGTCAATGGAATTGATTCCTGAAATGGAAGCAGAAAAAATAATTAATCATCACACTTTTTCCCAGTTTTTAAAGGTTAATGAGTCAACAGCGCTCAATCTCGGACTATAAGCCTTCATCATTTTGTTCATTCACTAAGCAAGGTTTAACTTGTGACCAGTGATACCATCTATCTGTTCCTATACCCTTCCCTTTTAGGCAAACACTTGTATCAGTGGTTAAGAGTACCTCATATGGTCCCTCCCACCTAGGTTCTAAACCTTTCCTGTGGATACGTTTGACCATAACAAAACTGCCTAACTCAGGAATGTGTGGAATGTCAGTAGTGGTATGTTTTTCATCCCATTGCTGTTGAGCTTCTCGCACTTTCTTATTATTGTCTTTGATTGCTTTGTCCAGCATTGTAAGATAGCGTCGTAACTTCTCTTGGAACAAAGTAGAGTCTCCTCCTGTTCCCGCAGGCGGCGGAGCATCAGGAGGTAGAACCATTGCTCTTCCAGTCATCAGTTCAAAAGGAGTCAGTCCCGTTACTCTGTTTGGGGTTGCTCTCAGATTCCACAAGATTGCAGGTAGTAACTTATGCCAACCTTGGCCAGTTTGCAGAATGGCTTTGGTAAGCGCGGTTTTTAACGATCTGTTCATTCGTTCGACCATCCCTGAAGACTCCGGATGATATGCGATATGAAATTTCTGTTTAATCCCCATCAATTTCATTGCTTCCTTCATCAGTTTTCCAGTGAAGTGAGTTCCATTGTCAGAATCCAGTTCATATGGAAGACCCCAGCGAGGAAAAACTTCTTCAACCATTACTCGTGCCGCTGCTTCAGCAGTGCAGGTTTTTGTAGGGAATGCTTCCACCCACCTAGTAAATCTGTCCATGATTACTAGAATGTATTGGTATCCTCCACTGGGTGATAAAGGTCCGGTGAAATCGATTTGGAGATGTGTCCATGGACCTGTTGGTCTGGGTGCATGTGACATCCGCACCTTTACAGATTTTCCCACATTTGCTTTCAGACAGATCAAACATCTTCTACAGTAATCATCAATGTCTCTCATCATTCGAGGCCACCACCACGTCTCGCTGATTTGAGCTTTCATTGCTTTTGCTCCAGCATGTACTTTTCCATGATACAGCTGCATTAGTTCTCTTCTTGTTCCGATAGGCATCACCACCTGTCCTGTTGGAATTCTCCAGATTCCTTGATCATCCTCTTTCGCTCCCACTTTTATCCATTGTTCTTTCTCTTCATCTGTCTCAGTTTGATATGACAGAAGGCGAAGCTCAGGATTATCTTCAGTGTTTCCCTTTACCAAGGTAACAGGTGTAAGAGGAAGTAGAGCTGCTTCTCTAGCTGCTGCATCTGCTGCCGTGTTTCCTTGACTTTCTTTGGACTTGTCAGCTTGATGTGATTTCACTTTGATCACGGCTGCTTCTCTGGGTAAGTGACATGCTGCAATCAAACGACGAATTATGGAAGCATGTTGTATTTCACCCCCATTGCTGGTGATAAGGCCACGTCTTTTCCACAGGGCAAGGTAGTCATGGACCACACCAAAAGCATAACGACTATCTGTGTAGATGTTGACTCGTTCTCCTTCCGATAGTTCAAAAGCTTCTGTAAGTGCTATGAGCTCAGCTACTTGTGCTGAAAAATGCCCAGAAAGAGCTCCTTTCTTCACGACATTTCCATCAGCTTCCACTACAGCCCATCCAGTATGTCGTTTTCCATCAACATAGTAACTGGATCCATCGACCCATAACTCCTTGTCTGGATTTTCAAGAGGTGTTGGATTAACAGGACCAAGAGTTTCTTCTTCTACTTGTTTTTCACACTCATGTGGTGTTCCCTCATGTGGTTCGATCATCATTGTTGCAGGGTTAAGAGACGTGTCTCTGATGATTTCCACTCTCAAATCCTTGTTCAACAAAGTTGCTTCCCATTTTGCTCTCCTTGCATCAGTAATGGTCTTAATGTTTGTGTTGTTCAACAACGTCACGATACTGTGTGGAGTGTGCAATATGATTGTTTGTGCTCCTATCAAATTTTCCACAGCATCCACTGCCCATGTGGCACCATCGAGAGCTTGTATACATCGTGGTTGACCCATCATAGTAACAGGAATCTTTGTGGAAAAGTATCCAACTGGTTTGAATCGATCACCTGGTTTTTGACACAGCACTGCTGAATACGTCTCATCTCCCACCCTGGTCCACAAATGAAACGGCAATCGTCCATCAGGAAGTCCCAAGGCTGGGGCTGAAGTCAGTTTTTCTTTCATTGAAGTAAATGCTTCCTCAGCTTCCGGTGTCCAGGTTATCTGTTCCATACCAGGCTTTCCTCCCTTGTACAAGTCAATGAGGGGGCTAGTGATGCTAGCAAAGTCAGGTATGTACTGACGACAATAGTTGAAAAGTCCCATCACCTTCCTCATTCCTGTAACTGTTAGAGGTTTTGGAAGTTGCCGTAATGCCTCCACACGCTCTGTTGTCAGTCTCCTTCCCTCGACAGATACTTCTTGGCCCAAGTAGATAACCTTGGTTTTGGCCAGCTGTGCTTTGTCTGGGTTGACTTTGAATCCTCCTTTCTTAAGGGCTTGTAGGACAATATTCAGAGCAAATATATGGCTGTTTTCATCTGGGCTTGCAATTAACAAGTCATCCATGTATTGGAGGCAAACACTTCCTGAACTCTCAATTTCAGCTTTTTGCTCCGTTAAGAACTGATCCAAAGTTCTGTGAAACACCACAGGAGAAATATTAAGACCTTGTGGAAGTCTGTTCCAAACATACTGTTTTGCACCCACTGTGAAGGCAAGTTTCTCTTGAGATTTTTCATCAATAGGTATAGACCAGAAAGCAGACAGTACATCTAGCACTGTGAAAATTCTTGCATTTCCTGGAATATCATTCAGAATGGTGGCAGGATTGGCCACAATTGGATGCGGTTTTGGTGTTACACTGTTGAGTCTTGTGTAATCAATCGTTAATCTCCATGAGTTATCTGATTTCTTGACAGGCCAGACAGGACTATTAGTGGTTGATGAAGTTTGTCTGATGATCCCTTCAGCTTCCAAGTCTGCCACTATCTCTTCCACGGCTCGTCTTGCTTCAGGTCGGATAGGATATTGTTTATGAGGGGCATGTATCGGCCCTTCAATAACAACAGGATCAATGTTGGCTTTGCCACAATCAAATTTGTGTTTAGCCCAAACTTCTGAATGTAAACTGCACAGAAGACCCCACACACCATCTTTTGTCCAGTCTCTGATAATTGGTTTTGCTGCACCAACTGAACTCAAATTACATGTGCGATCTTCGTGTGGTATTATCCCAGCTGTTGTAGCGATTTGACGACTGTCAGTAAAGATAATCATGTTCAACAATGGAAGAATGTCCATGCCTATGAGGCTTCCTTGTGAATTAGGTCCCACCCAGAAAGATGTCCATACGACTTCATCTTCATGTATTTGTAGTGGAACTTGGATACTTTTACGAAATGTTGTGATACCTCCTCCAACTCCTTCAACTTCCATAGTTTCATCTGTTGTAGGTAGGTTCAGATCTGTTATTGAAATTGAAGCTCCAGTGTCGACTAAGATGTCACATGGGTGGCCCCCTATTAATGCATTGATGAAAAGGCGATTGTCTCTTTTCTTACTAATACAGGGGGCCGCTGATTCCTATTGCGGACGCATAATCCCCTCTATGAGTTGACGAACTTGTGCCTCCGTCCATGTCTTCTCTTTAGAGGTTTCATCATGATTTTTCGCAGTGACTTGTTTAAATGATGGACCTTGACCTTCTGCTCCACCACCTTTAGCCCAACAGTCTTTTCTTGAGTGGCCACGCTTTCCACAATTGCCGCAAACAACAATCTTATTCTTTGTGTCCATGTTGTATTGAGCTGTCGCCACTCCTTTTCGATTTGGCTTGTTTCCATCTTCCTTGTTTGATCTCATCGCCATCTCTAGACGGCCAGCCCATTGCATAATTTGGTCATATGTTTCGCCTGGATTGACTCCAAGTGATAACGCTTGTTGGTATTTAGAGCTAAAGCCATCCACAAGTGTGTCAGTGAATTGTACATCATCTCTGTCAGGTTGTTTCTTAGCGCAGAGAGCCCATCTCTCATAAGCGTTCCACTTACGCAGAGCATATTCATCAGGAGATTCATCATCCTTTTGCTTAATCAATGTCACTGATGTGAATGGAATTTTACCACTGCCCAAGATTTCTTGGATTTCTTTTCGAAATACATCTAATGTTTGCCAAAGACCCAAGGGTCGTCCCTGGCCATCAACCCACAAGTCTACCCATTGGGCTGTTGTTATTGACGCTGGCAAGCGTTCCCATCGGTCTCTTGGAATTTTAGCTTTCACAATGGTGTGAATGTCTTTCAGTGTCATTTGATGTGCTTCAACCAGAGAGTCTAATTCTCGCCAAAACTCTGTGTTTGGATCTTGTCTCTTCAGAGGAGGCAAGGCTGTGAGAATGGCTTGTCGTTCTCCTGGAGTAAACGGTCTTTCTTCGGTCATCATTTCAGGTTGTGACTCTTCTCTTTTAATCACAGGTGAAGAAAAGTCAGGACCGATTTTGTCAATTGTGATCATGTCGTCATCCCTTGTCTCGTCACCCCAGTCAGATCCATAATTATGAGCCTGTGTGCATCGCATCATGTCTCTGCTTGGCTGGACTGATTTAGATCTTGTTATTATTGGAGCTGCTTGTGCAGATGCAATATACATTTTGTCAACTGGACCTCCATTTGATCTTGAAGCTTGAGGCTGCATCAGAGGTTTAGATGAACTTGTGTATTGTTCAGGCAAAGTTGGATAGATTGGTTTGTAAGGTGGAGGCGTTACTGTTGTCGCAGATTTCACTGGTGCTTGTGAATATTTCCTTTCAGCTTCAGTTATTATATTTGTCCAATCTGGATCAAATAAATCATCACTGGTTGTGTTTTCCTTGTCTGGACATGTGATGGACATGATTTTGCTTAACTTGTGGTATGCTTCAACTTGAGGCTTCATCACTTCAACAAGCGGAACGGGACCACCGTTTAAATCGCAACAAATTCCACCTTGTTTCACAATCCAATTAGCTGCTAAAATTGGAAATGCTTTTGATTTTATCTTGTCTTTTTGGGACTCGAACCAGCTTAACTGTTCATTCATAGATGCATTAATGTCCAGTCCTTTTTTCAAAAGTTTAGTTAGTTTCTTGTTCTTCTTTCTTTCAAGGTACCATTCTGATATCGTACGACTGGTGCAGACACTTGCTGCCATTTTCAAAGTGTTCAAAGTCAGTGCACTCAACAGCAGAGAAATGAATGTGTGCCTATATGTGTGTGTGAATTATACGGAAGGGGCTATGTATGTATGTGCGTCTATGTTCAGAAACTGCAGCCTATGTGATGCGTCTGTGTGTGCTCAGAGCTGCAGGCTGTGTGGTGTGTGTGTGTGTATGTATGGGGCTACCCTGTTTCTTCCTCCCTCTCTAACTGTGTGTGTGCAGAGCAATTCTAAAGGGAGGGGCTGCTTTGCTCCCTTTCTCTGTCCCTCACTCACAAAACAAAAGAAAAATATAAAGAAAAGTTAACTCTAATGCTTTTCAATAGTTTAGTTTTTCTTTTAAAACTCAAAACGGTTTCTTTTTTTTTTCTTTCTTTTCAAATAGACCTATTTTGGATTTTATCTCAGATTAATTTCTCTGGTTTTTATTTTTTCCTTAAAGTTAACTCGGATCAGTCTCCTCAAATATTTGAACAGCTTTACGGTCAGGTTCAGAATGCCCACAATCCTAGCTAGTTACAAGGGCGCCTTTTATACTTGTATAACTCTAGCGTGTTACAATGTTTTAGGGGTTACTCTGCCATCGTTTTTACAGTCCCGCCACATTTAACCGCTTTGGTCAATCAAGTATCGCTTGTGTCACACTTTCCTCGTCTCCTTCTGAGAACGAATCTTCAGTGTGTTGGATGCTTTAGGGATTACTCTGCCTTCTTTAAACAGTCCCGCCACTATCCAACCACGTCGCAGTTATAACCAAGCAAATTTACTAGCTTAATCGTTTTACAGCAATTCCAAATTTCTGACTAGATGGCCTTTTTTCTAAAAAAGATCCTTCTCTATCCCAGCATTTCAAATATTGCTTGAGGTTTACTTTTCAGAGAACCTTAAATTCAATTTGATTGTTTAAATTGATTAATTTTATATAAATTTTTCCTTATGTCCTATATTCATTGGCAAAACAACTGGTACTTAAAACAACACAGTTCTTTTCAGCATTTCCAGTTACTGTCTCTAATCATCAGGCAGACTTATAACTTTTTAGAAAGAAAAAAGTCTTACCTGAAATGATTGAGACGAATGCCTGGGTATGCGATCCTGTTCGTGTACGCCAAAATGTAGATTCAAAATTCTTGCTTCCCCCTTATTAATTAGTTTCATAAAAGACACCAGTCGTTCTGCCAATATATCTTATTTATTTTACCAATTTATATAAGACATAAGGGAGAGAGAGTGATAAGGAACAGCAAAAGATCTTCATTCTGCTTCTCTGGATTTCTCTCTCTGACTTGAACAAAGAGGATTCAGTTCATATAGGCTGATAAAAAAAAACCTAACTACATTACCAGAAACATGTGGTTCCCATTAACGTTGGAATGTATATTCTGCTCGATGGAAAAACACTGCATATACATTAAAGTCCCCAAAGTCTCTCAAAGTCTCCCTCATACAGTACAGTATTCAGAAAAGAATGATTCATAAAACAAAATGATTACAAAATGATTATGAATGTATATGAAAAGTATAAAACACATGCATAATACTACTGATTATGATTATTAATAAAACAAAAATAAAATAAAACATTAAAAGATGAAATTGTGAAAAGATGAAATTGTGAGTCTTCACTCTCCAGTCCCCGCAGATGACCAACCAGGTCAGCCTGGTCTTGGCTCCACCCTCGGACATCTCGCCTTCGACAGCCCTGCCGCAAGGCCTGAGTCCCAGACACATCGGTCCGTTCGCATACAGAGACAGATCAACGATGTCACCTACCGGCTATCCCTCCCATGACACTACCGTATTTCACCTTCTTTCATGTCTCCTCAAGCCCTACATGAACCCTCCATTCCTCTTCCCCAGATTCTGGCGCTGAGGTGGTACCTCCTTCCTGTGGACCCTCAACTACGCCACCATCTATAGAGTCAACGATATCCCTCAACTCCCGACTGTCGGGGCGGCCACCTTGAGTACCTAGTCGTCCATGGGAAGGCTTTGGACCGGAGAGAGGTGTTGGGTCCACAGAGAGGACATCCTGGACCCATCCCTCCTCCTGGACTTCCACACCACTCACCCTGACCGTCCGGCACCCAGAGGCCGTGGCTGCCGCTGTCGTCGGTCTTGTTCCGCCAGCAGGCAGCTGCCGCTGCAGGGGGACTGTCACGTGCACACCCACCTCAGTGCCAGACACCATCTCTCCACCCACGCGTTCCCGCTCCCCAGAATACTAATCCATCACCATCACCTGTCTCCACCACCCTGCAGCCTATCACCAACTCCCATAAAAGACTAAAAGTATAAAGAGTCTGGTCTTAGAATGAAAGTCTGGTCTCTGTCAATGCTCAAGACAACAGACTCCCGCTGACCTACCTGTACGATGTCCACCTCCGAGTGTGTCTCCGTTTCCTGTGTCCATCCTGTCCCAGCTCGATCGCTCCCCTGAGGTCCACTCTCCAACTTCTCGCAAACAGATAAGAGACTCTTTAATTCCACCACCCTGCCAACATTCAGCTGATCTGAGTATCTGCAACTCACCGGTTCATTCCGCCATCTTCATTTAAATAAACATTGTTTACTCACCCGTCTGTGTCCTTCTGGTTGTGTGACAAGCGCGAGGTTTTCTCCCTGTCGTCACTCTCTCTAGCAGCGTCTCCCTGTTCAGTGAATGGCTGAGAGGAGCGCATGGCCGCTGACAGACGCGAATGAGCAGTTTTTCCACTGACTTATTACTATCTTGCTATCTGCTTTTCTTTTGTTTTATATTTAAAGAATTTCGTTTGATCATTTTATTTTATTTATTTTCTTGTGCTTATTATCACTTGTAACACTCACTCACTATCACAGAGCTTAAATTCTATCCTTTACTTTAACTCTCTTTAACTCTTTCGACTCTCTCAATTCTGATAATACCTATATTCATTAGATCAGTGGGAGAAACAAACATAGAAAGCTTTCAGTCCACAAATCAGCAAACATTCACCAGTTAACTCTAACCATAAATATGATAATGTGACAGAAATATTCATTCGCTTAAAAGTACTGTAGCCTACAACTACTGATCTATATAGAATGATGTCATTATATAGATCAGACAGTGCCTACTACACATCTTTTTCCAACACTTCAAAACTATTATATCATACATAACTGTTGTATTTTTTATGTGATGACTAACACATTTTGTTCCTCCTTTAAAAAGTGTCCTAAAATGAATAATGTTGATATGTTGGAAAACTCTAATTAAAAAAACAAACAAAAAAACAACAACATTGTAAACAGTAGGATGTTCATTGGCTATTTTCACTCCTTTTATATATAATTTTTCACTTCTTTTGTTTTTTTTTTTTAAACTAATATTAAGACATTATGAATGATAATAACTAAGTGTTAAGTGTTTCTATGATAATACCCCACCATTGCTATGGTATTTGGTACGGGGGCCCAGTAAGATGGTTTGTACCCAGGGCCCAAAATTTGGTGCTTACGCCCCTGGATGCCTACCTCGTGATGACAAACCGTATCGAGCTACTGACCAGTAAACATGCCGTTTACAAAATATTGTGCAGCAACTGGTTGTGGAAGAAGTCAATCGCTACTACAGTAGACTTGTAGTCAAGACCGCCTAAACCGAGACCAAGACACTACCAAGACCAGAGGGTCTCGAGACCAAGACAAGACCAAGACAGACCAAGTCGAGACCAAGACCGAGACCAAGTCAAAACCAAGACCGAGACCAAAAAATAGACTAGTGTTGTTGAAGCAAAGCAATAACTTGTAAGATTTTGTTTTGCATTGCCTGTCTATCTCTGCCGATTTCGAAGTCTCCACATGAATCCATTCTGCAACTTTTAAATACATAAATATTTTTAAAAACGAAATTATAAGCTTAAGTGCAGGAACCGAAAGTTGGTTGTTTTGTCGCTATGGTTACACACACACACACACACACACACACACACACGCACACACACTCGTTGGCTGTGTGCTCAAAGTCATCTGTCAGTTGTGCAGTTACCCAAAATCTCCTGAATGAAGTTAAAGGAGAACTCCGCGAACAATGAACCTTTGGTCTAATAAAACATCGGTACCTAGTCAATCGTTCTCTGAGTTTTGTTTTCATGATAATCGAATGTAAAGAGTTTTATCTATAAAAACTGTTTAGCGTATAATGCTAGCACTGGGGCATCTGACTCAGTAAAAGAAATCGCTGAGTTTATACCACTAACAAGGCTCAAAATAGCCCCACACTAACGCAATAACATAATGAGTGTCTATACATGCAAAACGAAGCATTGAGAACTTTGTAAGAGTACAGACCGTTTAATGAGAAGATACGTTATTAAAGACAGTTTACTTCATGTATACAGACGGGAGCCATCTTAGAATATAGTCTCGATAAGTCGATCCCGAACGCCGTTCATACAGTTCAGAAGTTCGCTGAACTTCATACAGTTCAGATCACTCAGCACGACGTTCGTGGTTTGACTTATCGAGACTATATTCTAAGATGGCTCCTGTCTGTATACATGAAGTAAACTGTCTTTAATAACGCATCTTCTTATTAAACGGTCTGTACACTTACAAAGTTCTCAATGCTTCGTTTTGCATGTATAGACACTCATTATATTACTGTGTTAGTGTGGGGCTATTTTGAGCATTGTTAGTGGTATAAACTAGCGATTTCTTTGTACTTAGTCAATGCCCCCAGTGCTAGCATTATACGCTAAACAGTTTTTAGAGATAAAACTCTTTACATTCGATTATCATGAAAACAAATCTCAGAGAACGATTGACTAGGTATCGATGTTTTATTAGACCAAAGGTTCATTGTTTGCGCGAAGTTCTCCTTTAAAACCTATCATGTCACTGATAGTGTTTTACTAAATATGAATATGAATAGTGTTTTACAATACATCAATAACTGCACATGATATGTGTTTTTTAAATCAAGTAAACAAAGTGCTCGTTGTCGCTGCCTGCGATCAGTGTTTTCTCGTGTGTCTCCGCGCTCACCGTGTCTTCACTCGGACGCACCTCAATCTGTTGCGGATATCGTTGCAGATATTGTAGTATTGTATTGCTAATATCCCTGACCACTATGTCGGTCTTAGACAGCCAGACCTAGACAAGACCTAGAGGTCCGAGACCAAGACAAGACCAAAGACCAGAGTTGTATAAAGTAGAAGTAGAAAGTAGAAATTCTGCCATGTCTTACTTCCAGCCATGAATGGATTGACAGTTGATTTCAGCTGATTTCTGTCTCCTGACTGAAAAACTGCTCAACAAGCAAATCCAGGTGATTGGAACAACATACTGAGGCGGACTTTCTTAAGCTGTTGTAACTCAGGTACAGCAGCCAAATTAAGATCTGAAATTAATCATGAAAGGGTCAAGAGCCCAACTAAAGCAAACTCTGAATCTCCATAATGATAACCAATTACAATTTTCTCCTTCAGAGATTCTGATGTTATGGTGACTTCAAATGAAACACAGAGTTAAACCTCTGTTAATTCTCAATAAAATCTTCTGTAGAAGTCTGACAGAAATAAAGTCAGTCTGGTTAGTAATAAGTGAAGCTGGTAATGCTGTTTGTGGAGTTGTTTAATCCTCCTCTGCTGAGATCTTCAGATTTAATGTCTTCTTTTCTGCCCTTTACAAGACTGTGTCTGAAGTCAGTTGTAGTTCTTGTGTTTCTGTTTGTTTCTTTTTCTGTTCTCTTCAGAGGAGTTAAATCCAGGTTCAGAAAGTAAAAGTCCGCCTCAGTATTTTGTTCCAATCTCCTGGATTTGCTTATTAGCAGTTTTTCAGTCAGGAGACAGAAATCATCTGAAATCAACTGTCAATCAGTTCATGGCTGGAAGTAAAACATGGCAGAATTTCTACTTTCTACTTCTACTTTATACAACTCTGCCAAAGACCGTCAAGACCGTGACAAGACCGAGACCACGTAAAGAGACATACATGTCTAATTCGCTACCTGTGCTTCCTCTGGATTACAATAGGACTGCATGGATAAAATGATGACTGATAAGCTGATGAGGTAAAATATTGTCCGTCTGTCGCTTCATTTCACTGAGGATTGTTTTGTAAACAAGACTGGATTTGAGATCCAATAAAGATTAAAAGAATGGTGCTGTGCCGTCCATATAGAGGGTTTTCACAACGTGTCATCAATCCAGAAGTCAGACATTTTGGAGGCACTGAACATAAACAATACATTGAACTGAATGGACTCGCAAATTTGGCTGATAATTTCTGCTGAAAAATGGTTGAGTTTTGGTCTGTGACTAATTACCATTCGGGAAAACATCTTTTGAGTTCTATAGACTGCCAAAAGTTAAAGAGAAGAGTGCAAAAAATGATGAAAGAAGGCGTTTGTGGTGAGAGAGGCACAGCATCAGCTCATCAGCCTGCACATGTGTAAATTAAGCGTTTACTATGACTACATTCACACTGTCTCAGTCCAATCCGATCATTGTATCCGATTGGAATCTGATCTAAATTGATGTCCACACGGTTTATCGCAACTGTTCAGATCCGATTTGTGAGTCCATGCAGCGCAACATGGCACTGACTCAGTAGGGTGACCAACTGTCCTGTTTTCTGCAGGACATGTCCTGTTTTCATATAACAATATAACGATTTCTATCCATACAGATGAGGCATAACCTACTTTAAATGTATTGAAATTAATAAGGTATCTTTGAGTAAACTACGAATATCAATTGAGTAGGCCCATTGTTTGCTGGTCAGAGTGTCCTGGTTTTTGGTAATCAAAATATGGTCACCCTACAATGACATTCTTTGTGCGATGGCTAACGTGACTGGATTTCCATGAGAGACAACATCTCTTTTGCAAATGCAAATGCAAGTGTTCATTGTAGGGTGACCATATTTTTCTTACCAAAAACCAGGACACTCTGACCAGCAAACAGATGGGCTCATCGATTGAGATATCGAGTTTACTCAAAGATACCTTATTAATTTCAATACATTTAAGTAGGTTATGCCTCCTCTGTATGGATAGAAAATTGTTATATTGTAAATTGTAATATGAACTGTAACAGCCTCCTGACAGTTCTCAGCTCAAGACGCAGTATAATCCAGTGCGGATTATACTGCGTCTTGAGCTGCAGAACTGTAGGAGGCTGTTATGTACAGCTTTTTTGGCGCTCTTGTCTGCACAGGTTTCAAAATATGTTTCAGAATTAATAATTTTCTGCTCTGTCGGCACGTTGCAACACACAGCATTGTTTTGGCAGCGAGCTTCCAGCATGTATCCTCTAACAACATTTTAAGTTTACATTTTACATGCCTGGGGAGTCACATACCACCCTGAAATCCGATCATTCAGACTGAGGCATATGTCTGGATATTTCAATAGGATCCCAGATAGCATGTAACCATTGAAACAATGTTGAGTCAGTGTTGGTGTGTCAACGCTGATTACATTGAAATGACGTTAGGAAGTGATGTTGATTTAGCATTACTCTTGCACCCTCAGTTAATATTGAAATAATGTTCAGATTTCAACCACAAATCAATGGTGTTAATGTTTCTTCAACATTACAAAGTGATGTTGTTTCAACGTCACTCTTGCACCCTCAGTTAATATTGAAATAATGTTCAGATTTCAACCAAAAATCAATGGTATTAATATTGCTTCAACATTAAAAAGTGATGTTGTTTCAATGTCACTCTTGCACCCTCAGTTAATATTGAAATAATGTTCAGATTTCAACAAAAAATCAATGGTGTTAATATTGCTTCAACATTAAAAAGTGATGTTGTTTCAATGTCACTCTTGCACCCTCAGTTAATGGTGAAGCAATGTTGAGATTTCAACCCAAAATCAACGGTAATAACATTGATTCAACATTGCAAAGTGATATTTTTTCAACATCACTTTTGCATCCTCAGTACATTTTGAAAAAATAAATAAATAAAAAATCAATGGTAATGCTATTTGAATCAACTTTACACTATGATTAATTCTACATCACTGATGCTGGGAATCAATATTGAAATTAACAAAAATAATCAATGGTAATATTGTTGAATCAAACTGTTACACTATGATGTTGAATCTACATCACTGCTGTTGAATCAGCTCACAAATTAACAAGAATAATTTTTGGTAATATGGTTTGATCAACGTTACAATGTGATGTTGAATCTACATCACTGCTGTTGAATTAGCTCTTAAATTAACAAAAATAATTTTTGGTAATATGGTTTGATCAATGTTACAATGTGATGTTGATTCTACATACATTTAGTTGAAACACTGAAAAAATTTAAAAATATAAATGTCAATGTTGCCATCTGATGTACCAAGTTAATGTTGTAAACATTAACATTTCTAAAACACTTCAATGGTGTGTCAACAAATTCCTGACCATTTCAAAATTTAGTGAATACCTTTTAAAATGTAAATGACACCTTTTCAGCAGTTGAGTCAATATATTTTATTCAATCAATGACAAAAATACATTAAAAGATTATTCTTTAAAAAAAGAAAGGGGTAGAAATTGGACAAAAGCACTTCAGCCTTGGTCCAGGTGATCCAACGGTTCAGGTTTTTAGGTTTTTCTGTCTTGCATCAGACTACACTTCTGCCTCTTTTCCTTTGGGTTCTCTGAAATCTGAAAGAGAAAACATGCTGTTACTCTAGAACGAGTCAATTCAGTTGTCATACTTACAGTCACATTGAAGAATGTTAATATACTAAACACAATATGATTCACTTTTTTAAGTTGCTGAGCACAAAATAGTCTAACTATGGCTATAGTATTGTTAAATTCTGTTTATTTAATTTTATTTTTTCTAAAATCTATTAATGCTTCAATATCAAAAGAAAGCACTGGCAGGGGTGTCTGATTTTATCTCCAGCCTTAATTAAACACACCTGAGTCAGATAATCAAGGTCATTAGGATAAATAGAACTTATACAGGCAGGTGTGTTGGAGCTAAATTCTTCATGAAGAGGAACAAACTCCTATAGCCATTAACTAAATCTCATTTTCTGGCAAACTACTTTTCAAGCAACAAGTTTATCTTGTAGAATAAAAGAGCTTAGGTTTTTTCAATGAATATTTATTTAGGGAGAGTTCAGCCCTTAATGAACATTCTGCCATAATTTTCTCACTCTCAAGTTGTTCCAACCCTGTATGAGTTTCTTTCTTCCATTAAACACAAAATAGGATATTTTAAGAGAATGTTGGTAACCAGAAAGTTGACCGTGGCCATTGATTTCCATAGTAAGAAAAAAATATGAAAGTCAATGGCTACCATCAACCATCACATCTGGTTATCAACACCCTTCACCAAAGAAAGACATTCATACAGGTTTGGACAAATTGAGGGTTGATAAATGATGACATGATTTTCATTTCATGCTGAAATATCCCTTCAAAGCTGAAGATTCGCCTTATTTTCTTTAAATATGACAAAATAGATAGGCACTTTCTTAATAAACACAAGGTGTTTTTTTGTTATTGTGTTTCAGTGGAAACCAACTGAATGGAAATCAGATACATTTCTCAAATTTAATACAGATTCAGTAATATGAATGATTACCTGATTAAGCAGTGATAAGATGCAGGATATACATCAAGTTCCAGGTCATGTGATTATGCTGTCGACAACAACTCAATGTATAATCAATGTCAGCATTATCAGGAGGGTGCTTCTCTTTTTTTATTGTCCATCTTTATCTGCCTTCACTCCTACTAAAGGAGCAATGTGCTCTGCATGCAAGACATGGGCTCTGTTTGTAGTGTAACATTCTTGCTCATGTTCGTGTCCTACACTTGAAGAAATCTGTTAAATGAGAACTTTATTCAGGAAATTCTTTATAAACTTTACTAAAGCAAGATGCATGTTTTAAGAATGTAGAAAAATATATGCTTTATTCAAACAAAATAACTTGTTAATGTATCTAATTACGGTAACAACACAAATAAGCACACAAAACAGAAATAAGGTAGATGCACCATTGTTTGAAACAAACAGGTCTGTATTGGATGCACCTGTTTCTCTTCTAATGATTTTAGACTGAGAAGTGCACATGCAAAACAAAAAATGAGTGTTTACCAATCAGTGGCCACTTTCAGGGCCCGATTTACGAATGGAAGAACGCAGATATTTCTCTGCGTTTTGCCCTCTAGTTACACGAAAACGCAGTTTTTATCACTGAAAACGAATATTTCTAAACTCTGGGCAAAGTGGAGATTTTTGAAAACGCCGGATATTTGTTTGTCGTGTAAACTGGAAAAGCGCGTTTTAGGTTCTCTCTTGTTCATTCCAGGATTCTGATTGGCTTGCATGGCTTTATCTTTAACCCCTACACTGCCGCCTTAGGTTTAGCATAGTCATGATGGCGCTCGACGGCGTATTTATGCGGGTGTGTAAACGATGTTATTTTCGAAAACGAGAGGGGGAAAATATTCGTTTTGCTAATACCCGGCTTTGTGTAAACGTGGCCTCAAACTTACAATAAATGTTTTTCAACCATATTTCAACAGACATGCTAAAATCATGAAGGCCCACCCTTAACCACAAGCCCCAGTGGGTTCCAGCAAATCAGGTAAAGCGGTTGAAAATGCCATTGAGGTTTAGAGCCCACTAAATGAGAAACGCCCACTGCAGTGTTCTGCAAGAGATGCAGCCTGAACCAATCTTGTGCTCATCAACTACAAATCACCATTAGTTCAATGTCACTGTCTTTGCCCATGTGTGCTGTTGGCTTTCATCAGACATTTCAATGCTGATCCAACACACTATAAACATTGAAATGTCAATCTAAACCAAAATGATGGTTTGAGATCAAAACTCAGGACATTGAATTAATGTTACCATGCTATGTGGAATCTAAACCACATATGGATGTAGCTTGAAACGGATTTCATGTGCTTTTTTGGGCTGACAATTGAATGTAGCCTATAGTTGAATAAGAAAATAGAAGGAAGAATTGCAGTATGGGTTAGAGAGCTAGCTTGTTCAGACCTTTATCCACATATTAACTTTAGTTTGTCGAAATGTTGCGCTCTCCCTGCTCATAGATGCCTTCTATATATGATTCTATGCCTACCTTGTGTTTTTTCTGTGTTTGTTTGTAAAACAAATGTTTCAGTAGTACATGAAGAGTGCAATCCATGCTGTTGTTTACATCCAAGTGCCTCCATAATGGCTGCTACATCTGGGTTACAGCCCAGAGCGTGACGTCAGGTGAAAACCCTCTATTGGATCTGACGGAATTTGTAACACACAGACTCTGGGTTCGAACATGTATGGCGAATCAAGTTGCCATTTTACAACATTGGACGTTGTCAAAACGATTTCCCCCAAGTACATAACTGTGCAAAACTGTTATCCACTTCACAGCACTGAGCGTTTACTTCCAAGTCTTCAGTGCCAGATGCCCATGAAAACCGAGCGTTTTCAGCTCAGTGCTTAAAATAGCCTATTACTTATTAATTTTCGATGCTTTGAATGCAAAGACCAAGCGAACTTCATGAGTTTGACCTCAGACAACAATGTAATAGAATTTAAAAAGCCATTTCATGACCCTTTAATAAGAAGATACTTACAGCCTTGTTAGTGGTATTAGCAAGCGATTTTTAGTTGTCATTACTCTGTGCCTTATATGCTAAACAGTTTTCAGAGATAAAACTTTTACATTCAATTATTATGAAAACAAATTTCAAAGAACGGTTACGTTAGCAAAGTGCTATTAGACCAAAGGTTGTCCTTTAAGGAGTTGTCCTTTAATTGACTTGTCTTTGCTATGCAAGTCATACTCACAGGAAGCAGAGATTTGGGTGTGTTTGTATTGTAGATGTCATAGGCCCTGTCCCAAATGGCACACTCTGGACTTGTGGACTTCCTGCAGAGTCCACACTTTGGTTACGTCATGAAAGTGCAGACCTGATAGTGCCCTTAGCGAGTTGCGCAGGGCGCATTGAGAAGTATTTTTGGACAGACTTATTGTCAATAGCCAGAAACAGGAAAGGGTCATTGGTTGTATGCATAGACAATGTATAAGATACAAAGCAAGATTTATTTTATTTTCAAACTTTATGTACATGTGAAATACGCAGCCTGCTTTTAAAGTTCTATAATTGGTATTTGCCACCAGGGCATTACAATAGATGTCATGGTTATGTAAATTATAAAAAAAAGTTGTAAATAATAATACATAATGTTCAATTTTAACACAAAAAATTTATATAGATTTCAATATTCATAATACGTTTATAAAGCCAATACATTTGGTTCTATTTATGTAATGAATCATATAATGCGATCGTATTATTTAACACTCTTTTATTATGTTTGACATATCAACCACTGGTCTCTAAAGGTTGAATAGACTGTACAACTGGTAAAATGTATGCCTATGTCATAACCATAATGATACTTACACCTTTAATATTCTATTTTTACAATCCGTGAGTGAAATCTCCTCCCATCTGTTGTCTGATTGGCCTTTCGCAAGGATTCCTGGGTAGTTAAAGTGCGTGGAGCCTGCATCTATGCGGGCTTTGCGGAAGACCGCTTCAAGGGTACAAAGGGGGCGCTGCTGAGCACACTTCAGAGCGTTAAAATGCCAAATGGGACAGCCTACGGACTCGTAGACTCGGCGAGCACGCGCAATTTAAGTCCACGAGACCGCAAGTCTCGCGTGAAGTGCGCGATTTGGGACAGGGCCATAGATTAGTGGGAGAGCAGTTCCTTATCGTCTTGCTAGCTGTCTTCAGCTGTAAGAACATAGGAGTCTGACAGCTGATGCCGCTGACTGTAGAATGTTGTGAGGTTGGGCTTTTCTTGCTTTTTTCAGGCGCAGCAAGAAGTGGAGACGTTGGTAGCCAATCATCTGTGTCATTATGAAGAGGGGATACTTTTATATAGGATTTTTTATAGCAGGTTGAAAAACAGGTCTGAAATTATCTATCATGGAAGCAATTTAATATATTCTATGTGCATATTCATAGTAATTAGATTAAGGTAGTAAAATGCATGAGGGTTGTGTAGGCCTACAAAATTCGATCCAAAGAACAGCGTTCGATTTGATGCGAAGGTCTGAAGTGTATTCCGTCTTTCCCATGGCAAAGTGATTTCTAATTAAATGCATAACATTTATCTTATGTATTAACTCGTTTCATCTGACTCCATAAAATGAAAAAAGGTTTTAACAATGTATATCTGTGCATCATTAAGTACACGTTAGTGTTTGACTATTCCTTTTAACTCTAATGAAAATAAAGTCAGAAGTATGTTAGAATATTCAAATATAACAATTTATTATGTCAGGTAAATGTATCATTACAATTCCATAATCAGTTGAAAGAAAATCAATGCAAACCATCAAATGTTCTAGAACAAAGAAGTTTACACAGCATATTAACTACATAAATGCTGAGCCTCAAAGACAGAGCATTCTCATGGGCTGATCTGATACAGAAAATGCAGCCCTGAACTCTCCGTTGCATTTCTTTATATAGCAGACCTTACTTGATATGTAAATCATCAGGTTACAATGGAAAGTTACTGTATAACATACTTACTGGGGAAGAAGATGACCATCTGCTAAGAACAGTGGAAACGTCTCGGTTACATACAGTATGGTACCCCTCGTTCCCTGAGGGAGAGAACAGAGACGTAGGTCAGACTGACCAATAGGAATCTCGCTAGAGAGCCAATTACTTAGAGTGAATCTGAAAACAAGCCAATGCACATTGGCGTGCAATCATTCACAACAGCTGTGCGTCCTCGTCAGCACGGACATAAACGTGAGGCTGTGTGATTGCACTTCAGTTTTTTGCTTAGGAGCCAAACTTGAAAAGCTGGCCCCGGCGGGCAGCAGAAGATGTAGCCGATGGGACCTACGTCCCATTCCCTCCTCAGGGAACAAGGGTTACCATATTTAACCGAGACGTCCCTATTGGTCAGTCACTACAACGTAGGTCAGACTGACCAATATATTGGAATCCCTACCAAAGTGCCACAGTCGCTGCACCCCATCCAGCGCCCCATGCAAGCCTTGCACCTTCTTGCCTGGAAGGGACAATAGGAGGAGGGTTACACAGAGAGTGTCTGACACTGTTGTTCCTTTATAACCCATACAGTGAGACTTGGATAGCACTGGGAAAGCGTGCCCTTTTTCAGAGGGAGGGGAAGCCACTTTCTTCAGAGAGTTATGTGGAAATACATATGGACTAACCCCGAAGACTGTACTGCATATGTCAATGCTCAGGAAGACAACAGTGTCATCGTTCAACTCAATTTCATTTAGGTTTTGTTCTCATTTTACAGCGTCAGTGCAATAAAAGAAGTGTGATAATATTAACTGCATTTTAAACCACAAACTTGATCAGGTGACAGTAGTAAATAAAAACAGCTTGGGAGAAACCAGAGGGGGGCAAATGAACAAACACAGTGTGATTTATGATTCAAAGCTGCATTGGTCAAACTTTGTGGACTGACATAATTAAAAATGTTGCATGCAGCTCCTTTAGAATAAATGTTGGCATAATATTGCTAACCCTTTGACATTTTTTATGGATGAAATTGGAAAATATCACTGCTTTTTTTTCTTCACTTGACTGTTAACACTGTCGTTGCCACAAAGAGTGTCACATCAAAGTCCTGTTTTTCAGTTATTTATCGACACGCTAGATGTCAGTATTACGCAGTGTAGTGCACTAAACGTTCTTTAAAAATGATGCTATCTCTGATAATTGAATGACATGATCCTTTATTTATTTTTTTAACAAATAATATGATTAAAAACATTTAGAATACAAATATCACATTAACCAACATGGCTATATTTGGCCTATAATAGTTTTTTTATTATTAGTTTTGACCATCATCTCGAGAATTATCACTGATCCACGTATATGGCTTTTAAATGTCAAACTTTTATATTTTTTAACCGGAGGACTGTAACACTACAAGTTTTACTGTAGGTGGCGTCACAAGTCATGCACTTGTGAGTGGAAGTCACCTTCCATCGGCGCTTTCGGTGTTTCTAAACGAGCAGGTGTGATGTTGAGCAGAGTGTAGTTACTGTGAATCAGTGCAGGAGCGTGTCATGGGACGCCAGTGCGCAAAAGAACAGACATTGGAGAACGACATGTGCGTCTGACTTTACGGACACTTTTACGCAATTCCTCATGTTCCAGACTTCCAAATCGGAACTGCCTAATTCTTGGACTCTTAAAAGTGTTGGAAAACAGTAGACATGAATACTGACGTTTAACCCAAACGGACAGTGGAATCTTCTCCAACCGGACTGAGGACATCCTCTTGTGTTGTAACTTCTCGTCCGTGGTGACGGATAACGGCTTCACGGCGGCCCCTCCGGATGAAAGGAGCCTCTTCGTCATGAGAATAGTTCAGATAGCGGTGATGTGCGTCCTCTCCCTCACCGTAGTCTTCGGGATCTTTTTTCTGGGCTGTAACTTGCTCATCAAGTCGGAAGGGATGATCAACTTTTTGGTAACGGACCGGAGACCCTCCAAAGAGGTAGAGGCGGTCATCGTGGGTGCGTACTAGTCACGATGAGGATTATGATTAAATTAAGTTTGTTGACCACCTGATGGACATGTTTCGATGGCCTCTTTAAAAACCAGGACACAGTGTTATTTGGCCGGCTGATAAACTATTATGTAAAGATCAACTGAACGCACTGTCTCCATTTTGCGCACACGCCTTTCCACTGTTCATTCAAGCGGACATTTAGGAGATGAACCACTCAGATCTCAAATCAGATACAGGCATGGAGTCTTTACATTTGTCATAGAAAATATGTATATGCCTATGTGCACACGCAGATGAGTTGTGGGACATATTGATTATTTTGTTATGGACCTCATCTCTGTAAAACACATTGTAACGCACTGCACGCACTATTATTTGTTGTTTAGCAAGATTAAAGCATCGTGTTTAATACAATAAATTGGTATTTCGAATAAAATTGTCTTATTGAAACAACTGAAAACACTGGGCAATGAATGTTATTTTAAGGGTCAGAACAGTCTGTGTTGGTAATAAGTTTCAGTAAAAATAGTTTGCTAATGTGTTACAGTATATTTTAGTTTTATAGTTTATTCTGACATAGAGTGTACAATCCTAGAAGAAAAGGTTCTATACAGAACCTTAAAAGGTTCTATCAGCGCTACGTATTTGGAACCTCTAAAAGGTTCTATACAGTAACACAATAATGAGAACCATATAGGGTTCTTTGTAACCAGGAAAAATGTTCTACATGGAACCTATTGGGTTCATTCATTATCATTTGTTTTGTCCTTTCCGAATTAAATATTTCATATTATTGACAAACATGAAGACCCTAAAATGTATTTATAAATGCATGTGAATGATCACAAAATTCAAGATATGGGGGTTAGAAAATGTATATATTCATCATTTTATGTAGTTATTAAATATCACACGAAGAGTGGCATTTCAGTTTTCTCCTCCAAAAATCAGCATGATTAAAATGTAATATTAAGTTATAACAGTTTAATAAATAATAATTTAATTACAACTACAAAATGTTGCAGAATAATGGAATATATTAATGAATAATAGCCTATAAAGAACCTTTGTGCCAAAAAGGTTTGTTTTTTGTCATTATGGAACCTTTTTTTATCATAAAATGTTCTTTGTAGTTGAGTAAAGAACCCTATGCTTCATATATAGAATAGAACCCCAATGAACCCTTTTTCTAAGAGTGTAGGCAGCATTTACATTTAGTCACACATTAACAGTGATTGCTGCAGCAAAAACTTTCCATTTAGCCTGTATTTTTAAATTATTTTTAATGACCATGGCATAGAACAATAAGCTGTACATATTTTTTCTTAAACATCTATTTGTGCATATACCTTTCAGTCTTCATCCTGCATAGACAGATATTTGGGGACATTTATAAATAAAACTCTATAAGGCAATTCTACATACATCTGACCATTTTCAGACCAGATAATTCAGTTCTAAAGGGTTTTACAAACAAGATGATAATCCTTTGCCATCTCTTATCATCCACAACTTATATAATCCATTCTTCAGATGATCATTTAGTAAACGTTTGTGGATTGTTTGTTTGCATGTGCAATTAAGAAATTAAATGGTGCATTTTAAAAACAGGCAAAATGAGCTTACTGTTGCTCAGGTCCGGATAATTAAATGGAATTAATCAGTGGTTTGAGTTCAAAGGTAAACTAATTAAATTCAGTTGGCTGTTACTCAATCAGACAGAAACAAAGCCCATCCTGTTTCAGCATGGCTATCAATAATCATGATGTTTTCATTTTAATGTTTCAGCATAGACGTGTCATTTTTTATAATGTTGATACCATAAAGATTAGACTAAATTAGCCTGCAAGAATGGGTAAATCTCTTCTAAATGTGTTTACCAGGGCAGACAGAGTGCCGTTGATGAAGGAGGCCTGCCACTTTTAAGACACATCTATTTATAAGAGTGTCTGTGAAAGCTGAGAGCTTGTTAACTTCACAATGAATAATTTTGCATCAGTCGCATCTCTACTGAGCTAGACACTATGCAGCGACTTCAACAGAGAAAACTGCTTCCTACTTCTCATGAGAGATAGGCAAATATTTAGAGTGGCTTTAATTGATGATTCTGTCTTGAAGCCCTAGATATCAAAGAAAGAAAGAAAGAAGAAAGAAAGAAAGAAAGAAAGAAAGAAAGAAAGAAAGAAAGAAAAAGAAAGAAAGAAAGAAAGAAAGAAAGAAAGAAAGAGAAAAGAAAGAAAGAAAGAAAGAAAGAAAGAAGGAAAGAAAGAAAGAAAGAAAGAAAGAAAGAAAGAAAGAAAGAAAGAAAGAAAGAAAGAAAGAGAAAGAAGAAATGTCACAATCAGCATCAGTTGACTCATTCATGACTCAAAATAGCATTAAATCTCATTGCACTTGCATATATATGTATGCGCACTTTAGTGAGAGCACTTTAATGACTGTTAAGTTGCACTTCATTTTAAGGTGTCCATGTTACAGTGCAATTATACATTTAAGTAAGTAATACAAAAATTACTTACTATAGGGTTTGGGTTAGAATTAGGGTTTGGTTTAAGGTTAGTTGCATGTAATTTATAATAACTACATGTAATGTGTTACACAGTAAAATAAAGATTGCTCACTATCTTTCTTAACACACTTAACTACACTTTTAAAATCCTCACTTTGTAAAATCTCTTTTTTTTTCAAAGTGCATTTTAAATCTCTATGTTTTAATAATAGTTTGTCATGCTTTAAGAAGTGCACTTGTTTTTGATGTGATTGACTAACATGTGTTGACAACTAAAGCACATGATAGTTCGTATTTATAGCACGAATGTCATTTCTCGTGCCATTTATACGCCAAAAACAGTTTTTGCGTGTATATAGTATGCGTTTTCGCGTGCATATGATACGCACTTTTTGGCGTGTAATATGCACGAACTCCCACCCCCTCCCCCTAAACCTACCCTAGGGTTTTTTAGTGTGTAGCATACAGTATACACGCAAAAAAAAACATTTTTGGCATATAAATGCCACGAGAAATGACATTCGTGGTATAGATAAGCATTTTCATGAGACTGTGTTGGCACATGAGAAGTACTTGAATATAATTTCAATTGAAGTGTTATTCAGAAGTAAATATATTTTAAATATACTAAATTCCAAATTTGTCATTACAAATGTGTAATTGCACATAAATGCATAGCACAAAATGGGCATTAAATTATTTTATTTAAGTGCTAGAAAATTTGACAGTACACTTTAACCATATTTTGGCAATTATGAAATTATGAATTTTTTCATATGAGATGATAATGAAATTTTATTTAAATATGTATTCTATGTAAGTCATTCTTAAGTGGGTCAAAAAGGCACTCTTAAATTCCGATAATTGCATGTAATATTGTAAAACATTTACATTTAATTGCAAATAACAAGCAATTAAGTCTCCAAAAACATTTACATTTAGTCATTTAGCAGATGCCTTTAACCAAATGAGTCATTGTGAAGATGCAAAAACAACGCAAAAAGTGCTCACACTACAAAGTTCAGACATAATCTAGAAAAGCGAGGATTTAAAGGAAAAGGACGTTTTTTTTTTAGTTTTTTTTTAACTTATGTTAAGTGCTCACAGAAGAGATGAGTTTTCAGGGATTCTGCATTCGGATGAGGGTGGGCAGATCATTCCACCAGCATGGTATCGTGAATGAGAATGTTCTGGGAGAGTGATTTTGAAGCTCTCTGTGATGGTAAAATTACATTCAGTTCTCTCACTTAGTATATTAAACTATATTATTACCGTCAACGTTCTATTTTTAAAAGTATCCTAAAGTGGACTAAACTTTGGGATGCTAAAAATCTCCAGAGCACTCCAGAAAAAAAGAAGTTGTTCTTTCAGAGTTATAGTGGTTGCTGTGGAAGAAACAGGTTTCTGGGTGAGTGAATTGGCCTTAAAATAGAGAAGACATTGTCTTCCTCTTGTCATCTTTGCTCCAGTCATGAGCCTATAACTACAGGGTGGCAATCGAACGGGCACGGCACTGTCATGAAGGGAGGTGATTGTTTTATGATTATTATTCATGACTACATCTTGACACTGATAGCAAACATATCTTCCCCAAGCAATTAGATTTTTATTGTTGATTGATAGTCAGCTGGTCTGAGTTAAATTAACCTAAATTAGGTTAAATTATCCTAAATTAGGATATCCTAAATCTGGTTATCCTAAATTATCCTAATTAATTTGCTTTAAATTAATGTCTGTATATGTCAACAGTGTTTTTTTTATGTCTGTGTGAGCTTGCTGCAAACTACTTTTGTTTGGTGGTAAATAAACACTACTACTTCTAAATACAATAAACAATTGTTGGTTATGTTGAATGAATCTGTCATAAGGAGTTGACTGGAACATGTAGATCTCAGAGACTGGCATCTATTCCAAAAACAAGTGTGCAAAGTAAGTTTCCTTTATTTTCAGATGTGAGTGATGATTACACGACGGCGCCCAAGCTTCAGATCGTCCATCAGCTGATTGGCAGAACCGCTCAGAAGCTCAGTGGGGCTCATCAATGATCGTGATGTTGATTGACAGCTCTAGACAGCACCGTGACAGAGCCATCATTTCTGGTCCTGTGTTTGTCACAAGTAATGTTGTAGGATTGTTAGTAAGCAAGTGTTGGAGTTGTACTTTGTAGGTTTTAGGGATTTGATGAACGTTTTGACTGGAGAACATAAAAGTAATTCTAATCTGCATTCTCTTATAGGGCTCAACTGGTTTCAATTCAGAACCAAATCCATTTGCTAACGCCTTTAAACTTAAAATGAACGTTTTATTTTGTCTGCTTGTTACATTTTATATATATTTGCCAGTAATAACAGTAAATTATGCATAATTAACAACACTAAATACAGCCCTAATCATAAACGCAGTCCATTTTATTCAGTACTTATTTGTGCAATTACACTGTAAAAAGGACACATTCAAATAAAGTGCCACCTTAAACATTTAAATTTATTTGGTTTCTAAATATTTCCTGGTTTCAAGGGGTAACCTTCCCATTTAAGGTGACTTAAACAGCAATTCATCAACTGACTGCTAGTGACAGGCTCCAACAGAGAGTCACTTCCATGTATCCCTCATGTTAAAATGCCCAACTCACACAACAGAAAAAAAAGCATGCTCTCATGTCATGGATGTCTGACAATTTCATTGCTTTTTGGAGTTTTCAGATTTAAAAACGTCTCATATAGAGGCTACACTCTTCTTCAGTACTGTTGCTCTCACGGAACAGATAGACTTGCTTCTTTACCATCTGTCGGTTTGGGTTTGTTCATGTATTGTTACTTTGTCTTTTCATGTTGTCATTGGATCATTGTTCACAGGTGTCCCTCGTCTTGTCATTAGTCTTGTGTGCATTTAAGCCCTCATGTTTGCCATGTGTCTTTGTCAAGTTTTGATTCACTGTTGGTAAGCGTCACATTCATGTTTCTCTAATGCCCTGTTTACACGAGAACGCTCCGGGTGAAAAGAAAACATAAAAATATTTTATCGGATGTGCCTTTCGTTTACACGGCGACGGCGTTTTTGAGGCTTAAAAACGCAAAAAAGTGGAACCATCCTCCATAGTGGAAATCCTGAAAACACTCCACCACTGTGTTCCCAGGTAAACGGTAAAACGCAAAAGTCCGCTTGACAGTGAAGGTTGTACGCAGGCACGAGGACTTGGTGTTGTCTGTAGTATGCACTCCTAGCCACCTGTAGTGCATACTACATTGAATTTCACACATTTTGCGTCACCATTTGTACTGCGGCATTTCCCACACAAAACGCTCGTCTAAACGCAGAATAAAAGTGACTGACGTACGTCACTTTTGCGCTTTCTTTCAGAATCGTTTCCGTGTAAACATAGCACTAACTTGCCTTCAATGAATCCATCACACCGTCAGATGAAATCCTGCGGGTGCCAGTGCTTCTCCATCCATGCAATAAATGCACATACTTGAATGAGCAAAGATTTCTAGCTAATTTACATGCACTTCTTAGGTAACATCTATGGTTTGACCTAATTGAGAGGCGATCAAAATGAGAATTTAAAATGGACTGAATATGAAAAAAGCTCTCTACGAACTTGAACGTGTCGATGCCGAGCTGACTGGCATGAATGTGCATCAATAAAAGTCAATCACACACGCTCAGAGCAATATTGTAAGTTACTGCATAATACATTTTTAACAAGCATAATAGTACACATAACGATACACAGTCTCACCATTTAGCTTTGTCTTTTAACTATTATAGTATTTCAAAGGCCAAAAACATGAACTTGGCTTTACTTCTTCAAGTCAGCTGTCATTTTAGCGCGAGGCCAGTAGCATATAGCAGCTCCTAAGCCTGAGCAAACTCAATCACGTCTGAGCTAGGGGGCGTGCTTTCAGCAACAGGCTCCTGAGCTCCACCCACGTCCGCCTCTTTGCCCATTTTCTGTTATCCGGGAGTGACGACTGACAAGATGGCTCCGCCCAGCTCCGCCCAATTTAGGCTTCAAAAACGCCTCTTCAGAAACCTACAGGTGACGTCACGCACACTACATCCATTTTTTTTCATATTTATTTATTTATTTGATCTATGTTGTCAGCAGTTTTTCGCTACAGTTTATTTCTTGACATCCACCTACAGTATAGCAAATTAATTTGTGACAAAATAGCATCCAATTCTTTTGCCATTTCAATGTTTTTTTGTTTTTCATCAAACCAATGATTTGATGTTCACTCATTTCACAGAATGATTTCACTTGAGCCGATGTTCTTATGATTAATTGTGCAGAAACGACTAGCAGGGTGATATTGATCATAAAATCAATTTGTACTGAGAATCAAGCTCAGACCTGACACTACACAGAGCGGTTGCATCTAAACTCTGCATATAAACTGAGATTTAAAATTGGGCCAAACTTTGCTCCTGGATTTTCCAGAGGCCTGTAGCAGTTATTTGGAATGCACTTTGAGTTAAAAGGGACAAACTGTGGAAATTGTTTACTCAAGAGTTAAACATATTTAAAATGTTTAGTCTGTGTTCTTATTAATGTTGGAATCGTGTTTATCACTTCTCCTTTATTGTTTACTTTTGGGATTGCAGTATTTTACTGTGTGCTAACCAGGGACAATTTGTCTGTCCATACACAAAACTGCTGTGCTCAGCAACACAATTGCAGCTAATGTGAGATTTAAAATAGGCTAAAGTAATGTGATGTAGGATTTGATTGTGGATAGGGCTTCCAGAAATACCAATGCATTGTCAAAAAGTCAGAACAGAGAGCCCGTTCTCATCCTTTATCGTCACATAGAACGCTATATGACAAAACGGTGCTATACTACGCACATGGCACCCTTTATCGTTAATATAACACGCGAACCCAAGTCATCATAAATCCTTTAGCGTAATATGAGACTACCCTACCGTACCCACACCTAAACCCAACCATAACAGCGAGTGTTATATTAACGACAACGGGTGCCATGTGCGTAGTATAGCGCTGTTTTGTCATATAGCGTTATACAGTATATGATGCTAAAGGATGAGAATGCGTTGGAACAGAACACAGAGAGGGTCAAATATGTACTTATATTCCCTTTTAAATTATACTGTTGATGGAAAATCTGAAAAAAAAAATCCTTTAAATTGATTGGCAACAAATTACCATCAGATGCAACTTGACAACCAAACAACAGCAACAAAATGGCATCTACCAAATTGCTGTCTGATTAAAACGATTTTAAATTTTGAGGAAATGGAACATGAATAAACTGAAAATTGAATAAAATCCAAGCAATTGTATGAAAGTGTCAGGGTTATTCTTAGTTCTGTTTAATTTTGTTGTGTTTGGTTTAGTTTTTCCATGTTTCTCGTTTTGCCTGTGTTCCTGGTCATTATTAGTTTTTTTTATAGTTTTGTTAAATGATCCTTGTGCACCCATTACAACCACAGTGTTACAGAAGACCGAACGCCAGAAAGGATTCAAATGGAACCAGGAGCAACAAACCCTCAAGAACCACACAAGTGACCTTTTAAGACAAAAGCACTGTAAAGTTCAACTAATTTCATTTAATATAAATTTTTATTATAATACGTTTGAATTTCATTGCAATTAACACGCAGTTAATTGCCAAAAACATAACATTCAGTTCACACTTAAGCATATTATTTTTAAGTATACTATCTATGTTATAAGCCCTCGTTTAAAAATGTGCTTGTTTAAAACCAAACCAAAAACCTCAACCAAAAATTAATGCCCTGACCATACACCACACATATTTTTCATGTACATTTTCATGTACATGTTCAACTCTACTCACTTTGTCAAAAGCTTCTCATAAATGCTGAATCAATAATATAAACACACAAATCTCTCATCACAGTGTTAGCCTTCCCATCACCTGTTTAATAATATATGATGAATTTGAGCAGTCGCCTCATCATTTACTGAGGTGTTTGCACTGTACATTATTAATAATATATAATCTGCTTGTCTCAGTCAACACATCCCTTGTCTTTGTGCTGTTTGTGTTTAAGCTCATTCATATTTCAGGGTGTTTGCCGTGTGGTAGATCTTCAGCGAAACAGCTTGGCAGTGGAGGTGTCATACTTGAGCCATCGAGGGACGAGAACAGTTGATGACTTTAAAGATTAAGGTTGCTCTCCTGAGAGTCTGAGCTACGACAAACGTACAGAAAAGTGTGTGCATGTGTGTGTGTCCAGGAAATACTTGACTGCATTGCCATGGCAACCTGACAGCTGTACCACAGGTGGTTCACACAGGAAACAGCAAGGATTCAGGTGTCTGTAACAAGACTATATTATCCTGAAATAGTCCTGCATGACTGGAAACATTTGGTGTTTAGCACTTTCTAGCAGGCCATTTAACTTTATAGGTGGTCTTACTGACCTGAGTCAAGGCCTGAGTCAAAAGAGCCTACCCAAAGTCTCCCATAATATACCAAGTGTAAAAAAGTGGCACTGGAATGTATTGTTATATTATTTGGAAAAAATATATCTTTAGTTAAATATCAGTATGTCCTGAAAATGTAAAATTTCAAGACTGTGGCAAAAACAAAGCTCTAAAGAATCAACTTGAGTCTTTACAATGGCATGTGCTTTTTTGAGATCAAGATCAGTGAGTGATTTTCTGTTTGTCTTTTGTTTGATTCATATTAACAACATATAGGAGTAGTTACTGTATTTTATGCTGCTGTCACTTTAATACACAGATCTATTATACATGTGATTTCTATACTTGCTGTTTACATTCACTGACACAACAGATAGTATTTGACAGTCTAAGCTCAATAAGTCATGAAATAGAACTTAATTTAATACCCACGGGATGTGCCGTCTGACAGTATATATCAGAAGTGTATTCTGATATGGCATTAAAACGCATGCAGATAATAAACTTTAAAATAAATAAGTAAACCAGACAGATGTTTTAGTTAGTTTAGTTTTTTAGCTGGCAAGCAGGGTGGCGAGCAGCAGCTCATTTGCACTTAAAGATTATGGCAAAAAACAGTGTGTTTTTCCTTCCACTCCAAAATGAGCAACAAAGTGTTATAATAAATGTGGGGTATTTTGAGCTGAAACTTCACAGACACATCCTGGGGACACATGAAACTTATATTACATCTTGTAAACGGTGCCCTTTGATTAACGGAGGAACCCTAGACAGAAGTAATCGTTTAGTTTCTTTAATAAGAATATATTTCCTACTCGAACGCTGCTGTTAAATGCACTGGCGAAGAGATGAACATGGCGGACTGTGTATAGCTTACTGAGGGCGGGTCTATGCTAATAGGGTATGCCAATTCGGACGTGAGTTATGGGTTATGAATGAGCTCGCGAGTCCCCGTTTCCTTCGCGTGTGGATCCGTTTTCCTCTCATTAAGTCATTTACCGCGCGGCCAGGCATTCGGTTGTGCGCTCGGTTCTTTTGACTTTGATTTAACGCCATACATATTTAGCATGCTATTGTTATCATTATCAATTCCTATTTGAGCATTGAAATTGCGAATTGACTAATGACTTTCAAATCGCGAATGTTTGAAGTGAAATGTTTGTTCTACTAAGCATGTTGAAAGTATGAAATGAGTAATATTATCTATATAATAATATTAATTATTTAGTCTTTCTTAGTTTGGGATGTCTTTCATAAAGTCGTGAATCATACTCTACCTTGTCTGTGGACATTGTTGATTCCAAAGCCGAGTGCTGAATCGACAGCAAGCGTGCGCGTGCACGTGCGTGTCTGTTTACAGCGAGCACGTGCGACAGTAGGCTGCAGTAGGTTTATGACAGCGGTAAAGGCCAATTCCGCTTCCAAACAGTAGGGTGACTGAAGTGGAAGAGTTCCATGGTGTTGCTTTAAGTGTATAATAATCTTGTGTCTGACATTTGCTGTCCACCAGACAATAATTGTAAGCATAATCAAAAGTAGTACTGTTTCTTGTAAAAGAAACAAAAAGAAACAATTACACAAATATAGAGAAACAAAGGCAGCAAAAATGAGAAAAGACTGCCTGTTAACAAGACAAAAAGCTTGTAATAATAATGAAAAAGCTTTCTGCTTTTTGTTGCTAGCATAGTACAAAGAAGATTGTGGGGAAAATTGGCTGGATTGGGATTGGGATTCTGACTGAAGTCGTCTAAATGTGCACCATGACTTAACGCCACTAAGCCAGGCTATTTTGTGGCTTTTTCCATGGATCAACAAGTTTGCTCTAAACTCCTGATTATGAGACTTCAAGAGTGCAGATAACAGAGTTTTCTTCACAGGAGTGCAAAGGTGTGAAGTTGAACTGGCCGTTTATGGTCTGCCTAAATCATATACAAACAGTTTGTCTGCTACAGAACCAGGTCATCTCAACATTTCTCATTATCTCAATAAATCCCAATGTTTCTTAAAGGGATGCCCATCATATTTTACAATTATTTTATTATCTCATAGCTTAAAATTAGCTTAAACCTTATCTTCTGTCCACAGGCTGTAGGGTTGGCAGGAGAGATTACATTATTCAAGTCATTAAAGGGTAACACTTTATTTTCGTTAGTCCACTTTAGACATTCTACTAACTATAAGTAACTTGGCAGCTACATGTCAACTAATAGTATTAGTAGACTGTCTGCTTAATATTTGCTAAAACTTTATATTATTGGTCCCAACAAATTGCAAAACGGGGCTGCAACTGGAAACATGAAATCGTACTCCCACAGTGACCGCTCACATGGTGTTTATATACTTTACCACAGCTTACCATAATTACCATAGCACACAAACACACCATGAGTCTTCCGGCTACTCTCGAAACGCTCTTGCGGTATTTTGATGGCATACGTCACAGTCATGTGGCGTCGGCACTGCATCAAGTTCAAAACAGCATGCATAGCATTTAGAAAATTTCGAAACAGCATGCACTGTTTCAAGTCAGCCGCCGATTGGTCTGCACAGAGCTGCATTAAGTCTAACACACCTGTTGTGTTTGCCTGTGGCACACCCATGCTGCCAATTTTCATACTATCCGTCCTAAATAGTATTCGAAATAGAATTAGTACATCCCAAATCGTAGTATGTTGAAATGAGTGTTCAAAAGAGACCCGGATGGTCTTATATCCGGTCAGAATTCTGAAGTGCAGATTGATGCACACTCTAGCGGCTGATATTGTCCACAAACCATCACGCGTTAAACGAGGATTCGGTTAGAACTACAAACACCAGTAAAAGTGTAAGGCCACGTTTACACAAAGCCGGGTATTTAGCAAAACGAATATTTTCCCCTCTCCGTTTTCAAAAATAACATGGTTTACACACCCGCATAAATACGCCGTCGAAGCGCCATCATAACTATGCTAAACCTAAGGCGGCAGTGTAGGGGTTAAAGATAAAGCCATGCAAGCCAATCAGAATCCTGGAATCGACAAGAGAGAACCTAAAACGCCGTTTCTCCCAGTTTACACGACAACAAATATCCGGCGCTTTCAAAAATCTCCACTTTGCCCGGAGTTTTCAAGAAATAATCGTTTTCAGTGATAAAAACGGCGTTTTCGTGTAATGAGAGGGCAAAACGCAGAGAAATATCTGCGTTTTCCCATCGTGTAACGGGGCCTAAAAAAACTACAGGCATGGAGGGTGCAGGAGTCTGGCGGTTATGCAGAGAGGTTTAGGTAAAGGGGTTAATTGTGAAAAGTGATTAATTATCAGTATCTAACCTGACGAAAATGTATTTATTCTATGTTGGCTATGTAATATTGCATCTGCAGCAGCATTGTGAACTTTTGTAAATATATGTTTATAGCCATTAACTTTTAAGTGCATCATTACATTCAAATTGCAAACACATGAGACTAAATATATTAGATTGAATGGAGGATTTTTCCAAAAGTATATGTACTTTTCTTCACTAAAAGAGTACATACTTTTAGGGTGTAGTATAAGTAGGAGAATTGGTACGCAGCACCAGTTTGTCCATTGCTGTGTGCGAATCTCCACTCAAAGCACTACTCCCTACCCCCTATTTTGGGGTAGAGAGCAGAGCACTATATAGTGAGCTCGCCAGCATAATAGAAGCCACTTTCGGACACTACTTGATCGTTCTCTCGGTGCCGTTGATTACATCATCTGTCAGCTGGTGCCGAGCCGGCTCTGGGCTAAATAGATTTTTAAAAATAAATACATTATATTGAGCTTATTTCTCCAAAATTTAAAAACTAAAAGTGGATTTCTGGCCGTTTTTTGTTATAATGCGCTGACTCACACATGATTATAACTTATTTTTTTACGATCATCGCAATGCATGATGGTATGTAGGGCTTAGGTTTGTGACCATCGGTTGTACACTACTTTTCAAAATGCATTCTGGGATACATTGAGTGGACTATATAGGGTATAATAATCACTATACATTCAGACAGCACTACAAAATGGCTAGCTCACTATATAGTCCACTATATTGTGAGTAATGGGTGATTTCTGGACACAACACATGTTTTTCATTGATGTTATTCTTGTCACCTGTTGTCTTGTTAATTAGTTGTTGAGTTCATTTGTCCCAGCTGTGTCTTGTTTCCAAGATCTATTCTGTGCATTTAAGCCCTGTGTTTCAGTCTGTTCCTGGTCTGTTGTCATTGGGTTCGGTTTGGTTGCTCTGTTCGGTTGCTCTGTTCTTGTTTCTTTGTTCTTGTTTCTTGTGATCCAGGTTATGAGCGTTAGAGTTTGTTTAAATAAAAGCTGCTGCAAGATCCTGCTACAACCTGCATTTTGACATTAAAGGGATACTTCTCCTCTGGAAAGATGAATGTTTATTTAAATAATGAGATCATTTATGTAGAAGAAATGTGAAATTATTTTTTTTTAATTTGGAGCTTTCTAGACTAAGAAAAAACAGAATGTATTTTTGGCTTAAGTGGATGAAAGAACAACTCCCAAAATGCACTTGCTTCTCTGCCCTGAGGAGGCTACGCCTGACCGGTCAACAGAACGCAGTGGTTAAACAACAAGTCTAGGCTACTAGTGAGTCTACGTGATGAGTCTGCCCGAAAATATGTTTCGAGATCGCCCAAAATGTCCGTGATTCGGCCTTTGTGTTCTACAGTCGCCATTCATTATGTTTACTGTGCGAGCAAGGACGAGGGAGGGCAGCGCAGGGTTCTCGAGTCTCACGCATTGGCCGCTGAGACACACGCAATTCGACCAGTTCACACGCTCACACGCCACATCAGGTATTTCTCACGCTGAAAAGGCAACGTCAACGAAGTTATCCTGCAAGCATATAACGTTGAATACGAGCCTTAGGCACACAGTGAAGTTTCCTGCCGCCAGCATGTATCTCTCTGACAGATTGCGTTCGGTTTTTATTCACACATCGCGCCTAAAACGCGTAGAAAACGCTGAGCGTGCCGCATTCTCCTTTCCAAAGTGCTAGGGCGATTGCGCTCCAGTTGATTCTTGTCATGTGACCTACTGTACGCTTATGGTGCGCTTGCGGCATTCTGAAAAGTTGAGATGTTTTTATCTTCGATGCGCGCGCGCCTCCATTTCAAATAATGAACTTGAGCGTGCAAAAGACGCGATATGTGAACGGGCAACATAGACGCGCAAACACAGAGAAGTTGACGGAACATTCTCCTCGTTACTAGGTAACCAACAACATCGCGCAAACACACATCGTGATGGAGAAGGGAAGAAAGCTTGTCTAACATTTTTAGCCTAGAACATTTAATATATAGCCCATCGCATACATTATTATTATTGATGCAGTCAAAAACTTTACAACTACTTTGCAACCAGGCCAGAAGCTTTGGCTCAGTTTGGCTTGCTTATATTACCTGAATATTTAAGGGAAATGTTCGTGGGTATGGGAAGGAATGAATGTATTCCTTCATTTTATTATAAATGATTTATTATACTGTATCAATAAGCTTTCTAGTTACATTAAGGCTACATGTATTAAAGCAGAGTGCTCTGAGGAATATTTTATATCCTGTCAAAATACATTAATTATTGCCATTGTTTTTGTATTTTTCAAAGATGTCAGGGAAAAAGCAAAAAGATATTTGTGTAAACACACACCTTAATATTATAATATGCCCATTTGTTCACAATGTCCCACCACACAATAAATCATTATACCATTTCGACTAGACACATTCAAAATGCAAAAAGATTTGCTTTTCCAAACTGTTTGGAGCAATTTGTTATATTTTTGTATTTTTTGTATATTTTTATTAATATAACATTAAAGAGTAGGCTATATTTGATGTGATGAATTGCTTTGTCATTTATGAATTAGGGGGTGGGATGGGGTGGGTGCGGGGCTTAATTTGGGCTCCTCCCTAACCGCATGTGATCTCACTCCAAGCTTTTGCTAAAACTTGAGAACCCTGGGGCAGCGGGAGAACGGTGCGAGGCAGGTGGCGTGATTACCAACACCTGTGAGACGCACCGGTCTCGTATCTCTCATGGAGGAGTGGGAATTTTCTTTGCAATGTTAAAAAGCACATTAACCGATCACTTGTTAAGTGTTCATGTAAACACTACATTCAGATTCACCAATAGAATGAATTCAGTTAGATTTAAGCAAAAGGTGTGGATGTAAACAATTGAATGGCGACTGCAGAAAGCAAAAGCTGAATCCCGACATCGATGGCCGCACATGTCCGGGAAATCGAGGCTTGTAACCCCTACTCAGCTTTCTCCACAGAACAAGAACCGGATAGCTTAGCTTAGCTTAGATGATTTTTTTTCCAGACAAAAATAGAATACCTCGTCTCGGGGTGATATGAGGGTGGAAAGCATGGTAATTCGAAAATACTACAGGTATGCATTGATGTTTTAAGTATCTCTCCATCTAATTTTCTCTCTCATGTCACTGTATTTCAGTAGCATCTTCATGTATTTTGTATCAAAAAAAGAAAAAAATGAGAGCCTCTCTGTAGCATCTCTTTTCTGCTTCATCATGACTGCTCCATCTATATTTTAGATTACATAAAATACTGTCCTTTCCCACTTGTGTAATGTGCTTGAATAATTTGTGTGATGTATGTTCTTTAGCAGGGTCAGTTTTTTGCTGTGTTTTGGATTGCAATATACTTGTTAAGGCTTTTGCCATTTGCTAATATTAATTTAATTGACACTCAATGGGACTTGAGCAACTTTCTTCCTGCCCTGAAGAAATCTTTTGTAAAAGTATAATCCTAAAATGGAGTAAGATGGTGTAGTTGGTGGCCTTGGTGGATAGTGATAAATTAATTTTTAATTTGTATCTACTAATTTATGCATTTGTTGGCACACAGCCACCCTCATACTGGCTAGCATGGCTAAGATTAGAGAGAACATATTTCCCAAATGGTGGCTTTCTTCATCTTTTAGAGAGAGATTGTTCAACATTAGTCAATGCTGGATTATTTCTTGCCAGTGACACTATTTGACTGTTGTGTCTGATGTTAACATAACATGATATTTCAATGAGAAATTTATTTGAGTCAACATTGTGTCTTCAAGATCCCCAAAAACCTCTGTTCTTAAACTTTTTAGAACAATATACTGTATATTTAAAATAATGTTCACTGTCTTTTAAAATCTATACATTGCACACATTCATTTGGTCTATTTACATGTATCAATTCCTCAGAAGTATAATATGCTAACATGGCATGCAGACATTCTTATTAAATTAGGTCTTGTAAAGACTTCTTTTGACTGTACTTTGAAGTAAATGTTTTCCTTGGTCAGTTAAAATTAGGTCAAAACAAATAGCTATTTTTGCCTCTGGTTACTGGTTTAAATGGGACATGCTGTACTTTCAGAACTGGACTGGTTTGGTAATGTGATTTTCTTACCAGATGATGACGATGTTCTGATTGACTTTTATATAAGGCCATAACCACATCAGACAATGCCCACCCTATGTTTTGATTTGTTGTCAGTCAAAATGGGTTTTTATTTGTAAGGATCCATTAACTGGACTGCTATTTTCCTCCTGGTCGGCAGGTGGCGCTTCTACGTGATTCCTGCTGAACACTACTTCTCATTATGCCTGATGCATCTCACCTGTGTCTTGCCCTATTTAAGTGTGTTTGTGCCATGCTTTATTGTTCAGTCTTGAGCCTATGTTACCAGTTGCTAGCCAGCCTGGTAATGGTTAAGTTTATATCATTGGACCCTTGTGTCTGTGTTTCTTTTACTGTTCTCTTGGAAGCCCGGCTTCCTTTGTTTTGTTGTACTTTTATCAGTAAAGACTTTCTTTCTTTGAAGATTCTCTTTTTGACCATCTCTGCTCTTGGATTCATCCATTGGGGAGAGACCCTGGGTTCAATCCCCACCTAGAACAGCCTCGTTACAGCAAGACTGAACCATACTATGAATCCAGCAGAAGAAATTTCACCACCCTCTAATGTGGATCGCATTCTGTCTGCCATTGCAGGGCAAGCTGCAGCCATTCAGCAACATGAGCAGATCCTCACGGATATTCTTCATCGTTTAGATCTTCAGGCTTCAGCACCTTCAGCTCAAGAATCTCAGCCGACACATGGTAATCCTTCTCAAGCAATGGTAGTTTCCCTGTCAGAACCCAAATTACCAGCACCAGAACGATTTGATGGCAGTCCTGAGAAGTGTCGTGGGTTTGTCACCCAATGCACCCTAGTATTTCAACTACAACCTGGCAGCTTCCCCACAGAGAGCAGCAAGGTTGCTTACATAATTACCCTTCTTACTGGCAAGGCTTTAGATTGGGCCTCGGCTTTATGGGACCAACAGGCACCACTCACTGCAAACAGTAACAACTTCATTGCTGAAATGAAGAAAGTCTTCCAACATCCAGCCAGCACAGGTGATGTGGACTACCGTTTGCTTCGAATCTCTCAAGGCACTCGAAGTGTGGCAGAGTTTGCTGTTGAGTTTCGTACCCTAGCTTCAGAGAGTGGATGGGACCAGCGAGCCTTGAAGGCCACATTCCACCAGGCCTTGTCTCCGGAACTCAAGGATGAGTTAGCATTTAAAGACCCTTCTCCAGATTTGGAATCCCTAATCGAGGTGGCTATCCAAGTAGATCATCGTATCAGAGAACGAACAACAAGAACGACGTCGGGAGACCAGTGTGTATCGTCCTCTGGTATCTTCCAAACTGTTGAACCAATCTGGAAACCCAGTGATCTGGAGGAACCCATGCAGCTGGGTAGAACTAGATTAACCCAGACAGAAAGGGATCGACGGATGAGGGAGCGACGCTGTCTGTATTGTGGAAAGTCAGGTCATTTCCGGTCCAACTGCCCTGAACTGTCGGGAAAAGCCAGTCTCTCGTCCAGGAAAGGGGGAACTGGAACGAGAGTAGATATCTTCCCTCATCCTGAAACATCTGGAATTATGATCCAAGCCACCATCTCCTATGACAACCAGAATCACCAGCTTAGTGCTTTCATCGACTCAGGGGCTGCTGGGAACTTTTTGGATCTAGATGTAGCCAGACATTTGGGCATCCCTTCCATGCTCCTCCAGAAACCTCTCACCATCACGGCTCTTGATGGCAGACCTCTGGGGTCAGGACAGGTTAGTCACTGCACTTCGCTTATTCAGTTTGAAATTGGGAGTCATAAGGAACTAATACAGTTTTTTCTTATTCAGTCCCCAGAACTCCCCTTAGTTCTTGGATTTCCATGGCTAACTTGTCACAACCCAATTATTGACTGGTCAAGAGGTGTAGTTAAAGGTTGGGGAACTAACTGTTGTGTTTCTGCTCTTTCTATTTGCCGGTCTACTGAGATACTGGGGGTTGACCCAGGGCCATTGTCAACACTCTCCAGGACACCTGCCAATCTCAATCCAGACGTGTCTAACCTTCAAAGGCTACCTTTTTCTCAGGTCAAATCTGTTTCCACAACCTGCCCAACTTTTCATCCCAAGACGTACCAAGTTTCCAAGCCCTCAGATTAGCTTCCCATTTCAGCTTCCCATTTCAAAGACCCAGAGTATTACGCCTCCTGATGTTTCTCCCTGAACTATCACGAGTTCCTTCAGAGTATGCTGATCTCAAAGAAGTCTTCAGCAAGTCCCGAGCCACCTCCCTTCCTCCACACAGACCATTTGACTGTGCCATTGACTTGGTTCCTGGAGCATGTCCACCGAGGGGTAGGCTTTACTCTCTCTCTGCCCCTGAGAGGGCTGCTATGGAGAAGTACCTCAAGGAAGCCTTGGATAATGGTTTTATCCATCCTTCGACCTCACCTGCTGGTGCTGGGTTTTTCTTTGTTGAGAAGAAGGATGGTGACCTCAGGCCTTGCATCGACTACAGGGGTCTTAACCGCATCACCATTAAGAATCGTTACCCTCTGCCCCTGATGACATCTGCTTTTGAGATCCTGCAAGGTGCCACCATATTCACTAAATTAGATCTCCGAAATGCCTATCATCTGGTCAGGATTCGAGAAGGTGACGAGTGGAAGACAGCTTTCAACACCCCGACAGGCCACTATGAGTACAGGGTAATGCCCTTTGGCCTGGTCAATGCCCCAGCCGTCTTCCAGGCATTGATCAATGAAGTATTGCGGGAGATGCTGAACAAGTTCATCTTTGTCTACCTTGATGACATCCTTATTTTCTCATGCAACTACCATGAACACATTCAACATGTTCGGCAGGTCCTGTCCCAGCTACTTAAACACAACCTCTTCGTCAAGCTGGAAAAGAGTGAATTTCATGTGTCTTCAACCCCATTTCTTGGCTTCATTGTTTCCAAGGGCAACCTTCAGATGGATCCTGGCAAGGTGCGTGCAGTTCAGGAATGGCCTCAGCCTAACTCTGTGAAGCAGGTACAACGTTTTCTTGGGTTCGCCAATTTTTATAGGAGGTTTATAAGAAGCTTCAGCTCTGTTGCAGAACCTCTCTCCGCACTAACCAAGCAGTCTGCCCGACCATTCTTGTGGACTGAGAAGGCCAATCAAGCTTTTAACAAGCTCAAGAGACTCTCTACGTCTGCCCCTGTCTTAACCCTTCCAGACCCAGAGTTGCCCTTTGTGGTGGAGGTTGACGCTTCTGATGTGGGGGTGGGGGCAAGTCTTGTCCCAGAGAGCCTGGGTGGACAACAGGCTTCACCCATGTGCTTTTCTGTCTTGTCGATTAACAGCAGCAGAGAGGAATTATGATATTGGAAACCGAGAGCTGTTGGCAGTAAAGGTGGCTTTGGAGGAGTGGAGGCATTGGTTGGAAGGGGCCAGGCATCCATTCATCATCTGGACAGACCACAGTCTGTGCCCAGAACAAGGAGCCCAGAACCCATCCTCAAGGACTACTGCATCCTCTACCTGTCCCTGAAGCATCCTTGGTCACACATATCTCTGGACTATGTCACAGGTCTGCCTGAATCCCAAGGTAATACAGTCATTCTTGTGGTGGTGGATAGATTTTCCAAAGCCTGTCACCTCCTACCATTACCCAAACTTCCTACAGCTAGTCAGACTGCAGAGCTCCTAATGCAGCACGTGTTCAGGATTCACGGCTTTCCCCAGGATATTGTCTCTGATAGAGGTTCTCAGTTCACCTCCCGGTTCTGAAAGGCATTTGGTCGCCTTATTGGGTCTGACATCAGTCTGTCATCTGGTTTTCACCCCCAGTCTAATGGGCAGACAGAGAGGGTGAATCAGGAAACAGAGAAAACTTTGAGATGTTTGGCAGCAGACAATCAGACCACTTGGAGCTCTCGATTAATCTGGGCAGAGTTTGCACATAATACTCTCTACCATTCTTCCTTAGGCATGTCCCCTTTTGAGTGCCAGTATGGCTTCCCTCCTATTTTGTTCCCTGGACAGGAGCCAGAGGTATGTGTTCCTGCTGCTGCTCAACTTGTTCGCCGTTGTCAACGGGCTTGGAAGAAGGCCCGGGCAGCTTTACTGAAAGCCACTCAACGACAGCGAAGGCAAGCGTACCATTATTCAGGTACCCCATGCTAGTAACGGGTTGCGACCCCTTTTGCCTTCAGAACTGCCTCAATTCTTGAACTGCAGGAGTAATAAAGTGGCCGGTGAGGGTATACATATATATATATATATATATATATATATATATATATACACATATCTATACACATATAGTATATATATATATATATATATATGCATTTATTTATTTCATGACCATACCCCTGTACATAGAGTTAAGTCTATAAAGTACAATTTACTGAGAATTGTGTAGAATTGTGTTAACTACACTGAACACGTTTTGGATTAAAAAAAAACAGTTTATGAGCCTTACCCCATCAGCCAACATTACTGACCCCACCGATGCTCTTGTGTCTGAATGGGAGCAAATCCTAGCAGCCATACAGTATATTCCCAACATTGTAGTTGAAAGTCTATCCAGAAGAGTGGAATCTGTTATGGAGGACCAACTCCCCATAATCCCCTTTTTTTTTTTTTTTTGATAAATGTTTTTTGTCCCAAGCATATAAGGGTGCATGTACAGTATACACATATTTCTGGCAATGTCTGTCTTTTAGATTGTACTGTATATATAATGTCTGTCCAATAGAATCTAATATTATTGTAAAAAAAAAAATTTCTCTGTAGATATGTTTTTTTTAACCTGTGTTTTATTAGATTATTTGGTTACACTTTATTTCGATAGTCACTTTAGACATACTAAGTAACTTTTCAACTACATGTCAACTAAGTGTCATTAGAGTATTAGTAGGCTGTATAGACTGTCAGTATACTGTTAGGTTATGGTTAGGTGTTAGGGTTCAGGTTAGGAGAACAAGTTAACTTGTGGTTGCTAAGTTACTTACAGTCAGTCTGAATGTCTGTTGGGGGACCAACAAAATAAAGTGTTAGCAGATATTAAGCTGACAGTCTTCTAGTACTCTAATGATAGGTAGTTGACATGTAGCGGCAAAGTTACTTATTGTTAGTTGAATGTCTAAAGTGGACTATCAAAATAAAGTGTTACTCGAATAATTCATAATTGACATTTTATTTACTAATTTGTTTAGTGCATTGAAAAACAACTCAAGTTGGCCAAACTGCATTCCATTAAAAACAATAAATATTCCATTTATAACAATATTTCCAATAAAAATTATATTATATTACATTATATTATGACCATCATCATAAAGTATGATTTGTGAATATGTCATTTTTCTAGATAGCTGTAGTGCCACCTGGACGCTGTCACAGCCTGTCATAGAGGTGACAGCACAGCTTCCCACAACACCTGTTCACAGCAATTAGCAACACATGCTGTGTGTATGAGAGAGGGTCAACTCTCAACACATTTTTAGGGATTCTTTTTCACTTTGAGACTTTAAAACCTGCAAGTTTGAAAAAGGTGTCTTGATTTGAGGGACCTCACTGATGCCATAATGTTGTAAGAGAGTCAATACAAAGCCACTTTTTGACTGTCTGTGTGACCTCCAGATACGAGTTCACTTATCCTAAAAGTTAGTACCAATATGGGATCCATGTTGTACCAATATGGGACCGTGCGTCTCACAGGTGTCGTTTATTATTACTCACTGCCACCGGCCCTGCGCTGCTCTCACATCCCTTGGCCTTGTCCTGCTCACCACACCCGTTTAGTAAATCTGGCCCTTAAAGCGGTAATTGTCCACTTTTCAAACTTGAAAGATGGCAAGATGGAAAGATGATTTTAAAGGGGTGGTTTACTGCTTTTTTTCTTTGCATGTAAAAAGTCCTATTTTTCATAAATTTCACCTTTATTTTAAGCCGCTTTCCCCTGTGTCATTTGAATGACCGGTTGACTTCCTGAGTCTATAAAACCACTCCCTCAGAAACAAGCAATGGGCTCAGACTGGTTAAGTTAGGCCGGTGTGTTGTGATTTGCTAAACTGTATTGCACGTTAAATGCTGTCAAAATGCAATTATGGTGTCGATACTGCAGTATCAGTATAAGGCAGAATCAGACAGAGCCAAGGTAGAACCTCCCCAAACACGGCTCTTACAAATCATTTCTGAATGATAATTTGACTATTGAATGATAATTCTTTTTTTTTTACACAAAATAGCATCGTTCTAACTGGCTACTTTATACACAAACAGAGTTGGCACTGGTTTACGTTATTGATCAAATAAAAAATAACACCATAATGTATAAATACATGAAAAATACATTTACAACATTAGTACATGTACAAAATTCAGGTCTAAAATGTATGTGTTTGTCATAGACACAAAATAGCATAATGTTAGTAGCCTAGTGGCTATAAAGCCAGCGCTGGCATTTGATAAAACTAAAACATTACGTCTGAAATAATACATCTTTATATTTTTATGTAATTATAAGTCTTAGCCTACTTACAGTTTGTGGCCTAACAACTGCTGCCTCTGGTTTTAAAGTTGAAACTGCTTCATGTTTTAGTGACAGTTTCTTGTTGAATCCGGCATTGAATTCGTGGAGATTATGGAAGCTGTCTTTCTGAGAGCGGGGCACAACCTAACGAATTTTGGTTTTGGCTCAATTAATTAAAAAATAATTAGGTTAGATTAATTTTTTTACACAAGCAACATACACATCTCTGCTACAAATGAACACTTAAAGTTTTTTTTCTAGGACCTACCATTTTCGTACAGTTGCACTGAAAGTGACAGAAGTGCAAATGTTACAACTTATCCCATATGCGGGGTTAATTGTAACAGACAGAGGGGTTAGTTGTAACACTTGTGTGTAACACACATAATTCAGTACTATTTTATTTGTATAGTTTCCTCCATCCCTCATCCAATCATCCTTCCATTGTGGATCAATATGGATAGAGACAGAAAAGGGCTGCACAGTTTTGCAATAAATAATAATAAATAAAATTATAAAATATTGTAATTGCAATTAAATTAGATTTGTGTGTGGCAGCTGCATGTACAATTTTATTATTATTAATAATAAAAGTCATAATAATACAAATGAGCTTAAAATAAAAATTTAAAGTGTTTATTGCATTAAAAACAGGCCATATTTTTAATAAATAAACAAGTTACACTAGTACACTAAATTTTAAACATTTTAAATTCCAACATTGTTTGTGAACGTTCAGCAAAGTTAAATGTATACTCAAACCTGAAAAGTTGTGTGGCTCCGTTTTCATTTGATTATCACTGTACACTTGGCGGCTTAGTTGTAACACTGTGTTACAACGAACCCCGCTGTGTATTACATATTTTAGTTCTAGTTAACAGTCGCTAGGAATTGCTGACATGTTTCAAAACGGTGCTATGTTTGAGCCAACAAGACAGTGATTAAGACAATATAAAGTTGGATTTGGAAATGTATACACCCAACTCAGAAACCGAAAAAAAATGTCCAGTATCTTCACGAAATATAATCAAAACATTCTGCAAATTCACGGGAGACCGTCTTCTGGCAGCAAGAGAAAAGAGCGGAAAGACAGCCTGCTTGATCCTGACTGACTATGTAAAACGTCCATGTTACATTTAACCCCGTGTTAGGTTGTGCCCCGCGCTCCAGTATGTCATTTTCAGGAAAATAATCAAACATAAATTGTACCCATTGGCGAACTACAACGTCCGTGGAAGCCCGAACACAGAAGACCTGACACCTGGATGAACTTAACCCTTTCACACGTACGATCACACCGGTGTGATCAGTCTTGGCTGGTCCCTGGAGCGTGACGATCACACTCGGTGTGATTAGAACGCTCAGTGCATCATGTGATCAACTGCTAAATTCAAACTTGCTCTCCCGCGTTGGCTGCGCTGAGCCAGAGACGGACTGCACTCAGTGCTGTCATATATTACAACCATTGAGTGTTTTCAACCACAAAATGTTTATTTTAGGTTTCAGACATTTAAATACACATAAGTACTAGCAAAACAATGATGTTGAGTTTGTAAAATACACACTGATGTCTATGGAAGCGGCAATAATAATCCTTTCAATTATAATAAGACAACACGTTTTATTCATATCAGATACACATTATGTAAGTAGCTTAACATATGACCCTTCTCTTCTCCCAGTTCACCAGCCACTTACTTTTCATGTATTTCGTGAGAAGTGGAGGAATTGACATTGTAAATCCAACAGATCTGATTCTCTGAACTGAAAATGAAACTAAAATGGCGCTGCCCATTGTGCATACAGCTCAACTGAACGTGTATCGTCATAAAGATGTTTAAACAACAAAACACATCCCACTTGCACATATTTGACAATCGGAATATCAGTGTTTCATGCTATAGCTAATACATTATATATTTTTAATCAAAAAAGGAAAATGACATAAAAGCAGATCATTATTCCTTCCACGCTCTGTTTGGTTGTGCTGTCACGTGACAAGCAATGATCGCTTGTCACCATGGAAAACATTTAAGTGGCAAGTTCTGAAATAATGGTCGCCTTGAGAAACTTACGTGTGAAAGGGTTAACACACTTGACAAGCAGAAATATGGCCATGCCCTTTTTTGCATGTTCCGGAGGGAGGGTTGATGCAAATGTATGGGTTAGTGACGTCAAAACCCAGCTGTAGTCCCAATTCGAGTCGTTTATGTAGGCATTACACTTCCTGATTTTTAAAAGACGGTATCTCTGCTTACAACGAGCTGCAACTTTGCAGATGCTGTTTTGCAGATGCACCAACAGCAACATTACGCACTATTTAAAATGAAAAAAGTGAAATCGCAATCAACCACCCCTTTAATTGGTGCTACCTAGAGACAACAGAGATAATGGGCTGTTGTCTTCCTTTTTGCTGGTAGGAAAACTTCCAACACCCATAATGCACTGGGCATGTTGAATCCAAGGTCACTCCCAGTCTCTCCCTAGTGGACACTTATTTCCTAAGAAGGAAATACTTCTTAGCACAACGTTTAGTCACAATGTCGACTTGTATTGTTCCCAGGTGCAAGAATTCAAAGTGTAAACATTTAGCGGGAGTAAGTAATTTTCTGTTTCCAGTGAAGGATCCGGAGCATTGCAGGCAGTGGCTAAAGGGTGCAAAGAGTCTGAAAGATGAAGAGAGCTACGCTATGGAAAATCTGAAAATCTTTCCTTTTTTTAGTCTCAATTTATAACTGGATGACTATGAACACAGGGTTTTAAGAAAAAACAGAGGTGGAAAAACTGTGCCTGAAAGGGTTATTTCACCTAAAAATTAATATTAGCCCATGATTTACTCACCCTCAAGTCATCCCAGGCCAGGTGTAAATGACACTCTTTGTTCAGACAAAAACAAATGTCCTGGCTCTTTCAAGCTTTATAAGTGAATGGCTGAAAAAAAAATGAAGCTCAAGAAAGTGCATCCATCGATGATAAAAATACTACACACTGCTCCAGTGGATTAAGAAAGGCCTTCTTCAACCGAAGCCATTGGTTTTTGTAAGAAAAATACCCATACCCATATTTAGAACTTTATAATCTAAAATAACTAGTTTCCACCAGACCAGCACACCACGCAAGTCAACTTGCGCCACAAGAGTTATCAACCGCTATTAAAGCTGCAGCAGGTAACTTTTGTAAACAACTATTTTTTTACATATTTGTTAAAACTGTCATTATGTCCAGACAGTCGTCTATGGCCCTGTCCCAATATCCGCACTTCTGCCCTTGTGCCCCTCAAATGCGCGCTCCGCTAAGGGGTGCAAGACCGAGGGTGTCCTGATCCTCTAATGTGTTCTCCAGGTGATCTGTAAGGGCACTTAATGCACCCTTTTCGCAAGTGTGCATCAGACCTCACTTTGCTGTGGGATATTACCCAGAATCCTTATAGTGTTGTGACGTTTCGAACAGCTAACCAATGGGGAGAAAGGTTGCTATGGTGCTGTTCGGGAGTGCAAACTCCAACGAGAAAGGTGGTGAAGTGTTCTTCCAAGGCGGCGAAATGTAAAAATATTAGTGTTATTAAGTTACGAAATGTAGTTTTAAGAGTTTTTCATTCTGAGAATATAGTTGTTTAAAGCTCAAATCTGTGGTTTATTTATAAAGATAGCGCCTGTTTAAAAAATTTATCGGACATTTTGGAGTTCCAGGTGATCACCGGCGGCGGGCCGGTGCTCAGGCGCTTTGTACCCCACCCTGCAACAGCCTTGCCCCGGCTAGTCATTCTGACGTTTCCTGGGCTCTCTGTCTAGTGTTTAAACATGAGCTATAAATCGGCTGACATCTAACGGGCGATCTTTGGTCTCATTAATCTATTAACTTATTTGCTCCCTGGCAAATCGTGGGGAAAGTGACGTTTTATAACTATATTTAAGCTATTTAACTGTAACGTTGTAATGTTAGCCTGTTATATTTGACTGAATCTTTTAACTTGCCTTATTTCTTGACTCTTACATCTTCTTAAACTTTTTAGGCTACTTATACTTTAATAATGGCTATTGTTGATCAATACAACTGAAATTTAACAAAAGACAGGGTTGTGTCATTTGATTTCATATAAGAATATTTTAATATATAGCCTATATATATATAACCAACATGTATTTTTTCATGAATGGGGAGGGAAGAATTTCATTATCAATTTCCATAATAACAATTAAAATTGCATTTCGAATCGCTGTGAATACGGTAAGGCAGTATAAGCTCAGGTAAACCTCAATCACAATTTATCTTTGCCAAAACTGTTTTAATATTAATAACATTAATAGAAAGGTTGGTAGCTAAGAGTAAAAAAAATATATTGATTTTTTCATTCAAAGGATTGTGTCATATTACAGCTATTATAAGCAGCACACACATTAGCCAAATTAACCAACCCTTGCTGATCACAACAGAACTGACGTATATTTCTGACGTGTGCAAAATGCGCACTTTCTTCGCGTAAGTGCACTTTCAACAAGTGTCCACTTCCAGGAAGGCCTTAGGACTCAAGTGAGAATTGGGACTGGGCCTATGACAGGTTTCTCAACTCAGTCCTCGCCACCCACTGCTCTGCATTGTGCATGTCTCCCTTTATTACACACCTGATTCAGATCCTCAGGTCGTTAGGATAGACTCTATCCTAATGAGCTGAGGATCTGAATCAGGTGTGTTAAATAAGGGAGACATGCACAATGTGCAGAGCAGTGGGTCGCGAGGACTGGAGTTGATAAACCCTGGTCTATGAGACAGATCATCTGTGAAAAAAATCAAGCTCTTCAGGCTCCTCCCAGTTGTCCTATTGCCATTTGCAGAAATACATCGCTTCTGGTCAGAAACAACCAATCAGAGTCAGGAGGAGTATCTTTGCAGTGTCAATCACGCTTGTGTACACATTGATCACACCTCTCACAGCGCGCTGTCATTCAAACCAAACTCAGGATTGCCGGTGTGTGGCAGCTGTGCTAATGGCGGAGAAAAACAACCTAAACTGCCAATTTCTCGAGTGAAAACAAAGAAGGGTAAAAGGAAAAAAAAATATGATGATTACAAGCATTAGAGAGAGCCCACTGACTTGGTGTCAAAACTCTAGCTGCACATGTAGATAAAATGTCGAGACACTGTGCAAAGCAACAATTGAAACCTGCTAATTCACTGGCTTGTTATGTTGTTGAAATAATATTGTTGCGAGCAAGACGAGGCTGAGGGACAGGGGCATGAGAGCGGCGCCAGCCGGTGGCGTGAGTGATAATGAACGACATCTGTGAAGACGCACCGGTCTCGCATCTATCAACGAAGGAGCGGACGCATAAAGGAGGAGTGACGACAGTAGAGAGAGGAACATGATTTTCTAGGCTTGATTACTGCAATGCTCTTCTGACTGGACTTCTATCATGTGATTATGATACATCCTCATCCTGAATGCAGAATCCCTGTCAGCATTTAAAAGACAACTGAAAACTCATCTCTTCCGTGAGCACTTAACATAAAAAAAATCCCTCGTTTATCTGGCTTATTCTAATCTGAGCAATGCCTGAACTTTGTATTTTGAGCACTTCTTGTGTTGTTTTTGCCTCTTCACGATGACTCGCTGTTTTAGTCCTCAGTTAAGTCGCTTTGAATAAAAGCATCTGCTAAATGACTTAATGTAAAAGTACTTCCAGCTAGATTCTAGTGTGCATATGATACTGTAACATACTTTTTAGCAGCCCTGAAGTAATTACTCAAGTTCAAAAATAAGTACCTACTTACCAAGAGAGTATGCGATTTTGGATGCAGCCTATGCCTATTGCTTATTCGATTTGGATCTTCTGGTGTGATCTTTTAATACATTTCCTGCACATGGATTCTTACTCTGCCTCCCTGTCCAGCTCATTGCAGAATACTTCACCTGGCAATGAATCCAGCAGAAGTTTCCCAACTACTGGCCTCATTTGCTTATAAGAGCGAGTTACTCAAGGGTTATCGGAATCAATTACAAAATTTTCAAACTGCTAATGAAGGTTTGGTCCATTTCATTTGCTCTTTGACCACTACCCACATTAAACCTGGTAAGATTAGCATTTCCTGATAAGTTTGATGACTCAGCTGACAAGTGCAGATGGTTTCTACTCCAATGTATAAGTTAATGATGACTTTATGATGTCTCTCCTTACCTGGAAAGCTCTTAATTGGGCCTCTGCTGTTTGGAAGAAGGATCAACCGATCCAAATATATTTTGACTATTTTGTTTAACAGACTCACTAGGTGTTTGAGTACCCAGCAGGTGGTAAAGAGGTGTCAATTCAATTGCTTCATCCTGCGCCAAGGCCTTCCGATCAGCAGCAGAGTATGGTATAGAATTCAGAACATCAGCGGGTTGAACCAGATGGAACAATGTGGCTTTGAAGACTGTGATTCGAAAAGGCCGGGCTTACTCATGAGCTTCAAGCTGAACCAACTTGCAAAGATGAAGAATCTACACTCTACAAATTCATTACCCTGGAAATTTACTTTGCAATGCTCCACACTCCAAAAGCTTGCCCCAGTTGCCAAACCACGTGTTTCACCTCAAGTCCAGAAATGACCAGAGACCCCTGAATCCATTCAGATTACTTACACCCGTATTTCTATGAATAAATAAATGAAGGAATTGTACTGTGCTTCTACAGTGGTGAAACCGGTCATCTGACTGCATCATGTCCTCACAAGAATAAGAGTCCACTGAGCTTCAAGCTTAAAAGTGAGTACCACCAACTCATACAGTTTACAGCTTACAGTTTACAAAACATGTCTTAAAAATGTTTTAAAGGAAAGGCAAGGCAAGGCAGTTTTATTTATATAGCACGTTTCAGCAGTGGTGCAATTCAATGTGCTTTACAAGGTACAAACATAAAAACACAAAAGCAACATTAAAAATAGAAGAATAAAAAGAATGGGATATACAATACAGTACAGCGAATAAATGAAAAAAAAATTAAGAATATGCAACATTAAATAAATAGGTCTTCAACCTTGATTTAAAAGAACTAAGTGTTGTTGCGAACTTACAGTCATCAGGAATTTTATTCCAGATGTGTGGCGCATAAAAACTGAACGCTGCTTCCCCCTTTTTAGTTCTAACTATGGGGACAGCAAGCAGACCTGCCCCAGATGATCTAAGAGGTCTAGATGGTTCATAGCTTACAAGCAGGTCCGAAATATAACTAGGCTGAGCCATTTATTGATTTGTAAACCAGCAGTAGTACTTTAAAGTCAATTCTTTGTGGCACAGGAAGCCAGTGTAAAGTTTTCAAAACAGGAGTAATGCAATCCATTCTCCTGGTCCCTGTGAGGACCCGAGCAGCAGCATACCCGAACTAGCTGCAACTGTCTGATAGATTTTTTTCAAAAGGCCTGTGAAAACACTATTACAATAGACCAGTCTACTAAAAATAAAAGCATGGACAAGTTTTTCCAGGTCCTGTTGGCGCATAAAATCTTTTACCCTTGCTATATTTTTAAGATGGTAGTAGGCAGACCTTGTTACAGCCTTAACGTGATTGTTAAAATTCAAGTCTGGATCCATAATTACGCCAAGATTTCTTGCTTTGTCAGTAGTTTTAAATATATATATTTTTTGACCAATACTTTATTGTTTTACTTACAAACAAGATTACCAGCATAGCATTTTCTCTGAATTGTTTCAGTGTGGAAGACATAACTGATAACCGAAAAACAATATATACACAATAAAGTGTTTGAATAAAATTCAAAAGGATTAATAATTATAAAAGAAAAAAAAGAAAAAAGCATATATAATAAATAAAAATTGTAATTAAAACTATATACAAAGCCAGAGACAAGTAATTTACATATTGAAAGTGACTATTGAAATAAAGATGATTAAAGCATCTATAAAACAACAGGAAAACATCTGCCTCGTCACATTTGCCTTATTTACGTCTTGGTGAGCTCTCCTACACCATTATATCACTTAAGTCTTGATAATAGAAATCAGGCTGTCATGAATCCGGCTCCAGTGCTCAATAGTTTTAATCTTTGCTCTATTAATTAAGGCAGTAGATTCGTTCCAAACGAACGATATCTATAAAATAGGACACCCATTGCTGTTTTGACAATGAATTAGGAGGGAACCAAGAACTAATTATGGCTTTCTTGGCAGCTGTTAACCCAGAGAAGAGAGTCCGCTTTTGATTTAACGTAAAGTCATCAGAGGGGGCATTGTTAAGAAGGAAAAGACATGGCTCAGGATCGAATTTGGAATTCCAATAGTTGTGATAAAACAGAAGAGACTTTAATCCAAAAGTTGGAAATCGGAGGACATTCCCAAAATAGATGGAGAAAGCTGCCAATTGCCCCAGTGCTGCATTTGTCGCACACAGGGGAGGGAATAAGTTTCATTCTAAAACGTTTCAGAGGTGTATAATAAATTCTGTGGACTACATTGTAGTTTATCAGCTGGTGGGCAGGGTTTTTGGATGAGACTAAAACATTGTGCCATATGGATTCCCATTCAAGACTGTGATCCTGTGCTCCAAGTTCTCTGTCCCAGATTCGGGAAATACCAAGAATTCCACATTTCTCCAAGATAAGATTACCATAAATTATTGAGACCTTGGCTATTTTTCCTTTTGTGGGTTCAAGCCAATGAGCTATGGGGTGAGATGTCAAAGGTCTGTCCCAAGGAACTCCATAAGCTTTAAGTGAAGATCTCAACTGTAAATATAGGAACCAAGAGAATCCGGGCAAATTATAACAAGACTGCAGGTCCCGGAAATTCCTTAAGCCTGACTCATCATAAATATGACCTAAAGTGTTAATACCTCTGTCTGACCACAATGAGCAAGTGAATGGTTTCATGTTTCGTAACAAGTGGTAGTTATTCCAAATAGGGGACTCTATGCTAAATTTTGATGAGTGATTAACATATCTCTACCAGATACCATGTGGATATTGAATTAGCTATAATTGGGCCAAATTCTTTGGAAGCTTTTTTAAGTTTGATTCCTGAAAATAACACATCCTGCAGCCTATGAGGAGCAACCAATGATTCCTCAATTAATTTCCACTGTGGAACCCGGGAAGGTTGAACATCTAACCAAGAGTTTAAAGACTTCAACTGAAAAAAACAATAATACAACTTAAAGTCTGGCAAATGAAAGGCCACCCATGGACTTAGGACGTTTAAGAGTGTCAAATTTGATACAGGGTTTTTTGTTATTCCAGATAAATTTAGAAGTCATCCTCTGAAGGTCTATGAAATAATCTTTAGGGGGAGAGAGTGGCAACATAGAAAATAAAAATTTTAAGACTTGGGTGTCATCTGCATAACTGTGATAACTAATATGGTGTCTTTCCATGATTTTAGCTAGAGGAAGCATGTAGATCTTGAACAGCAAAGGTCCCAGGATAGAGTCTTGAGGAACTCCACACATCATATTTAAGTGTTCAGATGTAAAACTGCCTATGGACACATTTTTAGTAGGATTCAAACCACTTTAAAACTGAACCAGAGAGACCTAACCAGTTTTCCAATCGGTTTAAAAGTATGTTGTAGTCGACCGTATCAAAAGCAGCACTGCAAAGCAATATTGTTTTATGTGATTAGGCCGGATGATTTTCACATAGTTTTGAAGCAAAAATTCTAGACTACATGATACAATTTAGAAAAGTCTTGTGAACAAATAGTAAGTACGGGTTTTAATGCCTTATTTAAGTGGCTTAAAGAAATTCACAAACCACGCATAAACATCCTTTTCTCAAACCTACAAACTTATATATAGTTTAGATGGGATGTACCCAAAAAGTGATAGTGAGGAGCAAGTTGGGAACCAGCCTACCTTACTTCAGCCTACCTTACTTTCAAGGGTGATGAATCAGTCACACCATTTTCCCGTATTTTTATTTATTTTTATTTTTTTTTAAGTAGGCAATCAAGATAAAGAAATTAAGTTTCTAGATCGATAGTCAAGGACCAGAGAAAAGATAAAATGGAGGCTCACTGCCTTTTTATGTATATATTTATGCAAAATACCAACTTTTAAGGTTAAATTAAGCATTATTTGTGTCATTTTTTAATGCCGACATAAATAGTCAATCAATACCCTTCTAAAATGTTCCCAGTATATATGATAAGTGATAAGTGATGTATTCCATATTACACAATAGCTTAGAAAAACACCATTGCAAGTTGTCTGAGATTTCATTTATTTATGCAAACAAAGCATTTCTCATCCTCAAGTCATCCTAGAATTTCAGGGAGGTGGCAAAGGGCCTGAAACTTAGTGATAATGCTTTGAAAGATTGGAAGATGGGGGTCTTTGGGGTGTCTCAAGTCCGGTGGTCTGGGAGGACCCGACATCAGCAGCCCCAAGACCAGTAGTCCAGAAGGACCTGACTTTGGTGGTCTCAAGCCCGGTGGACCAGAAGGATCCGACTTCGGTGGTCCCAGGCCCATAAGCAGTTTACTCTGCCTGCAGCGCCCCCAGTGATGGCCGAGGAGCCTGTAGAGCCTTCTCGCTCATGTAAACGGAGGACGAAGAGAGCTTCTGGTCAGCCACAGGGCCCGGAGGTTGTTCTGAAGCCTGTAGCTGACACACCGATGCTTCCATTGATGTCTGCAGCCAAAACCCTGAAGCCCCAATACGAGGTCTGCAGCCGAGCTGCTCAAGCGTCTCGCCCTGCCGGCGCAGCCAAAACATCTCACCCTGCGACCAGTCAAGCCCGAACCTGTTCACGTCGTGCTCACATCATAAGAGATGTCACTTCTGCTGAGCCAGTGTCTCCGGACAAGATGGCCGCCACTGAGCCGTTGTCTGTTCCTGAGCCGGGGTCTGTTCTACCCTGGCCACCTGATCTGTCTGGTCCACCCTGGCCACTTATTTTGTATCTATAAAATATTAAATATTCAACCTCTGTAAATGAGTCCTCACTCTCCTTTTCCACAACCATTCCCTGACTCTAAGTTAATAACTAATGATCGTTGCGATGGAAGTGAATCACTCAAAACTGACTTTTTTCTAGAGATGCTGTAAAGCCAAAACAATCTGTGTTACTTTAATTTCTTATTATCACTGTAAAGCTGCTTTGAAACAATCTATTTAGTTAAAAGTGCTATATAAATGAAGGTGACTTTACAAGGTAAAATATCTTTGAATAATACATAAAACAGATTTGTTGGTGTTGTTATTGTTATTAATAAGCCTGCAGGATGAAACATTAAACAATAAAATGCATAAACACAGAACACTGCTTCTCATTTAAGGATTATGGAGGCCACTGTGCTCTTAGGAACCTTAAGTGTAGCAGATTTTTATTGTGACCTTGGCCAGATCTGTGCCTTGCCTCAATTGACCCTTCGTGAAGCCACGCCTGATTGGCCAATCGTGTCTTAGCAACCGTAACTATGTGCAGGAGGTCTGGCAAGCTTTCGAGCGAGGGAAACATGCAGAAGCATTGTGCGTATGGATTGTGCAAATCTGATACCGGTATCCTAAAAGTTTGGACGTGGGAGAGGAATAGTTTTCCTTCCAGAAAATCTAAAAGCCAAGGGGAGAAATGATGGGCGTGATCAAGCAGTGTGGGAGAACCCACTACCGGTAAATGTCGACATGATAAACAAAAACACCTAACATTAATGTTATTGCTTGGAAATATTGACGGTTCTTTGGTTATAATGTATAACGTAAAATAAGACGATTAAAGACAAGACAAAAGCTCACTGACCTACTTTAAAATATATTTCAGCATTTTGTTAATCGACGTCCTACTAACGTTACCCCTGACTAAGTTACTTTAACCCAATCCGATCGCGGCTCTCTCTGTATTAGTTTTATTCCACAAGATTTATGGATAAACTGTTTGATTTATAATTATTAGGATTTTCACATACCCTGCTGTGCATAAACATAGCTGTTCCTCAATTTGTGTGTTTCCCATTTGATGAATGGTCAGCATATGAGGCGGTTGCTGCTTGCGCTGGGACAAAAATGTTAGGCTTTAGCTTCAATTTTTAAGAAATTATTCTCTAATCGGTTGCATATTATGTCGTGAATATATCCCTCTAAATGCAATACTGCAGCCCCTTTTGTCTCGCTCTCTCAGATATTTAACTTTTTCGCTGAAAATGACTAATTATCTCATTGGGAATGTCTGACACCGGTGCAGACACACTATAATAGATGTGCCAGCCGCGAAAGCTTGACAGGCGTAGCAACAGTAACTAGGGAGGGCGGGGCTTAGCAAAGGGTCAATTCTGTCTATGAGCTCTTCAGGCAGTTCCTTTGACCTCATGATTCTCATTTGCATCTGACATGCATGACGTGAGCTGTAAGGTCTTATATAGACAGGTGTGTGGCTCAAGTCCAATCAGTATAATCAAACACAGCTGGACTCAAATGAAGGTGTAGAACCATCTAAAGGATGATTAGAAGAAATGGACAGCACCTGAGTTAAAAATATGAGTGTCACAGCAAAGGGTCTGAATACTTAGGACCATGTGATATTTCAATTTTGTTTAATAAATGTGCAAAAATGTCAACAATTCTGTGTTTTTTGTCAATATGGGGTGCTGTGTGTACAATAATGAGGAGAGAAAATGAACTTAAATGATTTTAGCAAATGGCTACAATATAACAAAGAGTTAAAAATTGAAGGGGGTCTGAACATTTTCCGTACCCACTGTATAAGAACTGTTTTTAAAAGTATGGTAAAGAGTACTTCTTTATCACAAGGGACATCATCAATGAATATCAGAATGAAAACTGAAATGATAAAACAACAATTATGTGATGAATCTTTTAAATGGTCTTGGCATGTATTTACATTGTAATCGGAACTAAATAAAATAGAAAAATTTCCATGCTAAAGGTTAAATACAGCTGCTGTTTCCTGTAAAGGTTTAATATGTTTGCAGTGAATAGAATGTGTGAGAAACCAAAAACCATTTATACAAACACAGGACAAATATGAATCCCAAGACATCTGACCAAGACGTAACAGAGACCCAATCCTGAAGATTGCCCCCGTTGAAGTGAAGGGGAAAACTACACCTCCGTCACACAATCCTTGCCTGAATTCATCACTCCATCCTCTTCTCACATAACACAGACATGGTTGACTGGTCGTTCAGGCAGCTCATTCTAACTCCACTGGGACAAGCAGGTTAGTCTATGATACAAAGCAAACAGAACCTAATTAAAAATGTATACTAATTTCCTTTGGCAAAAAGAAAACCTGCCTATTTTTAAGCAGCCTTCCTGAAGTATTTTTCTGATCGAGCAAATGCTTGTCTTTGAGAGGCCTTAATTTGCATGCCATCAAGTGTACTGGGCTGTGTGAGTTGCCATCCACAGTGACACAGGGGCCCGTATGTGTTGCAGGAATCTGTTAGGTTTTATGTGGATCTTATTTCAGCGAATGAGGACCTGCCTGACAACCGGAACGATAGCCGCATTTAAAGCCTGTGGTGATGCATTTAAATTTAGTTGTTTCCAGGTATTGACCTTAGGACTTCAGTAGTTTGTTGTGTGGCGAGAGAGCATGAGTAGTTGCTGTGTTTATTGGATAGGCAAGAGCAGATAGGCGAACATCTTTGATGTCACAGAAGAGTGCTGTTGTTTCAACAAACGAGAGTGTCAGTGTTGTTTTGGAAGACTCTCCCGGTGCTGAGAGTCTTCTGTGCGAGTGCAGCGGTTATCACGGGCTTTGAGCACTCAACCGTTGCTTTAAAAGTAAGCAAATTTTTGTGTTTGTGTGTGCGTTGATGGCTGATTGAGGGTGGAAAGTGAGTGCTTCACTGTTTCCAGTTCACTGAATTCAGTGTTGCTCTTTGTGCTCCAGCACTGGTGACGGGTCCCATTTTTGAAAGAGCAACAAGGGTGAGTTTGTGTCTTTTTATTAAGATGGCATTCCATCCGTGCGTTTTGGTTGTAGTAGGGCTCTGTCCCCCTCTGAAGGTCACAAGTGTTGTATCACGCGTTTGGGCTTAGAGCACACTGAAGCAGCTCTTGTGGATGAGTCATGTTCTCATTGGGGGAATATGACTGCCTTGGTGCTAAGGTTCGAAGCTCGCCTTTGTTCGCGAAGGTTAAGTCCCCATCCCCAAGCCCCGCTCTACTGTCATTTCACCTTCCCAGAAAAGGCCTGGAGTGCCGTCTGGGCTGGGTGACCTGAGGATTACGTTGAGGGGTAATTTCCGGGCAAAGCCTCACTACTCTTTTGTACTGAAGATCCCTGAACGAGACTGGTGGTCCCTCTGTGGTGGACCGACCAGCCATCTCGTTCGGGGCCCTGCAGAGGACAGGATGTCCATCGCAGCATCGGACAGGGAGCTGGGCTCTGGAGATGATGACTCGGCTGCGCTGCCTCCCTCTGGGAGACCGAGCATTGCCCGAGCCAGATCCAGAGATGGCAGCTGTGCTCTAGAAGGCCACAGAGGCGGTAGGGCTCGGTCTCGGTTCTCAGCCCACAGCTCTGGTGCCTTTCTTTCCTGAAGTGCATGAGGAGTTGACGAGGGCATGGATGGCACCTTTCTCTGCCAGAAACTACCCTTGACGGAGGAGCGGTGAAGGGTTATGAGGCTATCCCTCCAGTGGAGCGGTCTCTTGCGATTCAGCTGTGTCCAGCGACCACTACCTCATGGAAGGGGGATCCTCGTCTTCCCTCTAAGAAGTAAGTTCTCATTCTCACGGGCAAGGCTTACGAAGCCTGTGGACAAGCCACTTCATCTCTGCATACCTTGGCATTGCTTCAGGTCCATCAGGCCTTGGCACTTATGTACATGCACCAGGGTATCCCGAGCTCACGGATGAACTCCGCACTGCAACTGACCTCGCCCTCCGGAGCACGGATGTTGCAGCTCGCACGGTCAGTCTGGCAATGTCTACTCTGGTGGTGCAATCTCTTGGCTCAACCTTGCGGACATGAGAATAGCTGGACAAGATTCGATTCCTGGACTCTCCCATTTGGTTGGGCTGTTCAGCGACACAGTTGAGAACTTTGCTCAGCAGTTCTCAGCTGCCCAGAAGCAGACGGAAGCCATCCGGCACATCCTGCCCCGACAACCTGCTGCTGCCTGCACCCGTCCATCGGTCGCAGATCCTCTGCCTGTTTGTTGCCGAGGGCGCCTGCCTGCAGCCGCCTCTGCTCCCACTGGACCATCGCAGTGGCCTCCACCCAGGTCTCAGCATCAGCTTCAGGTACTGTCAAGCCAGATGCCAAGCGATAGCGAAAGCGTTAAACCTGAGGCTGGCCATCTAGGGATGGAGAAATGTTCTTGGAGATGGTCACCTGACACTCTCTTCACTTGCAAGAGGACCAGAGTGAAGTTTTTGTTTTTGTGGTTGTGTGTTGTTCCGCCATTGGTTCCCATAAAAGCGAAGCCAGCGCAGCCACTTTCCAAAGAAAGAGCAATTTCTCCTTTCCTTGGCCTGCAAAGCCTCGCATCCTTCAGCTTCCTCTTATACTCCAGTCAGCACCTGGGTGCCGGTTCAAGGAACTCAGCCATCTGCCCTTCTCACACATCCCCTGCCGCTCGTTTTCTCAGGTAAGTGCTGCACTGTAGCTAATACATTTTGTGAATATTTTTAATAAAAAAGGAAAAATTACATAAAAGCAGATCCTCATCCATTCAGCGCTGTGTTGTGGTTGTGCTGTGTCACATGACATGCAATGACGCCTCACCATGGAAACATTGAAGTGGCAAGTTCTAAATAACGGCCGGCTTGAAAACTCACGCTGGGGGAGTCATTTAGAATATATTAATACTTGTGTGTGAAAGGGTTAAAAAACTACTGTCAGGATTTACTAAAGACACAGAGTGAAAGATTAGCACTGAAAAGCCATGGACAGGGTTATTTTTGCAGTTGACTTTTTGCATAAGTAATTCCTCCATGACGGCACTGATGAAGTGGAGATTTAGCTGGTGAGCCACCTTTGGCATCCCATCATACCCCTGATCGCGCATGTGTCTGATGCTTCTGATGATACTTATGAATGACCATGAGCAGAGTATGGATTCTTCCACAATCTGGACAGTGTGGAGATCTGGAAAGAACGAAAGATGTCGACAGAGGAAGCTGAACTCATGTTGATGTGAGGAAGCAGTAATCCAATTTAGAGACCACGACTACTTGCCACCTATGCCATCTCAACCTGTGATCCCATGACCGGAGTCACCACACTACCTCAAGAGCAGCGGGACCCAAGCCAATGAGGTGCATAGGCTCAACCCTCTTCCCTCAGAGAAGAGGGCCAAGCGAGATCAGAGTTTGCAGCATGTAAAGTGTTCGTAATGCTCACAGTCAGCCCCATTGAAAGCTGAATTTGTATGCTTCTCCCATGCACATCACACAGAACTGGTGTGAATCATCCACCGTGATAAAGTGGGGACATGTTGTCACACATTTCCTGTAACTCAACCCTGTCATTGCACAGACTAACTCCTAACTGATTATATGGAAAACTGCAGACACAAGTTAATTAAACATACGGCTTCTGAAGACAAAGAAGCTGCTAAGGTGCTTTTTTAGCATAAATTTATGGACTGAGCTGGTGTATGAAGCATGTGTCTACACAGGCCATTTCTGATTCCAACATAGTGTCAATGTCATGACGCAGCATGGAGTTCACCTCAAAAGGGAGCCTTACACTTTCTTTTTCTGCTACAGCATACAACTAAACCCTCTGGGCTTCTTCGTTTAGGGGTTACACTTAGCTTCCTCACAGACAGAAGCCTTCAAATTTTACTTTTTTTTGGGGGAGGGTTTTGGGGTCATATTTGCACTCTTGATGTTTTAGAGTATCACCCTTTATTGCTGTACACTTTTTTCTGCACAGTGGCTGATCTGTAATTTGTACCACCAAAAGTTTTCCTTTTTTTCCCTATTTACCATTGCCTATGGTCAGTCATTTTGAAAGCTAAGTGTGACTATTTTTGGTAACACTTTACTTGAAGGGGAGTGCATAAAGCTGTCATGACACTGTCATAAACATGACATAACACCTGTCATGAACATGAAGGAGTCTTTGGGTGTACTCACACTAGCCAGTTTAAACACGTGCCCGAGTGCGTTTGACCACCAAAGCGCGGTTCGTTTGACTCAGTGTGAGTGCTCCGAACCGTGCCCGGGCGCGGCTCGATTGGCCGGCCCTGGCCCGCTTGGAAGAGGTGGGCCAGAGCACGGTTCAGTTGGATTCGGGCGGTTCGCATGCAGTGTGACCGCTAACCGCGCTGGAGCACGGAACAGGACGCGTGACGTGCAAACCTCCTCATACGAGCAGCACGATTTCGTGAACATTTTCGCCACACATCTGTTTAACAACAGGCTGTGAGAGGGCAGTGGACCAAACGACACAAAATTATCCACAAAGAAAACAGAGCGATGGACTTCATTGTGTTCCGTTCAGAGAGCGCGCTCTTCTTGTTTATCCCGAAACCGTCGCACCATAATGACGTAAGTGTGCTCCGGCACGAATGCTGAAACCCTATGTGAGTGCAGGCCAGCGGGGGAGTGGGGAGGGGGACAATCATACTCAGGCCCGGTTCATGGCAACCGTGCCTAGTGTGAGTACACCCTTTATGAATGTTTATGACTGTTGTCATTAAGTGTCATTAGGTAAATTATGACACTTTTAATGCAAAGTTGACATTGTTTAAAATGTAGTTGTTATGACAACTTGACATTAACCAAGACAAAAATGTCTTGATTATGACAACTTGACATTAACAAAGATAGAAATGTCTTTGTTATGACAACTTGACCTTAACCAAGAAATCATAACTAGTCCAACATGTTCCACTTTATTTGAGGTAAAGGGAAATATTAATGGTACTGTTGTTAAAGTATTTGACAGTGTAATGACCCGTAATGACATCTTTATAACTAGTACAATGTGTTCCACTTTACTTGAAGACAAGTTTTCATGTCATGTCACAGTTATAATGGTGTCATGACAACCAAAGTTAAAACCAACAATAACATATGATAGGGTAATGTAATGTTAACACATTACAGGTTAACAGGTTATGATTTCTTGGTTATGTCAAGTTGTCATTACCAAGACATTTTTTGTCTTGGTTAATGTCAAGTTGTCATAAGAAATACATTTTTGTCTTTGTTAATGTCAAGTTGTCATGACATTTTAAACAATGTCAACTTTGCATTTAAAGACAAGGCAATCAACAACAGTCAAAAACATTCATAAAGTTCATGACAGGTGTTATGTCATGTTTATGACAGTGTCATGTCGAGTCTTATGCACACCCCTTCAAATAAAGTGTTACCCTATTTTTGTATGACCCTTTAACATATCCGAATCATCTCTTTTGTGTGTGTTTACATAGGTAATACAACACAAGTCACTGAAGTTTCATCCATTCTGATGAAGAAAAAAATGAAACATTTCAAAACATAACAGTTTTCAGTAATTTAGACCTAAGGCAAACTGCTCATTGTTCTATTTCTGAATGTTCAGAAATGTCATTATCAGTTCAGTGTACTACACATTTCAGCCTTCACATTTGAACAGTTGTGTAGGCAGTTCATTCTGTGTGTATCTTACAGTTTCATCTTCATCTTATTTTTTTATCTACATGACATCAGTTGCAACATATCTGGGAAATTCATTCTGAAATAAACTCTGACTTAAGTGTTCTCTCATTCGCTGTGTTTCTCTAAGTGTGCAAGAGGCTGTCTGGAGCCTGAAATTACCTCAGTGCTCTGCTCGGTTTCACAGGGGATTTTAGGGAGAGCAATTACCACTGACATTTAGGGGAGTGCTCACAGGGTCAGACGTTTTATGCAACAATGACAAATTATCTGTACATTTTTAGATGTGTGAAATGTCTCATGCAGTAATTGTATGCTTTACATCTGCTTCTGCAGCTTTATTTTAGGGGAGAAAATGCATTTTAAACCAGAAGGCCTTTACTTGTACAGAATTTCAAACCTGATAGATGGCCTCACAAAGGACCACCAAAAAGGTTTTACATCTTGACCTGGTAATACAAACCAATGGTTTGACACAAGGTATCCCAGATGGGGAAAAATCTGTGAGGCCACAGACAATGTAGTCCACAGACATGGTTGAGTTTGTTGCATGATTTCATGAAAGTATGATGTATTGCGACATCAGAAACAAAGAAAAACTAAATAATGACCATTATAAAGTTTTGACGTGAAAGCAAGTCAAAATTGTAGTTTTATTAAGTCTCATTCGAACAGAAACGCTGCCCAGTCTGGCAAACTTGCATAGTGTGTTTATAGCAGATATAGGGCTGCAAAGTGTGACATAAGGATAGCGGAGACAAAAGCAAGTAAAACAGAATCTTTTATTAGACAATTATCACCAGTCTCAGAGTGGATATTTGAGCAAACAAAGCTCTCCAAAAATCTGGTTGATCGCCAATGCAGTTCTCAAGGAAGACGATGGGATAAATATCCTTCTCAGTGCCATAGTAAGCTCATATGATGACAACGATCTGGCAGTGCAGGCTTGCGTGGGCAACTCAATCTGAAGGTCAGACTGTGAAGTGAATAATCCAGAGAAAGTGAACGTGAAGACAAACAGCAACGGCAAACTTTCAGACGAAGACAATCCAGGATACACAGGGAGTCGAGGAGACAGGAACACAACAGGCAACATCCACAAAACAACTGAATCTGACAAACACAAAGCGCACAAGTTGAGTATAAGTAGGCAGTGGTAATGCACAACACCTTTCACTGATAATCCCGGAGGATAATCAGCGACCACGCCCATACACACACATTCCTTCGTAAATCTACTAACACACAGTGCGAGGAGGCATCCATGAATCTCTCAACCGTGACAGTACCCCTCCCCCTAAAGCCCAGAACAGACCAAGCTGATGGTCGGCCGTCTGGCAGATTTTTTGCTGTCGGCCACCTAAGTTTCCTCGATGTGATACGCACCAGAGTTCCGTGCCGTTGGCTGAAAACTCAACTTTTTGATCTTACATGTAAGTGTTACACATCATTCAAAAATGTCTTCTTTTATTTGTGTACACTCATATCAAAATAGAAAATGTGTTTTTCGTAAAATAAACAAAATAAACATGGTGCGTGTTCACCCTTCTCTCTCAATTTGAAGTTCATTCTGAAACGCGACATAAACTGATCTTTAAGTCAGCAAATACTTGCCAAACACACGTGAGAGTTATGTCTTTACAAAGCTTCATGTCTCCATTTTTAAAAGATGTAAATCATACCAAAAACAAATATTCTCTGTTTAAGTAATCTGTATGATTACTATGAGCAAACGGCGTCAGTTCTTCAGGCCGAGCTGATTAGCGCTAGATGCGGTCACGCCCACACGCGCGCAAGCTGTTCACATTCAAATGATCCATGTGGAGGAGCGCACAGCCGTTCCCGCCCACATCACATCTAAACAAATGCTGCATCCCAATTCGCATACTATCCGTCCTAAATAGTATTTGAAAATAGAAGTAGTATGCCCCGAAATCGTAGTATGTTGAAATGAGTGTTTCAAAGATACCCAGATGGTCTACTATATCCGGTCAGAATCCGAAGTGTCAGATCGATGCACACTCTAACGGCTGATATTGCCCACAAACCATTGCGCGGTGCACGAGGATTCGGATCACTACAAATACGAGTAAAAGTGTTAAAAAAAAAACTACAGATACGAAGGACGCATCAGTTCGGCGCTGGTCCCGCGGCAGTGTTGAGAGGTTTAGATAAAGAGCTTTGAGTGCTTAAATATCAGTATCTAACCTGACGAAAATGTATTTAATGTTATCCACATTATAATGCATATTTATAAGGTTTTATACGGTTAGTTCCAATCCTTCATTCTGTAGCTGTGCTGATCAATTGCTGTGCTTCATTCACGATAAAACACGGCTATGACTGCTTCACCCAACGGTTCTATTTATCACTGCGCCCTTAGCAACACCCTTAGCAACCACGTTTCGTTTTCGTAACCATAAAAAGTCAAAATTAAGTATGTGTTCTGAGTTTGTCACACCACAGAAAAATGTTATTAGCCACCCAGCCAAATTTGAATGATAAAAAAGCTGGCAAGTACATAAAATAAGCTATCAAAATCTTGAAAAATTGGCAGTATTCTCTATTCTCAAACACTGGGGGTGTGTCCACTCGCTGGGCTGAAACCACGCCTACTAGCGGGAAAGCTGTCGACGGTGATATTAGCTGATACTGCTTTTGGGACGGGAGGATGAAGGCTGAGGCGGAAGATAGCCGGTTATAGTCGGATAGTCGCCCTGTTCTCCTGTAACAGCAGATTATAACTGATTCAGTGAATCCCAGTTGTCTTCGACGAAAGTTTATAAAACAATCCCATGTAAAATGATCACTACAGAGGCGAGTGTTGGCGGTGATCCTCCTCAGCTCTTCACCAGACCAAAAGTGTAAAAAAAATGTTTACATACCTTCAGAACAACTGAATCAAGCCCAGTTTTTTTGTGAGTGTATAGATGTATGAAAAGTCACAAAATCTTATTCCACTGAGATGAAAAAAACTTTTTTTTTTTTTATTAAGTAAAAGTTGATTGGGGTCGAATAAACACCATGACCCGATGACTTCCGTGTTGAAGTCATAGCTAGCTAGAAAACTGTAGGATGTAGTAACTACTAGTACTGACAGACAGTCACTTGCGATTGAGTGCCGAACTGATGCGAGTGTGCTTTACTGTTGGGGGAGCCTCAGTGGCCTCAGTGCGTCATCGAGCCCTATTTTAGCCCCGCCCAGAAAATAGGGAAAATATCAATGGTGAAAAACAGTTTAACGGTCTAACTCCACATTTCAGTACTTCACAGTTCAGTCTTTGTAATATGTTTTAACAGTACATATTTTTAATGTGTTTAGAATTTGTTTGTAGAATTGCCTTTCCAGGGACCGTTAAGGTAAACAAAATGTTATTTAGTGTTGCTTTAATGCACAGATCGTTGACATACGGGGGCAGATTTTTTTACTTCCGTCCATTGCTGTGGTTATCGCATTAAATCAGTCACACATTTATAAATGGTTTTCGATCCAAAAACTTTGCAATGTGTATTTAGCTGCATAAAAATAATATACAGTATATTTAGGGTTGCCAACTGTCCCGAATTAGCTGGGACGTCCCGTATTTTGGGCCTAAGTTATTTGTCCTGTCCGGGACCTCCCTTTCCCGTTTTTGACTTCTACAGCTAATCTAACCACTGACTGATACAACAGCAACAGCGCTGATCACAACAATTGAGAATGATCACCGACACCTGTCATCATCCAATCACACCCCACACCCCCACCCACATCAGTATAAGTTAAGTAAATTCGCCAATTCACACATAATAGTTATAGTAAAGGCACACACATAAACAAAAAAAGAATGCTGTTCAGTCGATGTGGATTAAACTGCAAATATGTATAAACCAGCAAAAAGAAAAGACTGTGAAGGTACAATAAAAACTGGGAAGTAAAAAATATGTGGATTAAGCCTGTCAGCGGTGACTCAACAAAGCCTTCTGTACTTTATGTCGCAGGGCATTGTCAGTTGCCCATGGAGGTGAGAATGACTTGACTGGACATGCTTCCACAGAAATGCACAAGAAAAGCCACACTGGCTAAAGGTGCAAGCAATATTGGTGGATTCTTCGGGGTAAGCCTCGTACGTATATCACACTGTCAAACATGGACTCAACTAGAATAGCACAGACTGTCTTAGGTGCTTTGTTTCATGACTCAAATGTTGTGAAGAAGATGCACATGGGGAGAACGAAAGTGGAGATGTTCACAATGAATGTTTTAGGACCAAAGACTGTGCGGGATATCCTGAATGATCTATCTGCCAATGAAGGTTAGCCGGATGTTTTACTCGATTGCCACCGATGCCTCAAACAAGGGACATAGAAAAATGTTTCCAATGTACATGAAATATTTTTCTTTGTCTGTTGGAGTGCGGTGCAAGTTACTTGACTTTTACGAAGAAAATGATGAAACTGCAAATGGTAAAACTGCAAAATATGAAACACATCACAGCCTATGCGGCAGATAACGCCAATCTCAACTTTGGAAAACACCACTCTGTTTACCAGTTATTGAACAGTGCCAACAGTCGCATTTTGAAAGCTAATTGCTTGGCTCACATAGCTCATAACACCTGCAAGCATGCCTGTGATCAGCTCTCTGTGGATATTGAGTAACTGGTTTTAAAGATATACAGCCACTTCTCAGTATCTCTATAGTATCCAGCTGCAGACCCGCAGCACCACCAGTTTCAGAACCCCAGCGCCAGAACCGGAAGTAACACCAGCGCCAGAACCGGAAGTAGGGGCGGACTTATGTTCTAAACCGAGTAACGCCACCTAACGTTTTGGAGCATAATTTGCTTAGACACGAAACAGTATGCTTTTATCTCACACCAAACGTTATACCGTATGCGTATGTTATAATGATGCATTGAGGTTCAGAAGACGGCTTTTCCATATTTTTATATCGTAATCCATTGTATGCATTTATATTTACTATGGTTCTTTTTTTTAAATAATATTGACAATATATTTACATATTGTAAATACAGTTGTTATTCTATTTGTATATCGCACCCCACACCACTAATTCTAGCAAGCGTCTAATACACACGCACCCCACCCCACACCTAAACTTAAACCTAACCAACCAATGCATATCAAATGCACGTAAAAACTAATTTTAGCGTATATATTACACGACAATACACTTGCGTGCTATAAAGACGCATTTGGTGTGATCGGGTTGGACTGACAGTTAAGCTGTCATTTGTAACTATACAAGAAAATAGAAACTATTTAGCTATTTTAGTAAAAATGTTCTTATTAAAGTGGTACTTAAAGCAAGAGTATGTTGTTTGTTTGTGCACCACAAATTGACACTTACTAATAAAGTATTTCAAATAATTGTAAGCTAGCATGAGAGAAAATTCCACAAACTATTGTAAAGTGACACATACTGTTAAATTAATTATGAAAACTGGCACCAATCATTCAAAAGTGTGCTGGACCTTGACAGTGGCTTTTTACAATGCAGAGTAGTGTACATCTGTAGAATTGATATATCTATTATAATGTGGATACAGCTAATCAAATATTTGAACAAAACATTCAGGCATCTCCAGATTATTAAATTAATTTGTAGTTATTGTAGACGTAGACTATCCCCAATGTTTAGTGAATGGTAGCTTATAAAATGTATACACCTTTTTCAGTAAGCAGAGACAGAAAAGAGACAAAACAAATATGCAAGTTAAAGTAATGACTTTCCCCACTTTTAATACAGTTTATGCATTAGCATTCTTCAAATGCGTGAAACTTGACCATGCCAGAGGCCATTAGAACTTCAACTGCAAAGCGGCAAATCTTCTCAAGTCGCTGAACAAGCAGTATGGTCACCTTAAAAGAAGAAAACAGTTGTTTTACATCAAACAACAAAGAACACAAATCAACTTCAATCAAATAATTACCACATACCTCTGGAATCATAACATCAAATATGTAGTTCAGGTTTTCAAGATCCTCATCAGCATCCACTGCTCTCTTTATATTATCAGCCAGTTTTATGAGCTATTAAATAGCAGAATATTTAATAATTTTGTATAGTAAGGAAGTTATTGTAATAAAACAATAACATATACTACAAGTAAAATTTGAAATGCTAAAAACAATAAGCTTAATTTCTCACATCACATTTGGTGAAATAACACTGCTTTGGCTTTAAGTGCTGCTTCAACTTGATCGATGTCTCTGGATGTTTCCATAGGTAAAACCGAGAGGATTTGATATCTCCACAGTGAAAAGCTCTATGTAAAGCCTGTTAAAACAGAATTATGTTAAAATAGTACACACGGCAAGAAATGTTAATTGTGATTTTATAGTACTCACTTTTATGTCTTGATCTGAGATAACATTTTATATACCAAGTCTCAGAGCCTTCCGAGTGCTACAAAGAAACAATAATGTATATGTTATCAACATCAGGACATCATGACATAGCATAGAACAAAAACAGGTTATAGAATAGTAGCTGGTGTTACAAGCCTGGCTCAAAGCAAGCAACAGAATATAGGGAAAGGCCACACACGGAATAGTTTACGCGAGATTTATTTAATTAATAGAATTAACAGAATAAACTTTGCACAGCCAGTAATAAAATTGGCTTTAACAAAAGTGAAAATGAAAGCAGCAGTGAAATTAAATGAAAAAGAAACAAAAACAAAAATCCTAAACGGTGCGGGAGATGCAACGCGGGCTGGGGTCTCGCTGGTCTCATCTGAAGCGTCTTTAAAGGCCTTGATCAGGAACTAATTACCACAACTCCAAACACCTGCGTCCAGCTCACCTGTAGGAGACACAGCACACAGCCAGGAGGAGGAGCCAGGCAAGGCCGTGACACCCCCCTCCTTACGACAGAGGCCTCTCAAAGAGAGACTCTGGAAAAATTACACCTTTATTTATTTATTTATTTATTTTTAGCACCCAAACAAACCCAGCAAATAACTAACATATCAAATTACAATAAATAAAAAAAAACATGAAGAAATGTTCATATAAGAAGAAACATCAAATATTAAAAATACTCAACTTTGTGCTAGGGGTTATGGCTTGGACCCTCCGCCCAAGCCTGCAAAACAGATGCAAAATGGACACTTGAATACAGCAGGCTCCCTCCCCCTTCACTCAATCCCTCCCTCAAACCCAAGGCTCCAGCAAATCCCGGTACCTGGAAAGCCAAATTTTAAGGAGACTAGGTAGAGAAAGAGATGAGAGATACAAGAGAGAGACAGACAGGACAAGACACTGACTCATTCCAGCTCACACGGGGCACGGGACAAAGCGTCAGCCATGACGTTGTCCACACCCCGAATGTGCTGGATCCGTAAGCTATACGGTTGTAAAAATAACACCCAGCGCATAAGGCGTTGACTTGGGCTCTTTAGTGAATATAAAAACGTTAGTGGGTTGTGATCAGAATAAATGGTAACCGGAACAGCACCCCCACTTAAGTAAACATCAAAGTGTTGTAATCCCCATATTAAAGCTAGTGTTTCTTTTTCGATGGTCGAATAATTTAACTGGTGACAGTTAAACTTCTTTGAAAAGAAACACACTGGCCGCTCTACACCTTGCTCATCCCTCTGCAGGAGCACAGCCCCAGCACCCACGTGGCTAGCGTCGACCTGCATCTGGAAGGACTGGTCCATGTGGGGAGCCCTTAACACGGGAGCAGAGGTTAACAACATCTTCACATTATCAAATGCGGCCTGACATTTTTCTGTCCAATCAAATTTAACACGGCCCTTCAAAAGGTCGGTCAATGGGGCAACGACAGTGGAAAAGTTAGCACAAAAGCCCCGATAATATCCCACCATTCCTAAAAAGCGTCTAAGCTCAGGTTTGGTAGCTGGAACAGGGAAATTATCGATAGCCACCACCTTAGCGTGCACAGGCCTCACCTGGCCCTGCCCCACCACCTTCCCCAAATAAACAACTGTTGCCTGGGCAAACTCGCACTTAGCGAGATTTACAGTGAGGCGAGCCTCAACTAGTCGTGTAAAAAGAGCCTGGATACGCTCAAGATGTTCAGACCACCCGTCACTATACACTACCACATCGTCCAAGTAAACAGCACAACCCTGTAAACCCGAGACCACGCGGTTCATTAGTCTCTGAAAAGTGGCGGGCGCATTTCGTAGACCAAAGCTCATAACGGAGTATGAATATAGGCCCGACGGCGTTATAAAGGCTGAAACCTCCTGAGCCCGAGGAGTCAAAGGAACCTGGTAATATCCTTTAAGTAAGTCAAACTTACTTACGAACCTGGCCGAACCCACCCGGTCAACACAGTCTTCAACCCTTGGGAGCGGAAAAGAATCTGGCTTTGTGATGTTATTTAACTTCCGATAATCGGTACAAAATCTATACGTCCCATCAGGTTTACTAACTAAAATACAAGGCGAAGCCCAACTAGAATGAGAGGGTTCTGCCAAACCATTATCCAGGAGATACTTCACCTCTGCCTCTAGGTGCTGCTGTTTTTCAAGTGATACACGATAAAACCTCTGTCTTATCGGCTCAGAATCACCCACATCAATGTCGTGCTTGACCAAATGAGTACACGACGGTGTATCTGAAAACAAAGCAGGAAAGTTAAAGATCAACGATTCCACTGCTAATGCCCTCTCCTTAGACAAATGTCCAAGTAGTGTGTCCAAATCAGACAACTTCTCAGAATTCTTCAACCGAGGCTGGAGCACACCGTCGTCTGGGATTACCACATCCTCACCACCACATGCTGCTACCGTGTGTGGAGAGAAAGACATGCCCGCAACTGCAGCCAACGCAACTGATTTTACCTGATCACCAGTCTCTGCTGCCCCAGAAACCAGAGATCGACTATAATAAGGTTTCAAAAGATTAATGTGACAGAGTTGCGTATTACGCCTACGGTCAGGGGTTGAAACTAGATAATTCAATTCTGACACCTGCCGAACAACTGTATAAGGACCGGCGAATTTAGCAAGAAAGGGTGAACCGGCTATCGGCAATAGCGCTAGAACCTGATCCCCAGGGCTGAATACTCTCGGCTCAGCTCGACGATCATACCAACTCTTCATTTTCTTCTGAACTTTAGTTAAATTTTCTACAGCCATCTCACAAGCTAAGAACAATTTCCGGCGAAAGCCGTTCACATACTCCAACAGGTTAGAGGGACTCTCAGGACACTTAAGCTTATCCTGCAGGACAGCTAATGGCCCACGAACTCTATGGCCGAACACTAAATCATTAGGTGAGAAACCTGTGCTTTCCTGTGTTACCTCACGTGCTGCAAGCAACAACCAGGGAAGCCCTTCCTCCCAATCCTTGCTAAGCTGAACACAGTAACCTCTAAGCAATGACTTGAGCGTCTGGTGAAAACGCTCCAGAGAACCCTGACTCTGAGCGTGATAAGCGCTACTAAGCTGATGTTTAATCTGTAGCTGCTTAAGCACTTCTGAAAACATATTCGATGTAAAATTAGAGCCCCGGTCACTCTGAATACTCTGAGGGATGCCAAAGATGGAAATAAACTGAGAGAGAGCCTTCACCACCGACTTGGTAGAAATTGTACGTAAAGCATAGGCAGCTGGGTAACGGGTGGCCTGACACATCACAGTCAAAAGGTAAACACACCCTGACTTAGAGGGAGGCAAGGGACCAACACAGTCGATTAACAAATGCTCAAATGGGTTCCCTAAAACTGGAATAGGGTAAAGTGGAGCTGGCTTGATCACTTGATTAGGCTTTCCTGTTAACTGACATGTATGACAGGTCTTAATGAAGCATGCCACGTCCTTCTTTAGGCAAGGCCAATAGAAGTACTTCATAAGTCTGTCATACGTTTTCCGCACCCCCAGATGGCCCGCTATATCACCATGAGCCGTCTGAAGTATCAGATCTCTAAACTTTACTGGCACTACTATCTGGAAAACAGGATCTTCAAGCATCTCTTTAGTCTGGGGCATCCACTTTCGAACCAAAAGCCCATCTTGAACAAAGTAACCCCTTGCGACACTATGTTGCTCCTCAGCAGGCAAAACACCAGCAAACAGTTCACTCAACGTTGAATCCTCTTTCTGAGCTATAGCAAAATCACTAATTGACAGAGTAGATGGCAAATCAGGCAGAACAATAGGCTGTAAATCAGGCTTACGATTTTTCTCTAGAACCTCAGTTCCAGAAGCATGTTTCATCGCACGAGTCACTGCACAGGCAGTAAACACCTCAGGTAAGGTCTGCAGGCTACAATCAGTACCTGATGGGTTAGATGGAACACTCTTAACCACCACAGAAGGCGGTACATTACGCCAAACCCGCTCTCCAGCCAAGTTATTACCCAAGATGAGGTGTACACCATCTATAGGCAAGGAATGGCGCACGGCAATGACAACCTCACCCCGAACCAGGTCTGACTGAAGCTCAATCCTATGAAGAGGAACGGTTACAACCTGCAACCCAATTCCCCTCACTAAAACATTACCAATGCTGGACTCAGTAGAAAAAGGCAAAACAGACTCCAGAAGAAAGGACTCACAAGCCCCCGTATCTCTAAGAATTTTAACTGGCACCTTTTCAGAACTGCCCACCAATGATACGAAACCATCTGTAATGAAAGAAGAGTAATCATTGACATTTGCTTTAATTACATCAGACCCGCTATACTGGCTAGAACCCTCAAGGCCATCCTCGGACAAGTTAGAGGCCACACCCCCTTCAGGGTTCGATCTAATCTCTGTGTGGATAAACTCAGACGGTGCACGCACATCTGAAACGGCAAGGGCAACAGGTCTTGCCGTACCGGATTTGCTCCTCTGGCCCTTTGCTCTCAAAACTGGACACTCGTTCTTCCAATGCCCCTTCTCTAAACAGTAATGACAAGCATCCGGATCTGCCCTACCCCGAGACTGCTCTTTGGAAACAGACTGACCAGCAGGAGTATTAGACAATACCGAACGTTCACTGAAACGTCCAAAGCGCTGCTCGCGGTAGCCCCTTCCTGAATTGTTTTCTTTTAAGAGTTTGCCTGTGCGTTAAAACATATTCATCAGATAAAACTGCAGCATCTGCAGCTGTCTTTACCTTCCGCTCATTTATATATACCGCGATTCGATCAGGGAGGATGTTTCGAAATTGCTCTAAAACAATTAAATTACACAACTCTTCAAAGGTAGAAACGCCTACTGCAGCGCACCAACGATTGAAATGACAGTTCAGCTCTCTTACTACCTCTGTATAAGTCTGCCTTTCTCCCTTCTTCCAATTACGAAATCGCAGTCTATATGCTTCTGGAACTAATTCGTATACTTTAAGCACAGCATCTTTCACGCTTTTATAAATCTTTCTTTCAGGCACCGACAAAGCAATAAACGCCTCCTGCGCTTTTCCAACTAAAACGCTCTGGAGTAACAACGTTCGTTCAGAATCACTCCAACCACGATCATCTGCAACACTTTCAAACAGTGAAAAAAAAACATCCGGATCCTTCTCATTAAACCTGGGTAGCAATCTAGCCATATTAGAAATATCAGGGGAGCGTGCTGGTGCAGTCGGAACATCACCACCAGTATCACCATTAATTTTCCCTTCTGCCATCAACCTAAGACGTTCTAAAGCAATTTCTTGCTCACTTCTAATTTTATCATATTCTAATTGACGTATAGCTTCTCTCTCTTACGTTCAGCCTCTCTTCTCTACGTTCAGCCTCTCTTTCTCTACGTTCTGACTCACGTTCAGCTTCTCTCTCTCTTTGTTGCATTTCTAACAACTCTTTTTGTTGCTCAAATGTAAGACCAAAATTACTGCGAGACTCACCCAATGTTACCAATGGCGTTGATGCACCTTCTGGCTCCAACTCATCCATTGAAGCTATTGATGGGAGAATTTTTCTTTCAGCCAATTTAGTTCTAACAACCTGCCTTAACTGCGCCAATTTCACATTTTTTTTCAAGCCCAATTCAAAATTGAAATGTTCACTAACCTCACATAACTGCTCCTTAGTCAACGTATTTAAAACCTGATCTGACGGAGCAGCAAAAAATCCATCCATAGTATCCATTTATTTAATCGGCCCTTTTCCTTAACCCCTAAACAAAAAAAACATACATATATATAGCCTATATATATATATATATATATATATATATATATATATATATATATCTTTTTCTCTGCAATTATCAATGAGTGCGGCCAACTGCAGCCACAAGACAAAAAAAAACAAAAAACAAACGGAGCTACCCTGCACCGATCCACTTCATGCATACCCCAAGAGCAGAGATTTTTAATACACGATATCAGTGGCACCTAACTTCCCCGACAAAATGCCGTTAAAGCAGGTATCCACGACTGTGTCCTCCGCCCAGGATATTGCACAAAAACAAAAAACTAAAATAACAAACAAGCGTTAAGCGCTTAGCAGGGGTTTGCAAAGCTCCAACAAAATTATTTATTTATTTATTTTTTGTCTCGCAAATACTGCAGCAAAAGCCCGCACCCACCCGACAATAGACCAGCCCTAATATTATAACCTGGCAGTATTTAAACTACCCCAGGCACAACGAACAAAAGTTTATCTCCCGCACCGACGTAATGAAAAAATTAAAATAAAATAAATAATAATAATTTCCAAACCTAATTAAACTAATCCGCGTTTGTCCTTCCCAATAACCATACATTAAATGCCTAATCAACCTTAAGGTGGCGGATCACTGTAAACTCCGAATTACCTATAAATTTGGCACATTAATCAAAATGGCCAAAAACATAACTACTCAAACCCAATTGAGAAAATGCAAAACAACAAAAACAAAACGCATATTTACCGATTGATGGTTCAAAATCCCGGACGAGATCCCCAAATCTGTTACAAGCCTGGCTCAAAGCAAGCAACAGAATATAGGGAAAGGCCACACACGGAATAGTTTACGCGAGATTTATTTAATTAATAGAATTAACAGAATAAACTTTGCACAGCCAGTAATAAAATTGGCTTTAACAAAAGTGAAAATGAAAGCAGCAGTGAAATTAAATGAAAAAGAAACAAAAACAAAAATCCTAAACGGTGCAGGAGATGCAACGCGGGCTGGGGTCTCGCTGGTCTCATCTGAAGCGTCTTTAAAGGCCTTGATCAGGAACTAATTACCACAACTCCAAACACCTGCGTCCAGCTCACCTGTAGGAGACACAGCACACAGCCAGGAGGAGGAGCCAGGCAAGGCCGTGACACTGGTTATTCAGAAGATGACAATGAGCCAGTGGCACCACAAAAGGCTGTTAATAAGTGGCTAGGTAAATCAAAGTTTATGTGGCTTTACTGATTATGTAACTTGAATTGAAATAACATAATATTAATGCCAAGTTTATTTTGTTCCTATAAATTTCTAGCAAGATCATAAACCTTTCAGTGAAAATAAAAATGTAATTCTGCTAGACCATGATCCAACTCCATGTTTCTTAATGACAGTAAAAGCATTCTATTTAAACTTACTCATCAAAAGTGAACGTTTTTTTTTTAAATCACATCCACATTTGAAAGTGCCTTTTTTGACATCTTTCACTCCAGCACAATCCATGTGTAGCCAGCCCAAACAGATGTCACACTGTACCCAAAAGGTCTTCCCAACACTGGGATACAATGTCCTGTGAATAAGATACACATGGTGTAATAAGTGTATTCACCTAAAAATATACAGTAAAAATAAACAAGGCCTACCCTTTGCCCACTGTCTGAAAACAGCACACACGCAAGTCACCTGCCATACACTCCATCGGTTTTTCTGTTTTTTTTCATTGCGTCCTGTAATGAAACATAATAATTTAAATGTTTAATTGACATCTATTTAAAAAACATGACTAACATAGGCTATTTATATAGGAGTTTGTTCTCACAATTCCATGAGTATAGCTGCTCAGCTCATCTGTAAATCACAAAGGTGTCACAAGACGGAAATCTGTTCCTCTAACAGTGTCAGTGTTCCGCCATAATGTCAGTGACATGTGGCACATGTCAATGGAGACAAGATGTGCCACCGCATGTGCCAATACCCATAGTGACGTGCCATTGGCTTCTGTGCGTCAGATGCCCATGTCACTTAATGTTATTACGCCTGTCGTCATTTCACAGCTTCTTTCATGTGCCGGATCATTGGGAGCTCCATTACAGATTAAAGGAATATGTGACTTTATAAATGTATTATACGTTTATATATATATACACTTCACCGGCCAATTTATCTAGGTACACCTGTCCAACTGCTCGTTAACACTTAATTTCTAAGCAGCCAATCACATGGCGGCAACTCAGTGCATTTAGGCATGTAGACATGGTCAAGACAATCTCCTGCAGTTCAAACCGAGCATCAGTATGGGGAAGAAAGGTGATTCGAGTGACTTTGAACGTGGCATGATTGTTGGTGCCAGAAGGGCTGGTCTGAGTATTTCAGAAACTGCTAATCTACTGGGATTTTCACGCACAACCATCTCTAGGGTTTACAGAGAATGGTCCAAAAAGAAAAAACATCCAGTGAGCGGCAGTTCTGTGGGCGGAAATGCCTTGTTGATGCCAGAGGTCAGAGGGAGAATGGTCAGACTGGTTCGAGCTGATAGAAGGGCAACAGTGACTCAAATAACCACCCGTTACAACCAAGGTGGGCAGAAGAGCATCTCTGAACGCACAGTACGTCGAACTTTGAGGCAGATGGGCTACAGCAGCAGAAGACCACACCGGGTGCCACTCCTTTCAGCTAAGAACAGGAAACTGAGGCTACAATTTGCACAAGCTCATCGAAATTGGACAATAGAAGATTGGAAAAACGTTGCCTGGTCTGATGAGTCTCGATTTCTGCTGCGACATTCGGATGGTAGGGTCAGAACTTGGCGTCTACAACATGAAAGCATGGATCCATCCTGCCTTGTATGAACGGTTCAGGCTGGTGGTGGTGGTGTCATGGTGTGGGGAATATTTTCTTGGCACTCTTTGGGCCCCTTGGTACCAATTGAGCATCGTTGCAACGCCACAGCCTACCTGAGTATTGTTGCTGACCATGTCCATCCCTTTATGACCACAATGTACCCAACTTCTGATGGCTACTTTCAGCAGGATAATGCGCCATGTCATAAAGCTGGAATCATCTCAGACTGGTTTCTTGAACATGACAATGAGTTTGCTGTACTCAAATGGCCTCCACAGTCACCAGATCTCAATCCAATAGAGCATCTTTGGGATGTGGTGGAACGGGAGATTCGCATCATGGATGTGCAGCCGACAAATCTGCGGCAACTGTGTGATGCCATCATGTCAATATGGACCAAACTCCCTGAGGAATGCTTCCAGCACCTTGTTGAATCTATGCCACGAAGAATTGAGGCAGTTCTGAAGGCAAAAGGGGGTCCAACCCGTTACTAGCATGGGGTACCTAATAAAGTGGCCGGTGAGATAGTGTGTGTGTGTGTGTGTGTGTGTATATATACGTATATATATATATATATATATATATATATATTCTTCACATGGAAGGGACTCTTGTAGGGATTCTGCACTGGAATATATATATTTTGGTTAATTTAAAATTGATCAGAAGAGAGTGCAAATGTAACAGTGGGCTGGAGTAAATTTCCAGTATCTACCTTTCAGAGAAACCCCAAAGTTCTCCAGAAGAACAAGAACCCACCACCTCCGTATGTTTGGAAAGTCTCACTGGAAGAAAAATTAGGAAATCTTGATATTTCAACTGCTACAACATCATAAAGATCAATTACTTGAACTAGTAATTACTTACAGATGTAAAGTCAAAGGGTGCTCCCAAGACAAGATGCAGAGCATACTGGAAAAAAAGCAAAAATTAAGGAACATTATCCCTGTAAACATCAAATTAAAAAAAAAAATTCTTCCTTGTTCCATATTTAACAGCTTAAAAAATAAAAACACCATCAAACCAATCATTGGTTTAATTATATCAAAATAATGTCTCACCATCAACATGAAGACTCCACAGTCTACATCGCCAATATGTTGGGGGATATCCTGAAAAAAAAGTAGTTTATTTAGGGTTTCACTCTTCAGCAGTCTCAACTTCAGCAGACTTCTTTATAACCAACCATGTTTTTCAGTAGCACCCATGTGCCAGGTGCAATTTTGGCTGTCATCTTACTGCAACACAAATACACACATAAAAAAAAAGCATTTGTAAATATGAAGTTACATTGTGCAGCACACAGTTTTAAGCTCTGAATCCATGCAAAAACACGCAGTCAACAGTATTTAGTTTTCTTGTAAAACTGTCACAGCATGCAAAATCAGAACATCATGCAAATAACCATTAAGGAACTTTATTAAACTCTTGAACAGCAAAAATTGAACAAACACATTGAACAGCGAACCTGAACTGAGAACCTTGAACATTTTAACTTCTATATTTATTTTTGCAATCTGAAAACTTTCACATATCTCACATCACCCAACCCATATGGATTGGTTGAATCTAGGAAGTACATGTCCCTATCTTTGGCTTCATGACGTATAAAAAATAGTGTTAGTACTCCAGAATCATGAAATGGCATTTCTGAATTGTGATGAGACAAAAGCAGGCTATTTTCAGACAACACTGCAAAGTTACATTAACTATCCAGATTACAAATAACTCACACACAACATCCAGTGTGCTGGCTTCCAAGCAGGGGAAGACAATGAAATCTTCCAGTGCAATGCAATCCTATTGATTATTTAAAAGAAAAAAAATCCATTTAGTTGAAAATAAAACTGAACACTGCTGTGAATGTTATGTAACTTTGTATCCTCACTGGAAATGACAAGGATGGGTCCAAATTATTTGGAGGCAACCAGGTCACCACAACATATGCGTTGGCTGCCCACACATCTATTCCCTACAACATAACATACCAATATAAGTCAGTACACTAGACAACTAGGTCTCTGACTATTTGAGATTTGCAGCTTTACAAAACTTACTTGTTCCTTAGCCACCAATGCAATTACCTCAAGACAGCTGTTTGCGATCTGCAGTTTTAAAAAGAGAACTGTTAACGGTCACAAATATTTCTTATTGTTATTGTATGTTATTGTATGTCAACTCACTGTTGCCTCCAACATCTCATTGAGACCTAGAGTACAGAAATCTTTCCTTCTCAGAACCAAGTTTCCAACTTTGGCAATTTTCTCATCTGGTTCATCAGTCCCCAAAGCCCATTCAAGCTTAAAGACAAATGAGAGAAGAAATTACATTGAGTATTCAAATTCATTAATACGGTTTTGTGAGTGCCATTACAACATCAAATAAAACTGATAACTATCATACCATTGCTGATTGTCTATGGCTTGGCAGACAATCCCAACACACTCTACTGGCAAACAGGTGTTTGATGTTACACACAATTTCACTCCCTGCTGTTATAGTTAAAATGGATAATTACATACAATAACTTGCATCAGGATATTTTAAGACTTAATACAAGATATATTAACACTTACTACTGGTTGGGACCATCATTGAGGTCAGGGTTGTGTCCTCCATCTCAATGTCTGTGTCCTCCTTCTCAATGTCTGTGTCCTCCATCTCAATGTCTGTGTCCTCCATCTCAATGTCTATGGGGACTGGCTCCTCAGTGGAGATGTCAGAATTTTCTATAACAATACAAACAGACAACAAGAGCTAGACCCAAACCTCATATTTCCTAAAAACACATACTGGATGGTGGCCTATGCATTCCCACTACTCAAAACATAAAATAAATTAATACATACACACACACACATATATGTATATATATACTTTTTAAAAAATTATTTACCCAGCACAGCCTGTCCATTCATATTCTTCACCAACTTTGATCTAAACGTCTTCATTAATCTAGTCCACACTTTGTTGTTCTTGTTTTCGTTATAGTGGTGAATTATGGTCCTCATTTGAAACAGATGTGTTGATGGCTGCGACATGTTCAAAAAGTAGTTATTTTTTCTCATCTTTGAGAACAGTTGCTCTGCAACCTGGCTATTTATTTTGCCAGCTAGTTGAGGCACTAAAGTGATCTTCCTCAGAACATCTCTACTGTCTTTGGAATTGCTCTCATGAAAACGGTCAGACAATACGTAATGATCCGAAGACCCTGTCAGTGGGTGTCCTTGAGGATCGCTCACACTCTTTTTTCCTCCAGCCACGGCAAGGACACTCTCAGTTTTCCAGATTTGGCAAGTTTAATGTTTTCTTCATTGGGTTCTGCTAAGCGTCCTTCACATGGACAAATAGGTATGCTTTCTGGTTCCCTTAGATTGGCATGTGTTGCTAAACCGTGTGCAAAGTCATAAAAAATGATGTTCCATGAGAACAGAAGATCAGCAAAATCTCGAGGGCTTTCTGCTAGAAGATTGCTTTTTAAACTGTAAACTATGCCACATGGGCACATGATGACTCCCCAGCCACCTAATAAAGCACAAAAAAAAGACATTCTTAAAAAACAATTCTTACAAAGTTTTAAACATTAATGTATTGGCAATATATTGACTGTAATTTCAAAGGTTAAATTTGTAACAGCAGACAAAACAGTATTAGAAATTAAGCTCACCAGAGGCACCCCAGATATTTTCAAAGATTTTATCATATGTTTGCCTTGATTTCATTTCATTAGACAATCTGAGGAGGAGGTTCACTCCGAGAATCCAGTGGAGTCCAGACCACATTCTTTGCATAGTTACTGGATAACATTAACCTACAAAACATATTATTGAATATAGTGTTATATATATTGGAGTAAAAGCACTTTAAGTAGTAAAATCAAACATTTTGCTTTTGAAGTTCTTCCTCCAGTCTCTCTTCTGTCACCGTAATTTCTTCAGTCTCTGAGGAGAGACTTTGAAGAATGAAGTTTTTCATACTCTGTGTTTAGCACAATATCTGAACGACATGTGTTCTTGCCAATCCAAGGATCCCAGAAGTGATACATGGTTTTAACAGCAAATGGATTTTGTGCACCACCTACAAAAGCAGAATTAAAAACATAATTAGCAGTGTAATCATTTTTAATTTATTTGCAATATGGTGCATAAAAAAAAAAACTATGTTTGCACTAGGGCTGTGCTCAAAATATTGATACAGCGATATATCATCATGAACTCCTTGCGATGCGCGTATCGATACAGCAGCTGCCGTATCAGCGTGATCGATACTGTTGTGCTTTTGAATGAAGCCAATTCAGGCAGGGCTCCAATTTCGTCGCGGGTATTGCGCATAATTATTATTATTTACATACATTGCAAACATTGATTCACTTAAGCTTTTATTTTGTATTATAAAATCAAATCAGTAGTTTGAAAACGTGAGACGCAATTTCAGGAACAGCGCGAGTTCAATGGTGCTGCCGTCTGCTCTCTCGTCTCTCAAACGGCTGCTCAAGGCAAGAATCCAGCGCTGCAGCAGCCGGTGAAACTACACGCTCGTGTTCAGGGGTCGGGACATGAGGGAATATTCACTTGCTTAATCGGGTCAGCATTGCATCATGACTAAAGTTTACCATTTCTTTGTTTCAGGGGTGCCAATTGAAGTTTGAACAGAGAGTGGTATGCAATTGTTGTTAGCAAGTTGCTGGTGAGTAAGGCATATCTTCTTCTTTTCATTACTAAACCACTTTGCTTTTACCATCTCTGTTTAAATCTCCTCTTTCAGGGACACTGGTTCTGCAGAAGATGTGCAGTAAGATACAGAGCGGATGTGTTTGCACTGATATGATGACAGGCCACTCCTCTGTGCAACTTCCATGTTGACCTGACATTCATGTGATTCACAGATAACCTTATGGTGTTCTCCCCATGTCTTGAGCTGAATATGAAGAGGAACACAGTGACCCTTTGAAACTTTCAGGACTGTAAATATGCCATTTGTCCTGTCAATGCACTGGCTTTCAAGATGTAATGTGGCATTAATGTCCTGTACTGGCTGTTCTGTGTGTTTGCGGTCAATTTATTTTTTAAAGTTTTTTTATTAATGAGGATATTGCAAACGGGGCATTTTTTTATCACAGGCCGCACACGAACCCTGAGTGGTGTGCTCAGAGTGGCTGGAGAAGGTGTGGTCAGAGTGGCTGGAGAGGGTGTGGTCAGCGCTGCAGTGGCTGGGGAAGGCGTGGTCAGTGCTGCAGTGGCTGGAGAAGGCGTGGTCAGTGCTGCAAAGGCTGGAGAGGGTGTGGTCAGAGTGGCTGGAGAAGGCTTGGTCAGTGCTGCAGTGGCTGGAGAAGGCTTGGTCAGTGCTGCAGTGGCTGGAGAAGGCTTGGTCAGTGCTGCAGTGGCTGGAGAAGGCTTGGTCAGTGCTGCAGTGGCTGGAGAAGGCTTGGTCAGCGCTGCAGTGGCTGGAGAAGGCTTGGTCAGTGCTGCAGTGGCTGGAGAAGGCCTGGTCAGCGCTGCAGTGGCTGGAGAAGGCTTGGTCAGCGCTGCGGTGGCTGGTGATAAAATTGTAGGTGAAGTTGGAAGCAGGCTTTTTTGGCAAATCTGTACATGCTTCTCAAAATCCATTCTCCTTAAAACTGTAGTATCACAGTATGGGCAGTGGTAATGCAGTGCTGTTCTACATCCCAGTCCACATCTGTGTACAGTGAAGCCTAAAATAAATCAGTAAACTGGTAAACTATAATACATTGAGTATTCATGTATTAAACAAATAATTCAAGTTATTCATACCTCCATAGACAACTGCCTTGTTGAAGTGAGTTTTGAACATGACTTTTTAATTGGACTAGTTTGGCTGGCTTAAATACACTGGCCGAAAAAAAGGGCAGTGGTAAAAGCTGCAGCACTTGTTGCACTGCTGCAACTCAGGTAATGAGTCACCTCTCTGAATTGTTATATTTATCTACAAGAGATGAAAGCACCACACAATAATATCAATGCAAAAAAACTAAACTATAAGGTAATATTAACAGTTACCAGAGGAACGTGGAACAAACACTTTAACACATTCACAAGATAAACGTCACTTTAAGGCCTATTTACAACACGCAAAAATGTATTGGAACCATCGATGGAAAAAATGTTAAATACGATAAAGTATGACAACATATTGAAGATTCAATTAGATGATATATTGAAGAACAAATTAAATAATTAGCAGATGCAGAACTTAATAATATATGAAATCATTTTTCATCACATCAAAAACGTTAGACAAGTCTATGTAGCAGATAACTTCACCGTGTCTCTCCGCCATGCTTGTCTCATTGTCAATAACTCTCACTTCCGGAACTCATCACTTCCGGTTCTGGTGCTGGGGTTCTGGCGCTGGGGTTCTGAAACTGGGTGGTGCTGCGGGTCTGCAGCTGGATATATCTCCAGTATTTGCTTGCAGAAGAGAGGAACTGCATACATTTTTTGCCTTTGTTGACATTAATTGGTCGTCTCTACATCCAGCTATTGATCGTCTCCTGCAGAGCTGGCAAGCTCTCACCTAATAGTTCAGGTCCCTTGGGGAGACCTGTCCTGTGGGCATTGAGGAGGAAAACCCTGCAACTGCTGAGATTTACTCTGTGCTTTTTCCACATCGTAGGGTGTGTTTGAAGCTGGAGGAAACAAAGCTCTGCATCACAGATGTTGACGAGAAGGTGGGAAAATTCAAACTGAAGATACTTCAATGGAAAAAAACCGCTTTTTGGATACCAGACCAAGCAGCTAATGGACCAACAAGTGTCCAGCACAGATGAAGTTCTGTGACTCTGTCATTGTATACATTGACAAATGGTTCAATTTCTCATCAGAAAATGTGATGATGAAACTGAAGACCAATTGGCCTACATGAGGAGCTGTCCTTCACTGACCTGGGATCAGGTGGTGGTTGCCCTCAAATTGACAGAGACAGTGAGTAGGGGACCAACTCTATGAAAAATTTTTGTGCTAGCAGGGCGAAGAAATGAAGAAAGCCACACAGGATACCACAAAATCAACCAGTGAGAAGTGGGTCGCAGTTTTCCAAACATGTAGGGAAAGCCAACTTAAAACATGTTCAAAATAGTCTTGTTTGTCCTCAGTGTACCAGGCTCAAATGCCTTTGTAGAGAGAATTTTCTCTCTGATGAACAATAAATGGTCAGACTCAAGAAACAGATGCAGCACAGAACTATCAAAAATGAACTTCCAATATCTGTGAAACTGTGACCTGTCAAGTAATAACTTTTCTCTGGCTGCACAAAAGAGACAAAAGTCTGCTTGATCAGTCAAGAGCAGCCAAAAATATCCATGGAAAAAGTAACTTGGTGAGCAGAGGCATGCCTCTTGTGCGGGATCCATCTGTGTCAGCACCAATACCAGTCACCCGCCCACTCGTTCCAGCTCCCCGGAATTCTGATTCCCCCACCTGTTTTCATCACCTGCGTGCACTTCCCGCTCCCATCATCAGCCCTACGAAAGAGACACTCACCGCAATCCCTTACTGTCTGGTCTCGTCTACACACACGACCACAGACTCCCTCACATGCTAAATTGGATTACGCTACTTACCCTGTTCCTGATGCTTTCATCCATCCTTCTCTAGCTTTCCTCGACACTTCGCGTCTGCTCCTCGCCTCTCCTTCGTTCCCGCTCCAGCCCGTGGTCCATCATACCATACCTGCAAGATAAGAGACTCAGGCTGCGTTTCGGAATCGCATACTCAATGCATAGGTACTTAATCTTCAATGAGTACTTACTTAACGAGCGCTAAAAGAGTAGGTACTTAATGACCAAATCTCGTTAAGTATGAATGCTGATCCTGACATCATTTGCCATGTTGACGTTACATGTGACCTATGATGTTTTCATAAGCACCAACAATTTAAAAGTCATGATGAGCGACATGTGCACCAACACCTGATTGCATCAGTACTCGACAACTTTACGAGAACGGTTTAGTTCAGCGTTTGAAATGGTTGGCATGTCTGCAATTGTTAGACTAAGGTGTGCACAAAGGGAACGTCAGGCAGCTGCTCGAAGATCTCGCCTTTGGAGAGGACTGATGATTTTATTCTCAAACAAGGCAAGTATTACTACTTAAAAAATAAGATTACCCCAGAAAGAATTTTATTACTAGCCCATCCCAACACTTATGCACAATAATTATGACAATTATGACCAACAGTTAATTATATAACATTATTAATAGTATTATTATTATAATATATATACATTATGAATTATAGTTTTGTAAAACAAGCTAACTTTTGTATTATCATATGACATAGCTATGCATGAATACACGCTAGAAAAATGCAGATGATGTAAATACATACAATTTCCTAAAGAAATGATTAATGCAAGAATTCATTAAATGATATTTTATTGATACATTGATAAACATTTAATATGAAACATGAATAAAAATAAGTGAATGAATAAAAGATATATCATCACAATAAATAAATACATATACAAGTCAATACCACATGAAACATTGCTTTATTCAAGCTTTTTTGTTCTAACAAACTATGATGTATTTATTACAGGCGGTGAACCCCACATCATACTGCCATCTCAATAGAGCTGTTCCCATTTTGCGGCTTTTTCTTGATGAGGCAGCTGACCACCGGGCCCACCTTCGCCTGTCTCTGCCGTCCATCAGGTCCCTGATTGCTGCAGTCAGACTGCAATCGGACCATGGATGGGAACGGGAGATTGAGGTCCTTGTGTTCCTGCACTGGCTGGCCCATGCAGCATCCTACAGGGTGGTGTCGCAGACCTTTGATATCCCAAAGACCTCTGTGCATGACATTGTGCACAGAGTGAGCAAGGGCGTCATGGGAATTTTGAGGAGGGTGATCTGCTTTCCGACCGGAGATGACCTGGAGGCAGTGGGAGCAGGATTTGCACAGCTGTCTGGGTCACCAGCTTTCAGCAGAGCAGTTGGTGCAATAGACGGCTGTCATATCCGTATCTAAACCTCCAGCAAATAACTCCCACTGTTACTTCAACAGAAAGCTGTTTCACTCCATCCAACTCCAGGCCATCTCTGATCACCAGGGGAAATTCCTTGATGTCTTTGTGGGATATCCTGGGTCTGTGCACGATGCCAGGGTGCTGAGGAACAGCCCAGTGTATGCTGGCGGCCTTTACCCACCTGCAGGCAAGTGCATCCTCGGGGATAGAGGCTATCCTTGCCTGAGTGCACCCATCTGCCTCATCACCCCTTACAGAGAGCCTGTACAGAACCCTGTGCAGGCTCGTTTCAACAGCAAGCACTCCCGTGCCCGCAACATCGTGGAGAGAGCGTTTGGGATGCTGAAGACACGCTGGCGCTGCATTTTCTTCAAGGCCTTGGAGGTGAGCCCTGCCTTCGTGCCTGAGATTGTTGCGTGCTGCGCTGTGCTTCACAATCTCGCTCTAGCCAATGGGGACATCATTGAGCCAGAGGATGAGGAAGACCTTGATGACGGCCCCCCTGATCCCCACAACCTTGCAGCAAGAGTGGGAGAACATGTGCGGGACAATCTGGCTGCTGCGGTGTCTGCTCCAAACATCCCTGTGCCGGCTCTCCATGAGCATGACTACATTTAAAACATTAAAAAGATTAAAATGTTTTAAAATTCATGTTGTCAGCATTCCGATTTCTTGACAAATGTCATTTTATAGGTTTACAATTACATGCAAATATTTGTTAGAGCTTTAATACCTTTTGTAGTGTAGAGGGATAAACCAATGAACTGGTTAGCAGAAGATTGCTGATCTATCAGCAAGGCTCTTTACTCCAGGGTCATTGTCCCTGTAATAAATGGAGTTAATCACTTTGGATAAAAACATCTGTCAAATGCATAAATGTGATTGATATTTGTAAAGCTTTTTTTGAACCTGTCATGGGCATAAACACTCAAAGCTGCTTAGCTCATCAAAGTATTACTATAATGCAAAATGCATACATACATTTACAACAATTTCTATTTGGTGGCTTATTTCACGTCAACATATAAATACAGCAATTGTTTATGGTTTACTATTTACTTATTTAATGTTTTTTTTATTGTTTAAATACAAAGGGAATTTATGTCAAGTTTGTTCTGCTGGTTTCATACAATATCAGTCAATGGAGCCCAACTTTCAGAAGCTTCATGGCATTATTTAATGACGCTTTTGAAGCTTCTGAAAGTCCATTGACTGATATTGTATTAAACCAACAGTACAAACCAGACCAAAATCACCCTTTGTGTTCAGGAAACAAAAAAACAGAGGGATCAAACAACATCAAGGCGAGTAAATAATGACTATTGAATTATTACTATTATGATTTATTTGCTTGGGTTCAGTAACCCTTTAGTCACTATTTTACTGTGTGTAGTTTGTGTTAACAGTCTCAAGTTCAGCTTTGGTCATGGAGGGCTATTATTCTGCAGAGTTTTTCCAACCCTAATTATACACCCCTGAATCAATTTAAACCAATTAATAACTGACTACTTGAAAATTATTGACAGGTGTGCTGGAACTGAACCCTCCATGACCTGCCTTTAAGATCCTTGCATGAACTCTGTAAACCTTTACAAGTCATATAATACACTCCAATAAAACCAGTGTTTTAAAGTGTTTTTTTCTTCTTACATTACACCATAGTATTCACTAATTATTCATCATTTCATAAATATTTAATTTATGAATTTGATTACAATCTTACAGCATCACTACATTTCTAGAAGTCTATAATGTACTGTGAATGCCTAGAAATAGTTTGTTTTATATACATAGTATTGTACAAAATTCTTAGGCCACCATTTGTAGTTGTTGCACAGTACTGTGTGTGTATTCACATTTTTATTCACAAATTTAATTCACATTAACCCAAGTGTGTGTTTTTTGTCAAATAATTTTATTTTTTTGCAAGCATCTGAAGAACAGAAAGGAACCTTTCATCTCTTTCATTTGTTTCTTCTCTCTCCTTTCCTCTCTCTCAACTGCCTCCCGGTGCCATCTCTCTTCTCTTTCTCTTACTTCTCTTTCTTGTCTTTCCTCTCTCTCTCGCTCTCTCCCGTTCTCTTCTGTCCTCCTTCTCCTCCATTTCTCTCCACAGCCTCTCATCCCTCTCAGCTGCCTTCCGCTCTCTCTCCTCTTCTCGTCTCCTCCATCTTCTGGATGAGCTCCACCACATCTATAGCCCTTTTCCTGGCTCTTGCTGGCTCTGGCCTCACTGAGATGAAGAGGATGAAGAGACCACAGCAGCATCCGGCCCACATGAGGCAACGAGGGCAGGAGGAGAGATGGAGGGTCTGCCCCAATTGCCTCATCCATGGCAGTGTACCACTTCCAGGATGCTGCTGTGGCCTCTCCATCCTCAGTGCTCACCCCGTCTGCGGACATTTCAGATCCTGCAAAAATGCACAAGCATGATACAAAAGCAGTCATTTTAATAGCACAATATTTAATCATTTAATTTCTGTATTAGAAGTAACAAAATGATCTTACTTTGTATTTTTGTTTCAGGTTTTCCCATTTTTTTTGACAAACGCCGCCGTCACCCTGCCTTGCAGGCTCTGCTCCTCCACAAAAGATCTGCAGCAAGAGAGAAATCAAGAATGAAAAATGTCTGCAATATCTCTGTTTGAAAATACAATAATTGAAATATACTGCAAATAAACGATTCAATTGATTTTTAAATATTTCTGTATACTCACTCATAGCCTTTGATGGCAGCATTACGCTTTCCGGTGAAGAGCGCTTCATGAGCCACTCTCCACCGGATAAGCAGCCGCGTGTGCTCATCAGTCCCTGTAACATCCAGACAAGACTCACGTTACCTCTGTGATTTATGAGCTCAATACTACATTTACATGTTGAGGTTGTTGCTAATAAATAGCTTTTTATCCATCATAAATGTTCAACAATTTTTCCAACAGTACTAATGGACAAATGAAATAGATTACTTATGTTTAGTTACTTTATGTAAAATGCATTAAACTAATGAAAACAGTGTTAACAACAGTGAATTCTCCTAAACATTACACACACATCACTCAGATGTCTATTTCATATCAATTACACGTAGTAATCTGCAATTGTTACAGAAGATTTTCTTGCCAGATTTTACATAGACATTTAGTAATGGTATTTAAGATGTATACGGTTTAAAATGCATGCAAATACAGTTTAAAGTACGTATGTGTCCTTATGGAGCTTCTCTGTAGCTATCCAATAAAATGTGATGTACGGCAAAATCACAAATTTACCATATTAAATAGCGTCTTTTCACCTTCAACAATTCAACAGTTTACTGTACAGAAAGTCAGGTCAAAACATGCGATTTGGTTTGAAATAAGTTACTCACATTTGAAAACACTTTCGTCCCACCCTTTCCGTCATGTTTGAGTATGAAATATTGGTAACACTTTACAATACGTGTGCACTAATATGCATTAATTCACACTTAACTAATGCACAGATAATAATGAGTTAATGTATAACTAATAAAGAACTAAATCATTAATTAATGATTACTGCATCAGCAACTAATAAAGAGTCTATATGATTAATAGATTAAGTAATACATGAATTGCTATTAATTCAATGTGTCATTGTGTATTAATTCCTTAATAACATATTTTATTAACTAATAGTGTAAATTAATGTGTTAATTACCACAATTAGTCAAAGCTATGCACTTCAACTTCCAGTTGTCTGCCTTAATTAATCATTAGCTAATGATTTGCAAAGGTATCATTATGTTATGACTTTACTTGCTGAGGCACATCATTATTAACTAGTCATTTAGTAATTGTAGTAATTTGCACATGAATTTGCATTAACAATTAATTAATTAATCATGTATTAATGCATATTAGTGTACCTGTCATATTATCTGGAAGTTGAAATACAAGGCTTTGGCTCATTCTGGTAATTAACATATTAATTAACACGATTAGTTAAAAAATGAGTTATTATGGAATTAATCCACAATTACATATTTAATTAATAACAATTAATGTATGAACTAATACATTAACCTTACAGACTCTTAATTAGTTCCTAATGTGGTAATCATTAATGAATAGCTTAGATAATCATTAGTTACACATTAATTCAGTATTATCTGTGCATTAGTTAAGCATGAATTAATGCTTATTAGTGCACACGTATTGTAAAGTGTTACCGAAATATCTCTCTTCTTCTTCTTTATATTCGTATCCTCTCGCGTGGACTCCTGGGATATAATGGTATCATGAGTATCCACGAAAGCACTCAAAATCTGTGGTCAAAAGCAGGAGATCATCCGGAACTTCTGGCCTACTCTATTTTATGAATACTGATGTTTCGAACGTACTGCTTCTTTCACGTACTGTTTTCACCTACTATATAGTATGAAAGTAGGGATATTTGAACGCACTATCGTCCAAATCTCGCAATAATTAGTACGTCACCCAGATAATTCTCGCCTACTCTTTTATGAATACTGAGGATTCGAACGTACTTTTCGCTCGCCTACTCTTTTTCCATACTATATAGTAGGGAAGTATGCAGTTCCGAATGCAGCCTCAATATCCATTTCACATCCCAATCGTCTGCGTAGCAAGCTTTCCTGCTACTCACCTGCATTGTTCCTCCAGTTACTCAATAAACCCGGTTTACCATACCTGTCTGTGTTCTTCTGGTTTGTGACACCTCTCTTTTCTTCTTTTGCATTTATTTTGTCAAGTTTTGTTTTTCAACTTCAAGTTTCAGTGAATAAGAATGTGAAGCATTTATTCCCACCACTGTTTGTGTGCAAGAGGTTACACATTCTTATTTTGCTATTTGATACATCTGCAAAAGTACAGCATACAGAAGCTATGTTCATTTTAGTTTGTCAAATGCAAGATTAACATGAAGGGGATAACTTTTTCTAACCTACAGTGCAGGAGTCACAAGTGTTATGTCTTAGACAAAAAGTAACAAACTATTATTAAACAAACTGTACTTTGCCAAGGCATGAGAGTTATGTATTCATATTTTATTAAGTTATCCATAACATTATGCCAAATGGCTTAAAACCATACACTTTATATTCACACAAAACCAGGTCACTTTTGTCCTTCTTTTCATAGTGACAAAGTTGGCAACCCTAGGTATATTATATACATAAGAGAGCAAATGTTGAAGCTGAAGTTGTCAATTACAATGCAAGGTAAAAAGGTGCACTCTTGCAAAACATCTCCAATAGTACACAGCTGCCCTGCAGCGCCCACACAAGTTTTCAGGACACGTCTAAGACAGGAAGTGAAGGGCGGAGTTATTAAAACATAACAACATGGCGAAGAGAGCACGGTGAGTTGTTAACATTTTAACAGTAACAGCTAACAGATAACAGTTCACAACAATAATCTTTTATTGTAATAATCCTGTGAGATTTTTGGATGCACAAGGAGTCTGACAACAGCCACTATGAGTGTACGATAGATGTCTGAAAGGCATCTCATTATTTTTCTTCAGCTACACACTACATCACATCCTATCCCAACTAATACCTATATCAACCAAAAAATGTGTGTTACAGACAGAAAACCTCCAAACCAAAGAGATGTGAAGAACAAGCTACATCCAGCAAGAGTGAGCTGTTTACCAGTATATGTGTTATTGAAAATATTACAAATACGAAATATTAAAACTTCATCATTCTTTGCCATTTTATAATGAAGAAACTCCCAATAATCAGACACATGAAATTGGCTGTGAAATGGATACATTCAGGTGTGTTCAGGGGCCCCCGTGGAATAGCTTATTTTCCTCAAAATGGAAGAGGAGGACAAGGAATGGCCCTCCAAAATCTCAAGAACCAGTTGTATGAATTCCAAAGAGCTCTTAACATTTTGTTTTTACATTTAAGGATGACATTAAATATTTTTCATAAGAACTGCAATTCAATAATCGGACTGAAATAATGGGACTGTAAGGAATCAAGTGTTCCATGTTTATTAGGTCCACAAGTTGTCTTTAAACACAAAGGTTTGACAGAAGCTATGAAACGTATGAGTAGTCAATATGATGAATATGGCAAAAATAATAAAAAAATAGACTCCCAGAAGAACTGGTACATCTTCATAAAATATATAATCACACTATAAGAATACTTGTCCAGAAAACATAATAGAATACTAATGCCAAAGAATGTCCTGGTCTGCGTACTCACACTCTGCCCGCAGCACGGGTACAAATACTGAAGTAGATGCACAAACCATTTGCTTTTTGTTGAGGAGCCGAGCAGAGCCCGTAGTCAGCAGTGGTCCAGCAATAGTGGCGAAGGGACTTTGTTCTCCAGGGAATGGTGGGTTGCATATGCAAACAGGAGGTTCCCTTTCAGTGAGAAACGTCAGGACATAGTTGACGTCAACTGAAATGGGATCCATCATTGAAAACAACACTAAAGCTGCCACCTTCCAGTGCCTAGACAAAAGCCTCCTGATCCTCCTGACATTTTCAGAAGAAAATTTAGGCCAAAAGACCCGCTCAGTTTAGACTCAAGGAAGGAAGGGTACACTACGGGAAGCCACATCCTGCCAGTAGGGAGGTAACATGTGGAGAATACACATATAAGGTGATTTGCATAACATGTCAGTGGGGTGGATCCAGCCTAAACAGGGGAGACAACACCGAACAGCAAAGGCAGAAAGAAGCTCTGCCAAGGGAAGACACAGGCTCGCTGTAAGGAGCGGTACTTTGGAACAATACACATATGGGATCACCGTAGGGGTCGCAACATATGGCCCAGTCTAACACAGGTTCAACACTGCTTACGAGTGGTAGGCCTAACACCAGACGCTTCGCGCCACCGTCCAATGCCGAAGGGGTGCGGAGGGACTGAACGGGGTTCGGTTGAGGGGAACTGGCACAGAAATGGCACACGTATCCAGTCCATAGAAAGAGAAAGGCGCAGCAAGCCGACACTTTGAGCGGCCTCACGGTGTAAACTGGCTTATATTTGAAGAGAGCACATGATAAGCAACTGGCTCAACCCGTAGGCTTTAGAATCTAACAAACGTATTAGCTGTCCACTATCCAGAGGGCCAACCTTTGCTTGGAGACCTCCCTTCTCTTTCTACTGACCTCCATAACAGATAAAGAACTGATCGGAGGTCCTGAGACTTTGCATCTGTTGCGGACGGGACAGAGAAAAGTCAGGATGGGTCTTTCCTGCTCTGGGGGCAGTGCTTGCAGGTTCACCTGGTCCCGAAAGGGAGTGATAGGAACCTTGGGCACATATCCAGGCCAGGGTCTCAGGACAACGTGAGAGTTTGCTGGTCCAAATACCAGGCACGATTCATGGGAGTGATGCCCATGAATGATGCAGATGACCTTCGTAAAGACGCAAGGCGACAGGGCCAGCCGAAAGGTTGGACTTTGTACTGATACGCCCAACCCTCGAACGCAAAACGCAGGAATGGTCTGCGTTGCGGCAGGACAGAGACATAAAAGTACGCATCCTTCAGGTCAATCGTTACAAACCAATCTTGGGAACGGCTACATTGGAAAATGTACTTCTGCCTTAGCATCCTGAACGGGAGCTTGTGGAGGGCAAGGTTCAAAACATGCAGGTCCAAGATTGGCTGTAACCCATCACCTTTCTTGGGTACAATGAAGTACGGGCTGTAGAAGCCGGTCTTCATATCGGCTACTGACAATATCACGTCCCTTGCCAGCAGGACAATGACTTCCGCGCATATCACAGGAGCACATTCCGTTTGACACTGAAGTGTGGCGAACGCTGCTGTAGCTTGGGTGGATGCCAGTGGAACTGAATAGTATAGTTGAGCCTGATGGTACGGAGGAGCCAGCTGGACCAGTTGGGAAGCACTTTCCAGGCTTCCACGAAACAGGCCAAGGGGACCAGAGGCACCACAGACGTTCCGGTGGTGGGGCAGCGAGGTGGAGGACAAGGACCCGAGCTCGGAAGGCCCAGGGCGGCCCGAAGTAGAGTCTGAGTCTGCAGTGGAATACTTACCCGTCTCCACGGGGCAACAGGGGATTTGTGAGTAGGCATGACTGGGTCCTCAAACACACCGTGCTGCCAGCTTGTGAACAAGTGGGGGCTGAGGGGTGCAAGACTGTCCCACAGGGTTGCAAACCACCAGTCTTGCCCTTGGGACCCAGGGACGGAGGTATTTGCTCTTTCGATAATTCGGGGGTTAAAATAAAAGGGTAGCAAGAGGGGAAGAACCACTCATGCAGTTTTTTGCCATTAAAAGGTGCCATCCACGGTAGGTGAGCCTTGAAAAGTGGAACTCAAAGTTAAAAATAATGAACTCCTTGTTTCATTACGCCTCTTTTAATGAATCAGCGTGAATTTTGAACGTGTTCGTTGAATGAATGGTTTAATGACTCACTCAAAGTCTGTTGTCGTAACAATGTGCACGCTGAGTAAAACAATGCGCATATAGATGCTATTTAGTTTCGGTTACATTGGTTACTGAAAATGTCCTCGTTTTGGCCATGCTGCCTACATTGTAAACTTTATTTATATAGCAACAAATACATACAAATTAATTAAATATATAAATGGCGGTTATACTGCATATCGCACTATTGAGCCACTCAACATTACCGCAAGGGAAATTCCATAACTGTGACAGCCATAATATACATAGTAAGCTCTACATGCACTTCGGAAAGAAGGATTCTAGGGCGGTGAGCTGAGAACCAGCACAGCCCACCCCGAGATACCAATCATCCAACCAAGACTGAGCAGGACACGATGGAGGGTTCCACTCGGAGCCCAACAACCTCGGTGGCCCGTTTATATACAATATGTCTCCAAGACATTTCCTGTAGGCCTGAGACGAGGCATCTTTCCTTCATCAGATGTTTAATAGACATTTAGAAAATGTGTGTAAAACTTTTTCTAAGATGTTTCTCAGATGATTTGGTGAATGAGTAGAAAACAGCATAGCCATTCCTTTCAACAAAAACAACTAGAGAGTAGTACAACAATTAGATTTGTCTGTGTGTCAGTGTATGTGTCACAAGGTGACGGATCCAGTGGAATCTATTTACCCTGGGAGTGTGTTTCCCCCCGGGATCGACTTTCACTGACACACCGTGCTGGTTTGCTTGTTGTCATTGCGATGACAGCGGCAGCTGATTAACTAAGCGGTACCAGGTGCGGGTGTTTGGTGTGGGGATTTGTAATTGGGAATCATGGCCTAAAGAAGCAGTTAAAAGGGAAAAGGAAAAGGCATTTGAGGGTGGTACTCCCCTGGGAGAAATTGATTCCTTTGGCAGTGGCTTGAATTGGCTGGGATCTTTGGAACCGGGCTGTGAGGATCTGACTGGAAAAGGGTGCAACGGTGATTGTGGGAGTGCAAGCTGGAACGTGAAGTGGATGTGAAGTGAGTGAATTGTGGATATTGAGTCAAGACTGGAGAATGCCATCACTCGAGAGAGAAAGATAAATAATGAAACACCGGATCCGTGTGAATGCATGTCTGCACTGAATTGAATAAGGAATTGTGAAGTGTATTGACCACAAATATAATTGCCACGTAAGAGTGTGAACTGAGTCATCCTCTGAAACCCTGATATCTTCTTCTGAGTGTGAAAGCTGTTTTCCATGCTGTGAGAAGTCATCTGCATCTCCTCATCTTCCTGAGTGTTGATTCAGCGCAACAGTGGAGGGATTGATCATTGGGTGAGTGCTGGCCTTATTGCACTGTGATTTGAGAGTGGATTGCAGTGCCTGAGTTGAAGTGTCACACAGTATTGGACTTGATGTGAAGTTGCAGTGTGTGGCTGTACATGTTTATTTAACCGCCAGTATTCTCCAGTTCACATTCTCGCCCAGTGTTTGCTGAATCGAATCCCTCAGGTTGAATGTGTATGTTCCACTTCGGCCACCAGGACCTGTGATATGGAAGAGGACTGTGATGGAAAATCCTGTTTAACTTGTCCTGTCTATTTAAATAGAAGGTTCCTCTGCCACCGCCTTCTTGTGTGCTGCCTGTTCGGAGGAGAGACACACCCAGCCTTAGTGTTGCCGTGGGAACAATCCAGTCCAGCTGTAAGCCCGGTTCTCCATTATACGAAAGGGTCGTGCTTGTTCTTGTATCAAATGCTCTGTCTATGTAAATAGAAGACTCTTCTGCCTTCTTGGGTGTTGCCTGTTCAGAGGAGAGACACACCCTAGCCTTAGTGCTGCCTGTGAGGAGCAACCCCGTCCAGCCTGGATTCTCCATTATACGAAAGGATCATGCTTGTTCTTGTATCAAATGCTCTGTCTATTTAAGATTCTTCTACCACTGCCTTCTTGGGTGTTGCCTGTTTTGGAGGAGAGGCACACCCCAGCCTTAGTGCTGCCTGTGCGGGAGCAACTCAGTCCAGCCGTAAGCCCGATTCTCCATTATACGGAAGGACCATGTTCGTCTCTTCTATTAAAGGCTCTGTCTATTTAGATGGAAGATTCTTCTGCCTCGGCCTCTTTGTGTGCTGCCTGTTCAGGAGGAGAGACGCATCCCAGCCGCAGCGCTGCCGGTTCAGGAACCACCCGCTCCAGCCGTAAGTCCTTGCTTCACCGTAATAGAATTGGACCTGTAAACTTGTCTCTGTCTTGGATTAGAGGGATACCCTTGTCTCTGGCTGGAGCCGTCAAGGGAGGAAAGGCACACAGAGGACCTTACACCTGCTGTTCAGGTGACGCCACGGGGGAGAGCACCCTACCTGGAGGAGACTCACCTACCCGACTACCTACCTGGCTGGCAGCGAGTCCCCTCCTGGACTCCATCGCCTCCTGTGCCGACCATCTACCGAATAGCTGACGCTTGGAAAAAACGTACCTGCTACCCACCTGTCCTGTGGAGAGAGTCCCCTACTGGCCCGTGGTCCCGGCCCTGGTCCACCCGAATAGCTGCCCGCCTGTATTACGCCGAAAAGAGTCTACTTATCACGTTACTTACCTCACTCTAAAAACTAATTCAGAGGACCTTTAGTCATTACTTAAATATATATATTGTTGTGAAATAAAAAATCAAGTTCTGAGATTCTGTTACAGTTTTTACTTGTAATTGTTATCTTATTGAGCTTGGATGACACACAAATTGTGCCTATTGACTAAATATACAATCATGAGTTGTCAGAGCTTAACATTTTCAGTTGATAAAAAATAATTTAAATTTAAGTTCTGTTAATGTAAAATACAATTTGATGACGTGTAAACGGCGCACAGTTTCCCGCATGTGCCCCAGTGATGTGCACGCATGTTCAAGGTCAGACGAGAGACTCTGAAACGCATTGAAGCTCGTGGTGAATGGTAAGTAATTTTATGCTTAATTAGTACACATATTTGCAATCGCAGAGGATTCTGTTTGTGATGATAGCCTATTGTAACCGAATACCGAAATCTGGAAGCACATTGAGTCCGAAGTTCAGCGGCTGAATTTTTTGCACATTAAAAAATAAATATGACGTTATGTCAATCACACTTGCACAAAACCGCCAAAACTGTAGTCCCTCGTACAAAAAGATTGGATTGGGTTCGAATCTTCTAAGTTTTCGTATCTGTAGACAGCAGTTTGAATGGTGCTGAGTGGTGTTTTGACAATTCAGACCCACCGGAATCACGAATCCGGAAAAAACGTATAGGCTACGAAAGTGTCGGACTCTGTGCAAGGGCCTGCATAGGCTTACAGTCGTGTGCCGAGCTGTCTTTTACTGTCTATGGTGCCGAGGTATTAGCTATGCTCCCCAGGTCTCAGTGCTTGTTTTCAACAGAAACACAAAAAAGCCTGCTCTCCATTGTCTGTTGATAATCTATGGAAGAACCATATTTCATTTATAAGGGTAATAAGTTAATATTCATGTTAAGACAGTTAATGTGATCATTTTTTTAAGAAAATTGATGCTTTACGTTGTATTAGAAAGGACAGTAATGGTAATACAGTTCATTTTAATGTTTTGAAAGGAAAATGTATTAAAAGATGAATGTTACATGTATGTTTAAAAAAGAAATATATTACAATTAAAAAAAGGTGCTAAAAATATAAATAGTGATTGCATTCCAAGCCGATTCATGTTGAATCCATGCCAATATTTGATGTTTCTGTCTCACTCCATGCTTCTTTACACTGGCCACGTCTCAACTTGAACCCCTTGGTCCACGACACTAGGATACCAGGAGAAGATGAAGGCAAGTTGTTTTATATTATAATATTCTGATAAAATTTCTCTTATAAACATATATGTAACATTCATCTTTTTTGATGCAGTGATTGACAGGCCAGGAGGGGCATGATCATTTTGCCACAGATTTTGCTTGAACATGTTACACATATCTAATCATTTCTGTAATGCCTTGTAATTTTAATTTTGCCACTTATAAAGCGTTTCAATTATGCATATTAAAACTAGTGTATGAAATGGCAAATGTAAATTAATTTTCATTTTGCACCAAACATTGCTAGAATGGTAATGTAAAATGTAAATTTAAATACAATATGCAATGCCATTGTACATATTGCATTGTCATTTTGAAAATTACAAATCAAATTGAAGATTGCTACACATAAGCTTCCAAACACACCTCATTGAATCATTTTACTTAATTTATCTCCCTACTTAGGTCTTCAGTCACTTTGCCGTGGGCCTTGCAAGGACAACTTGCCTTCATCTTCTCCTGGTATCCTGGTGTCATGGACCAAGGGGTTCAAGTTGAGACGTGATCAGTGTAAAGAACCATGGAGTGAGACAGCAACATCAAATATGGATTGGCATGGATTCAACGTGAATGCAAGTAATTAAGTTGATTCAACATAATATTTTAAGAAAGGTGAAGAAGAAAAGAAATATATATATATGTTAACCGTTTCCACTAGAATTTCTAAGTTAAGACTGCTGGCAGAATTACATTAACTCAAAGCAATGTTTTGAGTATGGTGAATTACCTTTTAGGCCAGAATAAAACACATTTTTAAGTTACATGAACTTAATAATTTTCAACATGAATGCAAGTAATTAAGTTGATTCAACCTAATGTTTTAAGTTCATGTTACTTAAAAATGTGTTTTATTGTGGCCTAAAAGGTAATTCACCATACTCAAAACATTGCTTTGAATTAATGTAATTCTGCCAGCAGTCTTAACTTAGAAATTCTAGTGGAAACGGTTAACATATTTTTTTTGTTGACCCAATGTTTTATTTTTTAGAGTGCTGCACGCTGGACGGGCTCGACTCCCCCCTCCGTTGCTGCCAGTGACCCGGGCCAGCGCAGCAAACCCCTCGGCCTCCTCCTCCCTTGAAAGAGAGAGAAGAAGCCGCATTAAGTTTTTTAATTCCTGCTTTTATTTAATAACGATTGTTACTTTTATTCTACTTGTCTGTCCTCTGGTCTCTTGTACGCTCCTTGAAATGGTCCTGGGTTTGAGGGGAAGGGGGGGGGGGTGTGCAGCTCTGGCTTGACCCCTCAACCTGTGACAAATTCACACACGTGAGAGGTTGCAGCCACTGGGCTATAATAATATTTGTAGATCTAGCTTATACGTGATCGTGTATAATTTGGCTGTAGAGGATAACCTATACACAGATGTAGTGATTTTGGCCAGACTGAATCAACCGTCCTCCAAGGACTCGGACCCCCCCCCCCCCCCACACACACACACACACACACAAACACACACACATACACCGCCACACACATTCTTCCACTCACTGGAGTGAGATCATGTTACAAGACTGTGGAATGTGCTTTATGTCTCTGACCCAAGAGATGGACTTTTCTGTGTTAAAAGACATTTAACCAGATATATTCCATGTGTTCTATGTATGTGTGTTTTTCCCCAGGTCACCGTGAAATATCTTTGTTGGTTGCAGCATAAAAAAGGAATTAGAAATAACTTCCTTAGGCATTGTAAACAGAAGTATATGTTCATTTAATGTAACATAATGCTCCTTGGTGTCTCTAGAATACGTATCAGATGAACGACCCGAATATGTACAGAGATGTAAAGTAAAGTGTGTTTTTAATATGTTTTACTGCCAAGGATGATCGAACTGTTTCAATAGTAGCCCTTATGTGAACACACCCCCTCCCACGAGGAGCGCGTGGTCTGAGAACAAAGCACCATAAAAGAATGTTTCCCGCGTGCAGCCTCCATCTCCCTGATTGGCTCAAGCCAACAGGAAAGGGATGGATGTCCCCAAGAGGATAAAGGCAGTGCGCCAGCTCCGCCCTTTTCTCTTCCGAAAACGTCTCATGCCAAGAAGCACGTAAAGGATCTCCTCACGGAGATCCGACCCCAACCGGGATCCTTTCTTTGATCGTCCAAAGTTTCGTCCTCTTCTCAAATGAACTACCAAGTTCGTTTCCCAGGAAAGGAAGTGGACTTTGCCGATCTCATTTCCTCGGGTAACGTCACCTCAAAGACTTTTAAGCCTTTCAAACATTCGCGCCGAATGCCAACGAACGCCACGTGACTCCCCACGGAACAAAGAAGCCACGCGCACGCAACCAACCATGCACGCGCCAGGACAGGCAGTGCAAAAGCGCCGCGCTCCACGGAACGCGCTCACGCGCTCCACGGAACGCGCCGCACACAGGACAGCCTCTCCATTCATCGTGCGGCCCAACCGGGCCTGGCCACGAGTCCGTGACACACACAGACCAAACATGTTGTGCAAGTATAGACGTTACCTTCTTTTAGAGCTTCTCAGAAGCATAAAGAAAGTGTCTTCATGGTGTTCAGAAAGATTAATTGACTGTTTGGTGACTGTAACTCCTCTCTCTCACCCTCACTCTCTCTCTCTCTCTCTCTCTCTCTCTCTCTCTCTCTCTCCAACTCACTTATCGTCTAACGCCCTGCGTCGTCTTAGTTTGTGTTTAATGTTTGTATATACATGTATCATTGTAACGTAGTAAATGCTTACTTAGTTGCCTTATTGACTTTAATAAATTCAATATGACCATTTGTGATTGAATTACGGTCCTGCTCATGACAAGTCCCTGAAGTGAAAGATCGAACGCTGCATGCTTTATATAACTACACATACCAAAAAGGTTATGTTTTGTGGAGTTGGAATGCTGAATTCTTCTGGCCAGAGAATTAAGTTTTCCCTGCTCTATAAATTAATTGAGCTAATTAATTTTACTTGTCTTGTAAGACGTGGTCTGTGCAATCTGTTACAATTAATTTGTGGTTAATTGCGGAGATACACATGTATACATATAAGTAAAGTTAACAGAAAGCCCTCATTCGAGGGATTTATTAACATGTAAGACCGGGCTGATCCAAATCTGTATGAATAATTATTAATTATGAATTATTAATTATGATATGCAAATTCCCTCGATCAGACCCGCCCAGAGTCTTTACAGAATGGTGGAGGATGCAGAGCACTTCAAACTTGTTTATGAGCAAATCAGTTTCAGTCCAAATGTGTATATTGTTATTTAATATTGTTATGTAATATTTATTATTACACGCGCACATTGAGAGTGAACGCTTTGCGAACTCACGATATGACTGAGCTGGGCACGAAAGCCGCCTCAGCCAAGCATATTTAACAAGCTGCTAAATGTTCAAACGTTTTAGTCACTGTTAAAGTACTAAAAGTAAACTGCAGTTTCCTTAGTATTAAATTTGTTCTGACACAGATGGAAGAGAAACCTCTGTGCATAAACAACATTTTTAATAATTTTAACTCCTTTCTCAGGACGAAATTCTCCTGAGATTGTCGAAGACAAGAAATGTTAGAACGATGTTCTTCTAACATTCTTAAAAGGCCTTATATTATAATCGTTAGAAAAACGATGAGCTCCTGGTTGAAAAAAAACATTGACTTAGCTACTCAATGTATAAAAACCGCATATTATCATAAGTGCTATTGTGATATATGTCTATTGGAGCAGGAAACAGATGAGTAATTCCTGTTCCCCTTTTGCACAATGCAGCGAAGAATCCTGCTAACGTGTTTGTAAAAAAATATAGCACCAAAAAAAAATCCAAGCTGAAAACATTCTAATCATTAATACTAGTTTTGATAAATGTTATTTGGAGTTTTTGAAACAGATGAGTAATTCCTGTTTCCCTTTTGCACAATGCAGCGAAGAATCCTGCTAACGTGTTTTAAATAAATAAAAAAAAAAATCCAAGCTGAAAACATTCTAACCAATAACGGTAGTTGTGATAAATGTTATTTGGAGTCTTTGAAACAGATGGATAATTCCTGTTTCCCTTTCGCACGGCGCAGCAGAAAAAAAAAATCCTGCCAAACGCGTTTGTAAAATATAGTACCGAAAAGAAATCCGTCGAGATTTAAATTCCGCACTATTCGTGATTATGCAGAAAATAGGTGTGTAATTCGCTACACGTCCTCTGAAACAATCACATTTGAAAGCGGGCTGGCTGTAATACTACTGCCAAACACAAGGGTGCACCCCTGAGTGTTTTCCAGTATCAGATGACCCCAGCCCCGACTCAACCCTCCACGAACGCAATAGCGCCCTCGTGTGGACACTAACAGCTAGGTCATTTCTTTCCTCAAAATTCTGTCAGGAACACCCTGCTTCCTTACTGAATTTCGAACTAGTTTCCCTAATTTTCAATGCATGTGCAATCTACAGCCTGTTTCATTAACATGATTTTCCTTGCCTTGACTGTGTGCACTTGTTTTGAATTTGGTTCAAACCACATTTGAACTTGAAATTCAGAATTAAGTCTTAACAGTTTCTGATGACCACTTGGGAGGAAAGCGCCCCCTTGTGGCCATCACCTAACCTCACTGTCCTGAATGGCTTTCTCTCTCCCAGTCGGTTTTGTTTTGGTTACAGTCACTGATCCCTCACCGTAATCGTGATTGTCATCAAATATAACACCAACCTGTAATTTTACTACACTTATTTAAATTTGGTTTGAAACAAAAACAAATTTCAAAGTTAATTTGAATTAAGTCTCTCATTTCCCATTGGGAAATTGCTTTATGGCTTTATTTCTATATTTCCATTTCAAATTATTTTTAATAATTTTGATCTGGTTTTATTACAACTGTATCCTTACTAATCTAAAGGTTACTTAACCCCTATGCATTTGCTCAATTTGAATTGTATTTAAATCAGTTTGAATGCACTTCAAATCAAGCTCTCTGTCAGCCAAATTGACCACTAGGAGGAAGAGACACACACCCTTAGTGGCCAAAACTCGCCACTACAGATTGCTTCCTCCTGTGCTCCTCCCGCTGCACTTAATGCTATCTCTTCCCTGTATGGAGGTTGGGTTATTCTGATAATAGACATTGTCACAATTCCCTTTGTGTTTATACCATAGACTTTAGTAAAGCCGTTGCCTTTGATTTTTCAACAAAAATAGACACTCAACTTGATGTAGATAGAGGAGCTTTAATTCAAATTGAGGCACACTTGTTCTTCATCCTGTTTTGTGTTTGTAGGTAGAAATCTCTCAAGTGCTGTGGTGATGTGACAGTCACCTTCGCTTGGGGTCCGGCTGGCTGGTTCGTCTGATCTGCGCCACCATCGCTGACTGAGCGCAGGTCTCGTACTTTCCTGTATCTTTCTGTTGATGCGGCCCGCAACACGACACCACCAATCTGGCACCGCCGGTTGTGTTCAAGGTCAAGTTGCTTGAAAGGGCGCACCTCGGTACAGATGCACGAAATGCCCGGGACACTGCTGTCAGGTGTTGGGGGGTGACAGAGGGACCAGCCACGAGGCTGACTCCAACCGGGATGACCTCATTTCACCCCAGGCAAACTAGAAAAAGGTATTAAAACCCATCCACTTAATATTGGCCACCGAATCTAGAGATTCCCCTGATATTTGAAGTGGTTGGCTTCCTCCGCCTCTCCAAGCCACAAACTACAGGCTTCACAAACTGCCTCTTTCACTTTTAACACTTCTTGTGTACTATTAATGCCATTTCATTACAGACCTCCCCATCTTTGATGGTTGCATGTTACTTCAAACTTTGCTAGCTTGCCATTGCTCTGTTCTGTTGTGCTCTGTTCCTTTCAGTTCACCTAGAGACAGAACCTCTCTGACACACCAAGGAAAGCTGAAGAATAGTTTGACAACCAAGTCGTTAGCATCAACAGGTGACCCCTAAGCTAGCGCCCTGTCAAATCTTCATTCAGACCCATGATGACCTACCCAAATTGTCCCACCTAACGGTTTAACTGTCTGCATCAGTTAACCAAAATTTTCATACACGGCCTAGCCGGTATTATAGCTCGTTAGACGTAGTCGAACTTGCATTGGTCTCTCTGTGTGTGTTGTGTTCATCTCGCCCACAGTAAAGCCAGTATGTTCCAGTCCCACAACCCGCGGGACAACCTGGAGACATGGCCGAGATTCATGACATCTCCATCCCTGCCCAAAGCCACCGGTTACTCAGAGCCCCGAGCCAAGAGCAACTGGACGCAGACGTGTACAAGCTGATGGCACACAAACCAAGCCAAAGCTCCCACGACAAAGACTGGGCCAGACACGTCAACCTCGCCTACCAGCTCAGCGCACACGCACGCCTCCGCAAAAGGAGCCGCATCGCCCTGGAGCACAAGGTTGCAGCGCCGAGGATGACAACGACCCCGAGCTACAGAAGGAAGTAAAAGACTTCAAACTGCCCTGTCTAAATCTTCTACACAGACTGAAGAGAATAGTCAGAGAAAAGAACCAAAGAGGAATTCAACGAGAAACTCGACAAAGTGAAGCCCCTTTGCAAAGAGCAGAGGCTGAACTTAAAGAGATTCGAAAGCCACGGCCTACGAAAGAAACTCTCAAGAGGCCCGTGTGACCATCCACAAGCTCGTTCAGCAGAGACAAGATCTCGAACATGAACTTGATCCACAGAGTTGCAATACTCTTATAGACTTCAGCATGACCGGAAAAGGGGAAACACACACCACAAGTCTCCCCTAACCAGTCTGCACATTTCAGCCAAGAACACAAGAGCTGAAAAAGGGGGAGGTGGGAAAGCCCGCCTTCCACCACATCTCTGACAATCTACAAGACATCGACTTTCCACCTGCTGTCTCCAACCGGTGTCTGACACGACACCGACACCCAGCAGAACAGACCCAGGAGGGCCTGTGCTACCACCACCGGCTCCGAACGAGTTTGCTGTGGAACTAGCAGCGAACCTATAACTGAGGAGGACACCAGTTTCAAAAAACCTCTCCTCCTATCCCGTCAGTCACCATAGTTCTCCTGCCCCCACGCAAGGCCCACTCAACGATGCGTGAAGGCCCACTCAGTAAGAATTCCTAAAACCCCAAATTATTTTGAACTGCAACCCAGAAGACACTGCACGAACGCAGTGCAAGACTCTGCTAAAAGGTCCTTGATCAACATCGGACGTAGAACTTTTGAAAAGTAGATGAAAATGGGTGTTCAAAGAGTTGCAAGACTCTGCGTTTGTAGAATTAGAATTTTACTAAGTTAAAGGAATCTTACATAGACATGTACGCCTCAACGGCCGACAGACTATGCACGACTCTTTTGAAACAAACAGTTTTTAGATGTTGTTTAGAACGGCACCGTTAAACATTTCACGACAGTGAAGAGTCACAGAAAACACCCACTCCATACTTTGCCTTGACGACAGAGTGTAGTAAAATCACCCGAGTTTAAATTACTGTTAATCAACAGGCGTGCACTTGACCATCGCGGTCCAACTAAAACACTACGTGCAATACGCATCTTGATAGCTGGCTTGCCTAAATGCAGATAAAACAAATAGCGGGAATTGACATCTCTACTTTAAAAAAAAAAAAAAAATGTTTTAGGCCTTAGACTCCCAACTGGTATCAGGAACTTCAGCATTAAAGCGTAAGTCTGTGTAACAGAAGAATCATCTCAGCAGCTTGTAATCTGTACCGATATCTTTTCCGCTTTGGAAATAAACAAAAAAAAAGAAATCCAAAATCGCGGTATAAGTAAACCTGTTTCTGACGAAGACAGCTCAGGACAGAGTTATATGTATGTAAACCTGGGCGACGCTTCCCCTTCTACAAAGTAAAGGCCTTAATTTTATTGTTAGATTGATGCAATTCACCTAAATTTTAGCTGCTTCTACAAGCAGAAAGCTACTAAACGATCAAAAGAAGTAACTCGCGGAAAAGTCAGCATTCATGCATGAGAGAGACGTAACTATATATGCTTAGGAAAGCTAATCTATTTCCTTACTCTGTAAGCAAATAGAACAAGACAAGCTTTGACTTGCAGCAAATCTATTTCCTTACTCTGTAAACAAATAGAAGACTGAAGTAAAGAGTAGAGTTCCATGAGAAAATTAGCAAATGCCAAAACACATTTGCGTTTTACTTAATGCAACCAAGTTCTTGAAAATCATAAAGTATAGGTGCCTCCCATTTAACCCGTTAAAACATGCATGATTCATGTAAAATACACAGACATTCTTCAGGTACTGTTGAATTGCTCTGACACCCTCTGGCTCCCATGACAACTTGTCACAGGAAGTGCTAACCCTTAATGTCACTTTTGTGAACAAACCAGCCTGGGTGGCTAAGCTAACCTAGCCTAGCATCAAGCTAACTTAGGCTAAGCTGAATAACCTCAACAGTTAGCAGTTAGCATTATTTTCTTGAACCCTTAATCACAGCTGTGTTCCACAGTGCAAAGTATTCTAGAATACTTTCCTCAACACCACTTAGGGTTTCTAATTATTCACTTTCCGTGTTTGCAATTCTTATTAGCCAAAGTTTACCCTCACAGGGTTAGGAATACTCCTTGCTAACCATTGAAGACTAACTTCACAGATGCCCTGTTAATTAAACTCAAGTTTAACTGCAAGTAAACTGCGTAACTAACAACAGAAGAATTTGTATAACCATAGGAATTTTCGTCGGCATGTTGACTAAACCTTTGGAGGAACACACCCAATGTGGTCTTGAACACGCAACCGCTACAACCCACTATAGAGTGTTGATCAAAGCAAATCCAAAGTTTAGCCACTAATGCCACTGATTATTCTCGACTTCAGATCATTCCCATGTTTTGATCATTTTATTTCCTTTTGCTTTAATTTTGATTTTATTTTTCCTCGTTAATTATTTCATTCCTTTGACCTTGATAATAATAGCAAGCAGCTATTCCCTTGTCCATTAGGTCCTCTATATGATTTAATTCCTTTGCCTCTCTTGTCCGAGTGTGGTTCCATTTCCCATAGGGCCCAGAAAGGAAGCAGACACCCTTATTTGTTATTTTGGCTTAGTTCCAGCCAGTGCACTCGTTTTGTGACCCTCTAACACAAGTAATCTCAACAATTTACTAAAGGCACTACTTAGAGTCCTGAGGATCGACAATAAGCAGAATTTAAATAAGAAAGCTGTCCTTTCCCCTATTATCGTTCACACCATCGAGCTATAGTGAACCACCAGCTAAGTCCAGAGAAATAATTTAGTCATAAGAACCACCTTACGTCATTTATTTCATCTCGGCTATGTCCTTCCCAGGAAATACCCTCGGAACCACACAAAACTTAGCCCCCTAACATTCACAGCTAAGATTAGGACAAAAGAGACACTTAGCTTTATGCTTAAATACCTAACGAACCTATTAAGCAGTAGTTCTGAACTTTTAGGGCCACGCATTAATCACTCACAACCAGTGTGCCAGAATGCCACAGAGCCCCTGCGTAACCTGACCTCAACCTCCCAAGGAACCACTGCCACAAACCACGGCATGGCTCCAAAAGGATTTGACCAAGCTAACCAGAAAAGCCACGACATGCAGACCAGACTGTCACTTGCAAACTGTCTAACCAACCTGACTGCATGAAACAGATTCTGCTCGATATGGATTACGTCCAGTCGTGAGGTGCACAGCTTCCTAGCTCGTCAAACAGAGACTGCCAAAATGGACTATTAGCTGTTGCAATAAGCTTCGATCGCTTAACTCCCTGATCCAGAATCATACCAAAGGTTCTCACCGCCGTGGACATCAAGCAAGACCGACTTGAAACTCCACCGACTCCGACAAACCACCAGGTATGGAAAGGATGCCAATCTCAGAACTTTGTTTCTTTGAAGCTTGCATCCCACAGTGAGTTATTCCGTAAGCACCCTGGCCTGTCCCTGTAGCATATCTACCATAGCTACGAGACCACAAGCTCACATTACGCAAAGACTTTGTCCGAAAAGACTGGGTAAACACCCTCAAACTAACCTGTCTCTGAGCACGACTCAGAGCTGCCTCTAGGAGGCACCCCACACTTTCACTGAGAGTAAACCGTTCCAAGCCAACAGAGGGCAACACAACAGTCCTGGTGCTCATCGACCGCACCAGAGCAAGAGCTCTGAGCCGCACCTCATCACCAAGAGACTCAAGCCCAACCAGCCCAGAGCGGTACCCCTCTCAACACGCCACTGGTAAGCACAAATCTGAGCACACATCAGATAACAACAGTGCAGCCATGTCACTGACAGCAAAAATCCTGAAGGTGCTGAAAGAGTTTCTGCACAAGATCTCACAAGAAGGACAAGCCAGACATGCTATGTCTCAGCGCAAGACCCAAACAGACACCCAGAACACTGCTCGTCAGCATCACACCACAGAGCTCACTGCCACTTCACAAAGTGACAGCACCAAGCAGCCACCACAACTGACAGCTGCACAGCCTGAGCATGACAACACCGTGTCCCACACAACATCAGCCCAGACGCCAGGACTTCTGGGAAACCTAATCAAAAAGGGGGTGGCACAAACTCTGCCTAGCCACCTAGAGACAATGATTTGAGCCTTGAAGCCATGCTAGACACTAGCTCAAACATCACGCTACTGCCAGCCCAACTCTTTAAAAGACTCAAACAATCAGAGCGAACTCTCAAATCCCAAACAGGTAAGCTGAAGGTGCAATCCTACAGCCAAAACGACATCTGGCTCAACACAGGTAGCTCTCATTCACCCAACAATTGGTCCCTATGTGCCGGATTTACCCAGTGTACCGATCACGAACGATCACGTGCGCACGTCTGATTGGCCAAGATCTGTTAGATCGTTATGAGCCTTTAATAGACTTTAAACAACTGAATGTCTGAGCTCAAGTTCAAGTACCCCTCCCCCTCCAGTCACACAGGTCAAAAGAACCTAACTGGCAGGTCACAGAGGTCACAAGAACTCCTGCAACCAGCCATAAAGGCACAGCCTCAGCACCAAATGTAAACGTGAACTTGCTACCCTGCACCTTTCAGCTTACCAAAAACTGAGACTAACCAAATGAACTTTGAGACAACCACCTCTCAACCCCTCCAACCGCCCAAACCGGCCGTCAACCACGACAACGGCAGCTCACCAAGCACATGCTGCTAAACGGCCCAACACTTGAAATTTATGTACCTCGTGACATCACTTCGCCACAGCTTGTGCTGCCACAGTACAAAAAGGGGGATATACCAGCCAGTGTATGCCTGTCACGCACCATGTGGGCTGCACACCGCAGCACCAGGACATCTCGGCATCCTCAAAGGCATCAGGCTGTCCCAGCCAACAGCCGCTGAAATCTTTCCTCCCTTTTCTCTCTCTCTCTCTCCCCTGTCTCTGTTACAGGATGCTGCTGCTGTGGTCGTCTTCCTGTGCCTCCAGCCAACCAGAGGACAACTGCAGTCATCACCAGGTCCGACATCACACAGCATAGGGTCGACCACCACGCAAGCAGAGCTAAATGGACACCCACGCCGCTGCTGTCAGAACGCAGTCAAACACCGGCATGTCCAGCAACAAAACGAACTGAAATCCTTCAGCCAAAAGGTAACTCACAACAGAGTGCCTCCTCACAGACCATCAAGAAATTGAAAGGAGCTGTGACAGATCCACAACGCTCACGGCATTCTACTGAACCAGACAAGTGAACTCCAGCGAGACAACGGTTTACTGTCTGCCAGAATGACTTTGCTCAAAACTCAGCATCAAGCAGCCTTTGCTCCGAGACTCGAGCTACCCTGCTGCTGACTGAGCCTGAGTCAAGTCCCATCCTTTACGAAACCCATGATTTCACCCTGATTCCAGAACTGGAATTATGAACTGTGAAAAACGGGGGTGCCCAGCCGAACTGAACTTGTTCTCAGCAACATAGCTCTCCTAGCTGTGTTTCAGACTGAACACCTGCACCACTGCACCACTGCATCACCTGTTGTCCAATCCTGGACCAGCAGCTGATTCTTGCGCTGGGTACCTCTACGGTAATCAACCACGTCTTGACACTTGACTTTCACACTCCACAAGAGACTCAACAAACGCAAACCTCCACAGCCACCACTGGACCCTCAGGAAGAGGGTACCACACTGGAGACTGCGTCCAACCTCATCGAGCTGAGACCCGAACCTGCAGCCTAGCCACCACCTGCTACCTGACTTTCATGATTCACCTGCCCTCCATCCATTGCGATGGAGTGACTCGATGGAAGTCCACGCCAGACTTAGTTGTAACGAAAGGGGGAGATGTAGTGATTTTGGCCAGACTGAATCAACCGTCCTCCAAGGACTCGGACCCCCCCCCCCACACACACACACACACACACACAAACACACACACATACACCGCCACACACATTCTTCCACTCACTGGAGTGAGATCATGTTACAAGACTGTGGAATGTGCTTTATGTCTCTGACCCAAGAGATGGACTTTTCTGTGTTAAAAGACATTTAACCAGATATATTCCATGTGTTCTATGTATGTGTGTTTTTCCCAGGTCACCGTGAAATATCTTTGTTGGTTGCAGCATAAAAAGGAATTAGAAATAACTTCCTTAGGCATTGTAAACAGAAGTATATGTTCATTTAATGTAACATAATGCTCCTTGGTGTCTCTAGAATACGTATCAGATGAACGACCCGAATATGTACAGAGATGTAAAGTAAAGTGTGTTTTTAATATGTTTTACTGCCAAGGATGATCGAACTGTTTCAATAGTAGCCCTTATGTGAACACACCCCCTCCCACGAGGAGAGCGCGTGGTCTGAGAACAAAGCACCATAAAAGAATGTTTCCCGCGTGCAGCCTCCATCTCCCTGATTGGCTCAAGCCAACAGGAAAGGGATGGATGTCCCCAAGAGGATAAAGGCAGTGCGCCAGCTCCGCCCTTCTCTTCCAGAAACGTCTCATGCCAAGAAGCACGTAAAGGATCTCCTCACGAAGATCCGACCCCCAGCACGGAATACCTTCTTCTGATCGTCCAAAGTTTCGTCTTCTTCTCAAATGGACTACCAAGTTCGTTTCCCAGGAAAGGAAGTGGACTTTGCCGATACTCTTTCCTTCGGGTCACCGTCACCTCAAAGACTTTTAAGCCTTCAAAACATTCGCGCCGAATGCGCAACGAACGCCACGTGACTCCCCACGGAACAAAGAAGCCACGCGCACGCAACCAACCATGCACGCGCCAGGACAGGCAGTGCAAAAGCGCTCGCTCCCACGGAACGCGCTCACGCGCTCCACGGAACGCGCGCACACAGGACAGCCTCTCCATTCATCGTGCGGCCCAACCGGGCCTGAGCCACGAGCTCCGTGACAAACACAGACCAAACATGTTGTGCAAGTATAACGTTACCTTCTTTTAGAGCTTTCTCAGAAGCATAAAGAAAGTGTCTTCATGGTGTTCAGAAAGATTAATTGACTGTTTGGTGACTGTAACTCTTCTCTCACCCTCACTCTCTCTCTCTCTCTCTCTCTCTCTCTCTCTCCAACTCACTTATCGTCTAACGCCCTGCGTCGTCTTAGTTTGTGTTTAATGTTTGTATATACATGTATCATTGTAACGTAGTAAATGCTTACTTAGTTGCCTTATTGACTTTAATAAATTCAATATGACCATTTGTGATTGAATTACGGTCCTGCTCATGACAAGTCCCTGAAGTGAAAGATCGAACGCTGCATGCTTTATATAACTACACATACCAAAAAGGTTATGTTTTGTGGAGTTGGAATGCTGAATTCTTCTGGCCAGAGAATTAAGTTTTCCCTGCTCTATAAATTAATTGAGCTAATTAATTTTACTTGTCTTGTAAGACGTGGTCTGTGCAATCTGTTACAATTAATTTGTGGTTAATTGCGGAGATACACATGTATACATATAAGTAAAGTTAACAGAAAGCCCTCATCGAGGGATTTATTAACATGTAAGACCGGGCTGATCCAAATCTGTATGAATAATTATTAATTATGAATTATTAATTATGATATGCAAATTCCCCTCGATCAGACCCGCCAAGAGTCTTTACACAGGTCAAAATCAGGCCGACTCCACACCTTTTTTAAACATGTTTGAAAAATATCAGGGGTTGGGAGGTGCTTGCAATTACTTGGCTCAACTCCTCATTCCTCTCACACAATAACCATATGGGCAGCAACGATTTCTACGCGTTTTTTTTTTAAGAGAAAAAGAGCTGTGCTGTAGAGAATGTGTCGGAAAGTGTATAATGACTATTTTAAAATCTGTAAACATTTTAAACCTTTTCCAGTTCTGAGGTAGCCTAACATTCAGGGCTGTATCCAATGTGGCAAGAATCAAATGCTAAAGTTCAGTACTTAAGGTTGAGGCTTTGTTCAAATTTCTAAACTATGAGCAATAATAATAGTGATGCCAACGGTTGCTAAGAGCTAAAACACAGGAACACTAGAATTCACACAAGCCTGAGTGTTTATCAGAACTCACTGAACCATAACAGGATGCCTGTGTACTCATTACACAGTGAAATTATCAAGGTCACGTGAACCACAATTAAACGGCCAATAAAGATGTTGTTTCATTATTTCTTTATATCAGGGCGTAGACACCAGTGCTGCTGAAAAGTGAGTGTAACCATGGCAACTTCAGACTGCTTTGGGCAACACGTGTATTCCACAGGGCCTTTAAAATGGCACAGGGTTCATATCAAATGAATCCTCTTTTACCATATCCATTTTGTGATTACAGTGACATTTATTTATTGGAATTGGCAGTGGGCTCTATTTGCACAGGTTGCCATGTTTAATCATTTGGGCATTCAATGTGACAAGCTTAGATATATATGTGGTCTCTCCATGAACTTCCCATCACAAGGTCAGTGTCAGTGTCCAGCGCCTGATCCAGACACACACAGCAGTGTTAGAAAACCTGCCAGGATTTGTTTCACTGCCTCAAGGTCCTCATAAAGGCAGCGGTCAAAAACATCTCAAAACCTGCAGTTTGATGTGTCTGAAATCATCCTCTGTTGTGGGTTTTTGAACCATTAAACGATCCTGCAAGTTGCCCTATCTTAACATGTCCTACTCAGTATATAAAAGAAGAAACATTTGTTTAACCATCCTTGTTTGGATCCTGTGGGATTTGTGACTTCACAAGCAAATTTCCATATGAATGCATTAGAGAAAGACATCAATGCATACTTTGACACCATAGACCATGCCCAGATTGTTTTGTAAATAAGGGCACAGTCTAATGAACATTTCACAAGGTAACTTGATAAACCAGCTATATTGCAAAGCACAAGTAAACCATTTTATAATGCTTTGTCTATAAGTAATTGAATACTGTATGGATGTTTTCAAAAAACCTAAGGGGCGTTTACGATACTGTTTTCAACAAAAAATGGAAAACTTTTTGTCTGTTTTGGCCATTCATTTACAATGGCGTTTTGGGGGCCTGAAACTTTTAAAAATAGGTTTCAAAGTGCCATTATCGTCTCCATAAACTAAACAAATTCTAAATTTGTGAAACCTGTGACATCATGTGCGTATGTGTATTATGTGTTCAGGAGCATTTGTTTCTTTGCAAAGTGACATTGGCAGCTACTATCCAGGCATTTATAATATTCTGTTTTTGGTTTATGTGGATGTGTGAATGGGGAGCATTTTGACAATGTTGTTGTCTGTACACAAAAAAATGCAAAGGAAAAACTTTTCCGTCATTTCACATCAACATCACTGTAAACACACCCTAACTCACATGCAAAAGTGAGGGGCATTAAATATTTTATTGAGTTAATAGTATCATGGTAGTGGCTGAGACAGAGGACCAGAATGAGAATATATGACTGTTTTTGTAAAAAGCAATGTACACTCACTGACAGTATATATGCCCTTAATCCAATGTGGACAAGACTCCGGATATAGCTAACAAAATTTTGATTATATGACACATGACTCCACACATGACTCACAAAACAGACTCTCAGAGAAGTTTCTGACATTATTCTATAGCAGGCTAAGCTAACATGTCGATTTAAAGCACACAGCTTAGACAGAGTTTTCTCTTTTCTTTACAAATTATGGGACTACCTTCTCTGAAAGATACCTGTAATGCTACTTTAAATTACCTTAGGAGCTATAATAGTTTGCTACTTAAAATTTGAGACGACCTTCATTGTGAGTACAGTATGTCATTGATGCTGTGTAGCTCCCTAGGATTTACACTATTAAAGACTGCTTTACTGGAGGTGGGGATTGAACTGGGTCTGTCTCTTCATGCGTGCGAATCCAGAAGTTCTCTCAAATTATCTGTTCTGTCTGGCTCTGGGACAGCAACAAGGGACACACAGGGTCCAGAGGACACAGCTGTCAGAAAAAAAAAAAAAAACTTCCTTTAACAGAGAGTAATGAGTTCACAAGAGAATAAATAAAAGAGAGCTATAAAAAAGTCATGTGAAGTGAAAGAGGGCTTGAGTGGACAATGATTGTTATGGAAACTATTGTGGCATTTATTTACTTCACAATTCTCGGTTTTCAAATTTTTAGGTATCACTTATTGGTGTCTTTTGCTTTAGCAGATGTTTTTCATAACTTTAAATATTAAATCATAGACAATATATATATATATATATATATATATATATATATATATATATATATATATATATATATATATATATAACCTATATATATATATATATATATATATATATATATATAAACATTATTAGTGCTGTCAAATGATTAAAAAATTAAATTACGATTAACCACATTAATGTCATAGTTAACTCATGATTAATCACAATTAATTGCACATTTTATCTATTCTAAATGTCTCCTGATTTCTTTTTGTCCCATTATTTTTTCTAATTTTAATACTCATCAACATGAAAAAGTGGATCGGCTTGCTTTGTGCAAATGTTTTATTTTTTATTGAAAACAACATTGACAATACTTCTTCACTTTCAATTTCACACTAAATTATCCATCAATAAAAGAGTGAAGGAAATACTGACAAGGTCCTGATATTGATGAGGGGCAGAGAATTCACATGAGCTGTGTGTGTGCTTGGCCATCAAGTGGTATTTCAGACTGGACGTGCTGCAATGATAGCTCAGTTCACAACGACAAAGATAACTTTGGTCTTGTCAATGGGATCATTTGTCAATTTTTTTTAAGTCAACTTTCAATTCAGAATCTCATTGGCATCCATTTCGGCTTCTCAAGCTTGTCATAAACTCAAAATATAGCGTTAACCTACTATTTGGATGCCAAAAAGTTGGCGGCGCTGGTAATCATCACAGTGGCAAAAGAACTATTTTGGTCGATGAAGTAACAAAACGTCCTGTTGCAAAAGCATGTGAAAAAAACGCCAATATTTGCTAGGCCAAAAAGACTGTTAATCTCGCACACAAAAAAAAAAAAAAAAATGAATCGCGTTAAAATGGGTTTGCGTTAACGCCGTTAATAACGTGTCGCCACTATGACGTCGTGGCCATGCCAGCAGGGTCAGGCTTCACGCATCTTATCAACTATGGGTGCCACACCCAATGCGCCTTCAGACATCTTCGTTCATCATGACACAGGGACCAGCGGAGCATATTCATCTCCATAACATGGAGGGCCTGCTAATGTTAAGTGGTGGCTGGCACACACTTGGAACCAACCAACGCGACTGCGTGTACAATGGTTTTATAAATCTTGCCCTTGAATGGTATGGGCATTCAGAGGTCGCAGAAAAAGCCCGTGACTTGTCACTCAGGCTTGGGCGTCGAGTAGGGAGCGCCGTTGCTCCACGAACCGAGATATTTGAATTTGGTGACTTTGTTTAAACCTCTGGGGTCTGAGGTGTTTTCTGGGTCCTGGAGGTGTTCTGACATGCTCTGGCATTTGTGCTTTTTTCTTTATATATATATATATATATATATATATATATATATATATATATATATATATATATATTGTGACATTTTCATGGCTAAAGTCTGATTACACTGCTCTGCTACAGTAATATGTCAGCATGTATGTAAAAGTTTTTAGTTTTGAGATAATGACGTTTATGCGTGGTTTGTGAAAAAAACAGAAACAAAATGTCACTGAAATAAGGTCATAAAACCCAAACCCAAGACTTTTGAAAATTGTATATTGATTGTATTGTATATTGATTTTCACATTAAACTATGTAAATGGTAAAATGGACTGCATTTATATATAGCCTTTTGCAGACCCAATGGCCACTAAAGCACTTTACATTTTGCCTCACATTCACCCATTCATACAAGGCGCTGCTCATTAGGTGTTAGGTGTCCTGCTCATGGACACCTCAACACTTGGCACTTTACAACACAACATAATCCAATGATACACAACATATGACAAAAAAGCACATTAGTAAACACACTGATCTAAAGACAGATACTTGGTCAGTCACACACCTTTGTGCCATTCTGTTACGTGCCCACCAAATGAATTGAAATGGAATATCATAACATATAAAGACCACAGAGATTCAGTGACAATGCATACATTATTTATTATAAATGATTTAAATGGTGAACAATTCCATATCAAAACCATTTCCAGTTCAAGAGATTTCCACGATGCATGCGCGAGAACTGCGATCTTCAAGAACACAGTTCTTGCGCATGCGTCGTGGAAATCTCTTGAAATCTCGTCTCAGGCCTACAAGGAAGAAATGGAGTAGTCGAATAAAGTTTTTATTTTTGTTTGTTTGTTTTTCCGCACAAAATGTATTCTCGTCGCTTGATAAACTTATACTTGAGCCACTGTTGTCACATGGAATATTTGAACATTTTCTTCATTGACTTTCTGGGCCATCAAGTTTCGATCCTTTAGGCAGCCTATGTAGCAGTGATCCACCTCTCAAATTTAATAAAAAATATTTTCATTTGTGTTCCGAAGACGAACAAAGGTCTTACGGGTTGGTATGTATGACTGTATGACAAAAATAGTTATTTGAGTTATTTGAGTCTATTTTGCACTGATAAGAAAAAAGCGATGGGCTTCGTCAGCTTAGAAGATGTCGTCGGCGAATGGAAGTGACCAGGGCTGAGACGCCTGAAATATCTCCCGTGGCAGTGTACAAGAAAAGGATGAAAAGAATCGGGGAGAGGGCGGATACCTGGTGCACGCCAGACGGTGTTTGAAAACGATTCCAAAGTGAAGGTTGGGGGTGGTAATGGCGCAGTGGGTAAGACACATGCCTTTGGTGTGAGAGACCTGGGTTCGGAATCGACTGTGAGACACCAGTGTGTCCCTGAGCAAGACACAAGACCCCTAGGGTGGAAAACGGATGACTTGGAGGTTGGCGTGCTTGATATTCATTACTTGACCGATGTCCATTGTTAAGAAATGGCGGGAGTTCATGAGTTTGTAGATTCGGTTGGCTCCTTCAGGCTTGTCAAGCTGGGCATAAAGGTCGGTGTGGTGATGGGCCACCCGTGAGATACGTCCCAACTCGGTGGTCGCACTGAGGCTCTCTCTCCCGCCACATCACGGGTCGTCTTAGTCATGTTTGCCCAGATTGTTTCAACAGGCTGGTCGCCATCAATGGCGGCGATATTTGTGTTGGGCGCAAGCAGCCAGTTGTTCAACCACTTGATCTTCAGTCAGAGGCTAAGGTTAAGGGCTAGTAGACAGTGTTGGGAGGCAATTGTCTCAGATGGATTCACCGTGGCAGTGCACAAGGTCTGGGGGGCATAGCAGGAAATAACCCTCAGGATCACCGACCCAGTGTCGATCATGACTGACATGAGGCGATCCGAGATCTGGTTGACCTCAACGACATTGTTGAGCAGCTTCTAGCTGACGATGGTCGCCACTCCATTTCGGTTGTTTGTCACTCCATAGTAGTAGAGCCTGTACCCTTCTCCAATGTCTCTCGCCTTGGTGCCTTTTTATTTCGTTTCTTGTATGCAAGCGATTTCGACATGCCAGGTTTTCAAGAAGTCGGCCAATTCACGGGTTCTTCCAGAAAGCATTCCAATGCTTTAGGGTTGCAAATCGTAGATGTTGGACGAGCCTCTTCAGCCTGCCCTGTCCTTGAGTAGGTAGCCCTCATCCACTTTTTTTGATTGCATGATTTGGCTTGAGGGGATGGTGCACGTCGTCTGTGGTGGACGCCTAAGCATTTGGATCCAAATGTCGTTTAGGCATTGCATTTTTTGATGTGACGGGAAGTTTCCCCTTATTGCTAAATTCATCCCATAGGACAAGGATCTCTGCCAATCAGATTTGATTATTTGACTATATTATTTGACTTTATTTGAGATTATTTTAATTCTTTATTATTAAAAAATTTCCAGAAATTCAGATGTACAGTTATATTTTCTTTCCTACTGCACTTGTTCATTCATTGAATGAACCAGATTACTGTGAGTATTGTAAATTGACTTGTCTGTTATGTATTATTTAATCATTGCTATGACTTAAAGGGGTGATGAACTGAGAAATCAAATTTTCCTTGAGCTTTTGACATCTAAGAGGTAATCATATTATAAGAATATCCTGTAAGTTTCAGAACTGAAAACAACCTTGTTAGTCCAATAAAAGCTTTTATTGACACCAGCCTCAACAAACGTCTCGTTTTTGAAAGTGTGGAAGTATGACGTCAATGACGCTAAAACCCCACCCGCTCATCAACGCCTACTTCAACACGGCCGGTTTAGCCTACCCACCGATTCGCGCATTCACACATAGGTAAACAAAAGCATACCTCGTGATGACAAACCGGAGCGAGCTACCAGCAATAAACATTGCGTTGACAAAATGTTGTGCCGTGCCTGGCTGTGGAAGAAGACAGTCGCTGCATAAGCTTCCTCTGGATTCCAATATTAGGAATGCCTGGTTAAAAAAATTTTTTAATGACAAATAAAACATTATCTGTATGTTCGCTTCATTTCACCGAGGATTGTTTTGTGAACAAGACACAGTTCGAGGCTGGATTTGCAGACCGATTAAGAGAAAAGAACAGTGATGTGCCGTCTATATTGGATCTGACAGGAATTGTGCAACACACAGACTCTGGGTCGAACATGTATGGGCGAATCCGGTTGCCATTTGACAACATTGGACGTTTTCCCCACGTGCACCGACGGGTGAGTTAAACTCATTATAATATAAGAGGGAGAAATGAAGACGACACAGATATGCATTTTGTGTATGACCTAGAAGTATTTATTCAGCGATCGGCGGTTAAAGTTAATTTGTACGGAACATCGTTGTTGTACGGAACATGATTAGTCTACGTTACCTTCTATATTGGATCCAACAGGAGTGGTGCAACACACTTATGTGAGTAATATTTTTATTTTAGAAATAATAATCTACTCGGCTAGCATTGCATTGTTACAGATCGTTTGATATCTAATAATTATGTGTATGTGTCTACAAGTATCCGTTGTATTCGAGGTGCTGTTGGTTCATTGTCCTGCGATTCGGGATCAGACTCTGGGTCAAACATGTATGGTTGCCAATTTACAACAGTGGTTTTCAAAACAAATTCCCCCATGTGCACCGACCGAAACCAACGACAGAGTTGAAGCTCATTTTAATATGCAAAACTGTTATCCACTCACAGCAGTGGGCGTTTACTTCCTAGTCTTAAATGCGATACGCCCATAAAATCCAAGCATTTTTCAAGTAGGCTGAAAACTAGGGAAAAAAATAGCCCTTACTTATTCATTTTTATGTTTTTGAATGTAAAAACCAAGCGAACGTCATAAGTTGACCTCAGACAACAAAACAAAAACATTTAAAAAGCCAGTTCATGACCCCTTTACGTGCTACTAAATTGTAACTAAACAGTTTTTCCCTAAAGTTGTAATGTTATGAAAGTAGCGACAGATCATTTCTTCTGTATTGTAAAGAATGTCCGAGTGAAACGGATTATCGTAAAAGTAAAAAAAAATGTTGGTTGGGAAATGGTAAGTAAAACCCGCCCCACGTTTTATTCAGATTAAATGATTGGAGTAAGTCCGGCATATCAGATCAAAGTCTGTCATTTAAAGGAGTCATAACCTCGTATTACCTTGGATACCCACGCTCTATTATAGTCTTTCAGGCCCTTCTAAAAAGAAAAGTGAAAAAAAAATAAACACCGAGCTTCTCTGACCCTTATTTCTGAATGCATTATTGCCTCGCGTGATCTGATGCGATATTTTGGCTGTCGTGGACGGTCATTATAATAATGCAAATGAGGGGCGCGTTGATTGGTGGCAGGAAGGAGGGGGCTTGACACCGCGGGGAACTTCAGCATATCATTACAAAAAGACCGCGACCTGTGGAATTCAACCATATGTGTTTGAGCCAGACTCTGAACTAGAGCTGGAAACGGAAGATATAGAGTTAATGGAAGGACGTTTACATCAACATGTCTCTGAATGGTAAAGACAATCATTTTGACTGAGACATACATTAACATCAGTAACGAGCTAAAACGTTTGTTGCTATTTTCTCCCACATAAGTTTACCTTTTATTTAATGTAGATTACATTAACGGAGATGTAGTCTACTTTTTTTATCAGCTTACAGTGGTTATAGAGATCGACGTTTGCTATCATGGGGTTTTTTTTGCCTTGTTTCACGTTTACGCACTTCTTATAGCTGTGTTTACTCAGCTCTTACGGTGATTTTCTGAAGTAAAACTGACGCTTCATCTTTTGTGTGATGTACAATAAACTTTATTAAACTCATCAGTATATGTTTGATCATCATTCGGACCTGGTCCAAAACAGCAGACTTGTAGGCTATTAATAAATAATGGATACATACAAGCAGATGGCAAATTACGTTATAATAACCGTAATTAAACTACTAAACTATACCTGTTCCATCTCTATACAGCACTCTGACTGTAGAAATTATTGTCCAACTTGAAAATGAACGTTGTAAAGGATTCCTGTGTTAAATGTTTAGCGCAGACACCTAATGTTGAGCCAGTTGTTAAAACAGCGTCATTAAAATGAATTTCATCCACTGGTCCCTGGTAGTGTGGTCTGTTTTTGGTAGAGAAAACACATTTGAATGTTGATTCTGGCAGTCAACCACAGAGCAACTCACGTGTGCACTACATTTCTGCATCTTTCTTGACTGAATATGAGGGGAGAGGGACAACGCGAGCTTCCAGCAGCATATGTGTGTGCGGTGTCCATATATGGTATATCCTGCCCCGTCTTAACATCAAGTCGGGGGAGAAATTAAAATCTCATATTTGAGTGTGCGTGCACGTGGGCTGGTTTATGAACCCTGGGGTAAACAAACGCTTCACTTTTGAATATCGGCTTCCCGGCCAGTGTTTAATCTTTAGACAATCATAACATTGATTCTCGATGGAAAAGTGAAAATGACAGGTTATGACTCCTTTAATGAAACAAAATAATGAAACATACAAGAATGAATAATTCACAGTAAGATCAATAACAATACAAAATAGTGAATTTTTGTTTTATGTTGACTTAGTGTTTATTCTGTGTAATTTGTCAGGTGATGGATGTTGGTTGGTGAAAGAGTCCAGGTGGTCACAGCAGTTCATACTCTGCCTTGCTCTCTACTGGAGACTGACAGCCACCCTGACAGCACAGACTTTTGACAGATGTATGACAGCAGATGCGCTCTCCGCTTTCATCCGCAGAGAGAGCTGCACTGACCTCAAATCAGATATTAAATATTAATATGATCCCTGATGTGTCCTTCTGTCTGCAGCACACAGAGTGAGCAGATGTCACCCAAATATTGGTAAGAGGAGAGAGAAGTTAAAAAAAGTTGAAGATTCAGTGAATATTTGCATTGACCAAAATAATGTGCTCAACTTGACTTTTATGTTTTCAGCTCGATAAATGACCTAAAAGAAATAACATTAGTGTTTTTTAATATCTCTTTCTTGAGTAGTTGTTTGATCAGTCGAAGGGTTCAGGATTTGGATGGTAGCCTAAGCTTTCCTCATTAACCTAGCTGTTATAATATAACTACACCATTTGATTCTAAAATGTATCTTTATCCATTAACTGTAATCCAAAATTAGCTGTGTACTCATATAGAATAAGTGAATACAGCAAAGATTTAATTTCAGTATAAAAATGTTCAAACAGTTCTCTTTTCAATGGGTCTTAAATGTGGGGTATGTGATTTGCAAAACAGCCGGCAGATTTTGAAAATACACAACTAAGGTGAGTTACCATACCTTCTCTCCTCCAACGCTGGCCCTGACTCCACCCATTCGAAAAACATGGACGTGCAATCAAGCACGATTGAAAACTCAGATGTATAGAAACAATCGCTCACATTGGCTTCCTCCCCAAACAGGTTGTTTAGCTAGCTAGCTCTACATATGGCTGGGCAATAACGTTAGAACAGCTACAATTCTCAAGCACATATCGTCAGTAAAGACAGTTCCCTGATTAGCAGTAAATAATACTAGTCAATCGGCTTCTCACCTGTCAAGCAGAAAAAATGCCACAGCCGCATCTGTTGGTAGTAGAACGGGACATGTGCGCGAGGGGGTGGAGGGAGGGGAAAATCATTGCATTTTCTGTCCAGTGATTCTAGATGGTTCTTGAAAATGATTGGCTGGAGTTTTTCAAGTCCTGCCCGTTCCACATATGATTAAATTGCTTAATTTTCATTTCAGTGCTTCTAATTTACAGCCAGTAAGTGGGTTACGAATAGGGTTTCAATAGCCTGGATGCCAGCCTCAAACTCCGCCCACAACATTTTTTGGACGGGAAGTTTGGTCTGGACTTGATCCATTGAGGAGTAATTATGATCGGTTCAGAAATCATCGGGCCAATCAAATTGCCAGGGCGGGCTTTATACGATGACGCACTGTTGTGAAATAAATCGACAGCGCGTTAATTTTAATAGACAAACAGAAAACTGTAATCAAGGCATTTGTCGATCAGAAAGATGGGACGTAATGAAAAGCCTGTGGTCGTTGTGGTTTCTCCTTTGGTCGCACTCATGAAGGAGTAAGTAAAAGAAGCAACACTCGTTATTTAACTTCTAAAATAAGTAAAGTTGGCTACGTTCTGTATTTGAACTGTATGCAAAGTAGCTGACTTACTGCGTTGCTCTGATTGGTTGTAGGTTTACCGACTATCCAATTGAGTGCAGAGTTGTTGTTTTTTCCTGGTTCTGGTTAAGACACCGCCTCATAATCAAAGCCAGACGGAGGGTTTCAGACTCATCTTCCGATAGGAAAATGAGTATGACGAAGTCAGGCTAGGATTTCAAGTGATTTAGAAAAAAAATTCTCTATATAACATGTATACATTGGAACAAGATGGCGTTTCTTCAGGACCATGGTGCAACACTGAAAATTTTGCTAGAGTGCATTAATGCAAATATACAATAAACAATGGAAAAAAAGAATATATATATATATATATATATATATAAATAGATGCACTGATTATGGACTGTAAATTGTAACCATTGACAATGATTATTTTATGGCATAGCAGAGTATTTTATGGCATAGCACAAGTATAGCAGCAACACTGGTAAAGCACACAAAAGTAAAGCGTAAAGTAAAAGTATAGTCGCTAGTAAACGGCTTTGGGTCTGTGTGTGTTCTTGTAGTGCCATCAGACAATCAGAACCGTCATATGATGATAACTGATCACATGCCTTTGTCACCTCAGGCAATTGGTTCAATTGGTTCTGTGGTTGCATGAGCAGAAATAGAATTCAATTTGAAATATTTGGGTGGTTTGCCATTAAGATACCTTTCCAAGGCATCATAATGTTTTCCAAATGCATCCATCCATCCATCTATCAAAGGCTGCTGGTAGCCCTGTACGACATAAGATGTCACCATTCCTGCATGTCCCTTAAGACAAAAGTGCCTACTATATTTCCTATTATTTATTTCACTTATGATGTTTCTTACAACTATAAATGAACAGTGTGCTCAATGGATATCATTTTTACCACCAGTTGCCTTCACCAGTTTGTTTTGGTTCTAGATTCATTCTGAAAGTGCATGTGTGTAAATGTACCATTCTCAAAAGAGATTGTAATCTCTCAGATAAGAGATTTCACCAAGGGAATCAAATACAATTTCAGAAATCATAAGTAAACAAAAACTATTGCATAACAGTCCTTTAACTATTAAACAATGTGAGGGTCATTTTCCATTTGACATAATTTAAAACCCTCATCATTTGTTGTTTAGTCCACTCTTATTAAATATAGATTTGTCCAGTCCTGTCTGAATGCTGATGCTGATTATGGAAAATTGTGTTTTGGTTTGGTTTTTGATCAGAGAAATAGAACTCTGTTGAGATTTTTCTTTCCTGTATACCGATTGGAAAGGAAGATGAAAGGAACATTTTTACTTTTTTTTGTTATCTTTTTTTTTTTCTTTTTTTAAAATGCATTTAGGAACACAAGGCAGGCTGCACTCTTCAACACAGAGAAAAGTGTTTTCCTGCAGGTGACAAAATCATAGCGAGCTTTCAGGCTGTTCATCAGAGTGTTCTATCAAAGCATGATGACAAGCATTGTGTTACGGCTGCAGACATATTCATTTTGTGTTTTAATACTTGCTGCATCATACTAAGACACAAATACATCATGACAGGCTGTCAACTACAATTAGAACACCTGTCTATGATCAGAGAAGCTGACATTCTTTAGAGAGAGCGAGCGAGAGAGAGAGACCAATTCACTGAGCTTGCACAGAAAACAGCAAGATAAATAAATAAATTAATTAATAAGATAAATAACTTTTCACATAGACTCTTTTTAGGTATTACTCTCCTAATATTTTGTTTAACCACGGGTTGAATACATTTTCTATATAAAATTAATGTTTGGGGTGTACTAGAATATGATTCCATGCTTTATTGATCAAAAAACACCTTATTTAAAACATATTTTACATCATTACAGCTTTTTCTCCCCAGTCTGGTTGAATCCATTGGTTTCGAATGAAGCCCCACCTTCCGAAAATAAGAAATGTCCAGTGATTGGTTTGCTTGCCCAGTGTATTGTGATTGGCAGCGCATAGCGCGTGTTTGGGAAATATCACTCCCCTTCATAATCGCAAGCTCCACTCAATTGTAAATATTAACTATGGCATCAACTTTTTAGCCCGATTTAAAGGAGAACTCCAGCGCAAAATTAACCTTTGGTCTAATTACACATTGGTAACTAGTCAATCGTTCTCTGAGATTTGTTTTCATGATAGTCGAATGTAAAGAGTTTCATCTCTAAAAACTGTTTAGCGTGTAATGCTAGTAGCCTACTGGGGGCATTTACTAAGTAAAAAGAAAATCGCTAGTTTATATCACTAACAAGGCTCAAAATAGCCCCACACTAACTCAGTAACATGAGGGTCCCTACATGCAAAACAATACATTGGATACACAATAAAAATACAACTGTTTTTAGAGATAACTCTTTACATTCGACTCTCATGAAAACAAATCTCAGAGAACGGTTGACTAGGTACCGATGTTTTATTAGACCAAAGGTTCATTTGCGCCGAAGTTCTCCTTTAAACCCTGACCTTTTTGACTTTTTGTAATATAAACACTAATCAATCACAAAATCATGGGTAATTTTCTTAAGGGCTGGTGAACAGTCTTACAAAAGCAAGAGCTTACAAAAGTAAACACTACATCAATACTGTAATGTTAGCAGGCTAGCGGAGGCAAAGCTTTGCCATTCCTTTAAATCATAGATGTGGTGAGCAGGACGAGGCCGAGGGACGTGAGTGATAATGAATGGCACCTGTGAGATGTACCGGTCTCCCTTCTCTCACGGAGGAGCGGAGGGATAAAGGAGGAGCGACGACTGTGAAGATCGAGAGAAACAGCCGGCAAGCCTCTTGCCGGTTCCTGCCTCCTTCCTCCCATAACAATGAACCCCGTTACAATAGATATCATAGCAACTAAAAAAAAGAACACTTACAAGTTGTGATCCATAAACAACAGATTGTCCCAACAAAATGGGAATGGCTGTCTTTTAGAGAAGCTTTTGCGTGTATATCCCGCATTGTACTCTGTTCTGGAAGCTGTTCCCTCAGACTGATCTCATGAAATTGCATGTGTATGACACGCCACTTCATATTTCCATTTTTGGCGTGCTATCAACACACATAATTGCTTTTCAGCGTGTTTATAAACGCCGTTGACTTAACGTTACATTACTGTATATATAAATATATGACCTACCCCAATATTTTGCTTTGTTTAGCTCGGACAATTAACGGCGTGTACATACACACGGAATCACTTGGACATTAATGGCACAGACATTTGCTCAATCTCAATGTCATGCAATATACAGGTAGAAACCATAACACAACTTTGTGATGCTGTTTGCGAATATTCGTTGGAACAATTGTTTGAAACACCGACTCGTTGAACTATGCTGATAACGACGGAACTTGCGACCATAGTTGGCTAACAATGCTTTCGGGAAATGCACCGCACCCCTGGACATCACCACTCCCTGTGTCCATTATTCTCCTTTCTGGTAGTCTCGAGCAAGGATGAAGTCTCCAGCAAAAAATTTTATCAACTTAAAATATTCTTGGCGTCGTAACTGCTGATCACCTTGGAACTGACTCACGGTTTTGGCGAGACTACGTTTTAGAAGATCCAACCGGGTTTGTAGTTTGCGCTTAGAAAAAGCATGGCAGGTGACTCCATTGTAGTAGCATATGGAGTGTTTCTGTATGTCAACAGGAATCCATAAAGTCTCTGTTGGATTGGAGCTGACCCTCTGGAAGCTTTTAGAGCGTGTTTGAGTCGCATCAACTACAACTAAGTCCATATGGCTTTCAATGGGACCGGCAAAATCCACATGTATCCTTTTCCACAGATGAGCCGGCCAGATCCATGGGTGAAGGTAATGCAGGGCAGGGGGGCGTTTTGGATAAGTTGACAAGACTTACATGATTTGGACTGAGACATAATCCAACACAGTCTCATGAAGATGCGTATCTATACCACGAGTGTCATTTCTCGTGGCATTTATACGCCAAAAGTGTTTTTTTCGTGTATATGGTACGCACTAAAAAACCCTGGGTTAGGTTTAGGGGGAGGGGGTGGGGAGTTCGTGCATATTATACGCCAAAAAGTGCGTATCATATGTACGCGAAATTGCGTGCCATAAACACGCAAAAACTGTTTTTGGCGTATAAATGCCACGATAAATGACACTCGTGCCATAGATACGAACTTTCATGAGATCGGGCTGCATAATCTGTCCATCAAGACATAGTTACGGGCCAGATGTTTCATCCTTACCTCCCCAGAATGGCCCATATGCAGATCAGTTAACACTCGGTGGCAGAGTTAGTTAGGTACAACTACAGGACATTAAACATCCTTGAATGACTGTGAGCTGGCGACGTGTCAAAAAAGACGGTAAGTTTGTGAATGTGGCAATGTGTTAAGAAAAGCATGCGAGAATCAAAAGAATTGTTAATTTTGTTGTGATAGTAAGTCATTTTAGCAGTAGAGACATGAGCGGAGAAGGAGAAGAGAATATATAACAAAAATATATGGGAATAAACTGCAAAATATAATTATAGACAAAATATATTACATAATACATTTCCATATATGTGAAACTAGTGCTTATATTTTTCAATATACTGCTTTTACTGTTTTTACATAATGCAATAAGCATTTACATCAAAACTGAAAGATACTTTGTAGTTTAGGGTTGGGGTTAGGTGAGGACATCCATGCTTACATTTTTATTTTTAATCATATATGTTTTGGTACGAATCACACAGTTTGAATTCATAGAAAAATTACCAAATTGTAAAATAGTTACATCTTATCATGAGAACAGTTTGCAGAAAAGAGAAAACTTTAATAGTTTGGGCTGAGCAGCTTCTGTTCGAGATCTATGGTGGGTGGTTTAACATCAGGACAACAGCGCGAGGAGAGCTGTGTTAATGAAAAAACTATTTCCCTGTCGCGCTGGACAGACGTGCTGTGTCTGCGGGGCTATAAAGAGACCCAAAGCTCTCTCACAGCACGTATAGTCAATGATACACACAAACACGTGGCAGCACACACACTGGCAAGCAGGCAGTCTTGCACTGGCAGCAGCCCAACTGTTTGCCAGAGATAAGCGGGAGAACTGAGCGCTTCAGGTGCCTCTAATTTAATAAGACGTAGAAAGATGTGCACATCATCACTATCTAATTAAGAATCTGGGCACTCAACAACAACAAAAAGTTTCTAAACAAACAGAATGTGGAGTGTTTACAGGGTGATGTGATGTGGGTAGCTATTCAATGTCAATCTGATAATACACTGCAGAAGTTTATCTAGAGACTGCATTGTAACAATACCTACAGGGTAGCTATTCATGTGGCTGACAATAGGAATTGCACTGAAGAGAATGATGTGTGATGGTCACAATACAGGTTGTCTATCATATTGGTGTTTATAAGATCTTATCTTACTTTAGTACGAATAAAGATTACACTGGTGTGCATGAGTCAACGATCAACTGTACAGTTTAGCACACATTAAACCAAAATATTGACCACAGAATGCCTTTCACTTTATTTTGATGTGTGCCAGTTTACACTCTAACTATAAGTAACTTTGCAACTACAAGTCAACTAACTCTCATCAGAGTATTAGATTGTAGTAGACTATTAGGTTAGGGTTAGGTGTTACACTGTTGTCGCTCGAGGTTGCGTCTTAAATGCGTCTACACTCAACGCGACAAATCGCCTGTTGGAAAGAATTTGTCCTTCATGTCAGTACATCAAAAATAGAACAAACCATCAGTTTACGAGTGGGAGATTTGTTGCTCGTGCCTCGCAGATCTAGTGTAGACAGAATCACTGTTTATAATGCAGGTGAAACTCAAAAAAATATTTTGTTCAAATGTTAATTTATTAGTTTATTTAACTTAAAAGGTGAAAGTAATATATTATATAGACTCATTACATGCAAAGTGAGATATTTCAAGCCTTTATTTGTTAGAATTTTGATGATTATGGGTTACAGCTTTGAAAACCTTTTCACAATATTCTAATGTTGACTTTGGAGTTTGGCACAATTTCTTTATTATTTTCTACATTTTAGAATAATAATGTTATCTAAACTATACAACAGCTCAGAACGCAAGAAGGGGAATTATAAAGTGACCAAAATGCTAGGTTTTTGAGTACACACTTGACATTGGCTCAATGAGCAGCATCCTGGGATGATTTATATTATGAATAGTAGTGAATTAACTCCCATATGTACTGGAAACAAGATCTCATCAAATTAGTCTTATAGCATGCATTGGATTTATCGTCCAATTTATTTGCAGAAATTAGTTTTTACAAAAAATAAAAATAAAAAAAAACAGAACAGAATGGCTGATTTAACTAATTTCCAAACATTTAAGCAAGCCAAACAAATTTGAATAAAATATCAGATCAAGTCAATTTTGAAAGTTTTAAAATATGCATATCTGATATTATCCCGACAGTCCTTATCAGTGGAGTGATATCATCTTGTAATGGAGAGCCTGTAAAGAGAGTCAAACAGATGCTTTGATAGCTTTAGAGAGTTGAAATCTTGATTAATCTGAGCCGTGGAGATTTCAGAGCAGACTAATGAAATGAAAATATTATTCAGACCATAGGGCTGCTATCTCCCTGGGTTTGTTTTTGATTTGCTATTATATTCTACCCTGCAAAAAAAAAAAAAAAAAAGGAAAAAAAGAGAGAGAACTGTTCATCAGCTGTTTCAGCTCTGGGTTCATGGCAGGCTAGCTCTACAGGCTCATTAAAGCTTGGAGCAGGTGCACTTTCATGAGTGAATATTATAATGCAATGTCGAGTCAGAGAGCAGGTTAGCGTGGCTGCTGTATACCGACAGCAGAGAGGCCGTGTCTCTTTCAGAGCACCCAGTGTACGCCATCATTTCCATGGCTACAGGAAATCACAGGAGAAGCTAGTCAGCTCAGATCCCATTAAAAGTTTTACATAACCCCCGCCTTAAACATTTAACGACAAGCCAACTCTGTGCTTGAAATATGAATGTTTAAATGAAGATGAAAGACAGAAAAAGATATAACCAAATCCTCTTGAGGAAGTGATGTCAGAAAATGTTTGAACAAAGTAAATCATGCAGAGTTTTTCAAAGCTCTTCTGTGCACCTTCTCCCCAAAGGAATAGTTTCCCTAACTAAAAAAAATAAAATAAAAATAATACTTCAAGTTCATTTTAAGTATACTTATATGTTAAGTTCAAGTATAGTTTTGAGTATACTTTATGTACTAGTTGTATACTACTAATTATAAGTATACTACTAACCCCGGGCCGGAGCTCTGGAGGAGTACAAAGGCAAAGAGCAGGAAACCAACTGAATTCCCCAGATAATTAAAAATTTGCTGTTTAAATCCTTTTTGACCACTGCGGAGCACAGTAGGCTTGAATAATTTCAAACAAACAAGTCTAAAGTGTAACCTTGTAATTCACCCAGTTTAAAGCATCTGTGTTGTAGGTTTTCACTGCATGCTCTCACCCAGCTTCAGCCACCCACATCCACACAGGCCAGTTACTGCCCCCAGCTGGACACAGACTGATAACAGCACTCGGGACACTTGCTGACATTAGACTTCAGCCTCAGAATTCTAAACATTGATCCATAAAGTCCATCTATCACCGAACCGACCATTAATAAATAAATGAATCAATATGTTGAATGAATAGTTTATATTCTCATACTTAGCACATTCGTCGATTTAAAGGTTTTAATGACACATTACGCTTTCAGATCAATTTAGATTCCTGCTCTTCTTCTTCAATTCACACAGCGAAACATCCACATACTGACATCCTCATTAATCAATTATAGATGCTATCTGCCAAACCAAATGATGGCGGTCATTTGTTTTTCCTCTTGAGGCCCCAGACAGTGTTTTAGGGTGTCCCAGTTTCAAAAGCTAGAGACAGACAGAGAGAGAGAGCGAGAGAGAGAGAGAGAGAGAGAGAGAGATTACTGACTGCACAGTCCTGATTGGTCTTCATTCAGTTCAATAAGTAATAGGCTATTGACCCTTCGCTAAGCCACGCCCGAAAACCGCCACTGGCCAATCATGTCTTAGCAACCGTAACTATGCGCAGGAGCTCTGGCAAGCTTTCGAACAAGGGAAACATGCCGAAGCATTGTGCGTATGGATTGTGCAGATCTGATACCGGTAACTATACTAAAAGTTTGGACGGGCCGGGGAGAGGAATTGTTTTCCTTCCAGAAAATCTAAAAGGAGAAATGATTGGCGTGATCTAGCATCTATGACCCATTCACAACTACTGGTAAATGTCGACATGCTTAACAAGAACACCTATTGCTTGGAAATATTGACGATTCTTTGGTAACGATAACGTAAAATAAGACGATTAAAGAGACAAGACAGAGGCTCACTGACGTACTTTAAAATATTTTTCAGCATTTTGTTAATCGACGTCCTACTAACGTTACTCCTTACTAAGTAACTTGACCCAATCCGATCGCGGCTCTCCCGGTATTAACGTTAATGTTATTCCACAAGATTTATTGATAAGCTGTTTGATTTATAATTATTAAGATTATTTTCACATACCCTGCTGTGTACATAGCTGTTCCTCAATTTGTGTTTCCTATTTGAACGGTCAGCGTATGAGCTGCTTGCGCTGGGACTATAACGTTAGGCTTTAACTTAACAATTTTTAAGAAATTATTCTCTAATAGGTTTCATATAATGTCGTAAATATATCCCTCGAATGCATGCTGTTGTGCCTTTTGTCTTGCACTCTCAGATATTTCACTTGTTCGCCGAAAATTACTAATTATCTCATTGGGAATGTCTGACACCGGGTGCATCCACACTATAATAGATGGGCCAGCCGTGAAAGCTTGACAGGCATAGCAACAGTAACTAGGGAGGGCGGGGCTTAGCGAAGGGTCAATTATGTAGTTTTCCCAGCAAACTCTGTTTATTTACCACTCTGAATAGTAAAAAAAAGCAGATTTGAAAAAATAATATTCATTACACTCATATCGATAAAGCTCTTTGAACTGAATTAAATTCAAAAGAGAGAGGGATATGCCTTATCCCTCTCTCTTTTGAATTTAATTCAGTTCAAAGAGTTTCTTTGACTTTTCAAAGTCAAATGTATTTGTCTCTATAGAGGGAATGCTGCGTGACGTCACCTCCGGCCGGAGTGCTGCAGTTCCTCACAGTGAGTGGCAAAAAGACTGAGCGGCTGTACAGTATATGTGTTCAGCGTGAATGCCGCGAAAAACAAAAACAACACATATAAAGTGGGAAAGAGCTTTGCGATTGACTGTACAACTAGATTTGACAAAAAATCGGAGGTGTATTTTTACAGACTGTGATAGAAAGAGGAGAAAATGGATCACTGCAATTCACAGAAACAACTGGACTCCAGTCAGCTAAAGGTGGAAAGGTGGATTTGAAGTTTTCATTTTGTGTCAATATGCTGAATTTAGCTGTAAAACCATACCCATATATTTTGTATTGTTATATATATATTAACAACTCATCAATTAAATATGTATCATTCCATATTCTGCATTATTGGATGTTTTTTTAATAAACACTGACTAAAAAAAACTATAAAGTTTTCATGGCTGGACGATATGATGAGGCTATATATAACACTGATATAAGTAATCACCCGGATATAAACCTATATTGTATTTATATAAAACATTAACAGGCAAATTTGCTTTATGTTTAGGTCTATATTGCTTTTATTTTCACCGGTGTCGAAATCAGGGAAACATAAATGTCAGGCAACACGATTCCTGGCTGCATGTCAATAATATCCATGGATCACGATCTTTAGTAAGTTGTAAGGAACACTATATTGAGTCCAACATTTAATTTAAATTGATAAAATTGTTCGTTTTAGTCGCATTTTCGCAGTTTCCCCTATTAAATCCAGTCACGCAGCAGATCTTTTGCCACTCGGTCAGGCTGAGAGGGGGTTGTTCCGGCGGGAAAGTCACGTGAATGCATTCCCTCTATACACCTTGTTTCAAAGCTGCTTTACAGAAAATCATGATGTTAATGTATATATATATATATATATATATATATATGTGTATATATATATATATATATATGTGTATATATATATATATATATATATATATATATATATATCTTCATGTCTTTCTGTTACATTTAGCATTATAGCATTATTGATGAGCTTAGAATTATAAGGTTCTATCTTCCACTTTGGTCGAAATTGAGTTTTTGACATAATCTGATCAATTAGGTGTTTATTAATGCCTGTGTGGTGTTATTTTTAGAAAAAAAGATTAATAGATGAAGCTATAATAGAAGATTATACTCCATAACAGTTTTGCCAGCTGGGATGTAAAAACTTTGATGCTCAATATCTCAGAACTACCCTAAACGGAGATAGAACCTTATAATTCTAAGCTCACGTTATATTGCATTATAGCTGGGCAATAATATAGTTTGGCAATCAACAAACAAGCATTTAACATTTGCTATATTATATCTATCTATCTATCTATCTATCTATCTATCTATCTATCTATCTATCTATCTATCTATCTATTCTATCTATCTATCTATCTATCTATCTATCTATCTATCTATCTATCTATCTATCTATCTATCTATCTATCTATCTATCTATATATATATATATATATATATATATATATATATATATATATATATATATCAACTGCTTGATTGTTTATATCATCAAATTATAAATTATATTATCACCCATATCTTTATGTAACTTTATCCACCTATATAATTGATATACTAGCAAAAAGTCAAATGCTTGATTGTTCATTGCCAAATGTAAACACTATTATTGCCCAGCTGCAATCTGCTAAATGCAACTAGTATTTGGATAATACTCTTTAAAAAAAAAAAAAATCCACAAATTACAACTTAAAGGGTCACTTCACCCATTTGCATTGCTTTGTATCTTTAGAAACCTAGTCATATTTTTGACTGGTCATGGTTTATTCCCTTTATTTTCCCCTGAGATGGGATAAATAACGATTTAAGTGTTTTACTTCCTGCTTATTGTGACATAAAAATATTTGCGTCATAATAAGCAGGAAGTCATATTTCATTAAAAAGTGTATAAACTATAAACATTAGCTCATTATTATTCAAGGATGTGGGACCCACTCACCCTACAGGCCTATACATAGTTCCCACATGACGTCACAACATACGGGCATTTTGCTGAGGGCAAAACATTAGAAGAAGCAATACGAGTTGAACGAAGTGAAATGAGTTTCAGTGCTATAAAGTGAAAATGGTCATCACCTGCTGGGTCAATGGATGATAAAATCGTGCCGGAGGTTCAGTTAAATCGGGATTTTACACTATACCTGTCATTAGACTCCATGGATGTGAGAAGACTAAGCTTTTGTCCGAACAATGACGGAGATTATGGTTGGCGAAGGATAAACAGGAAAGAAACTCACTCAAAACACGCAAGAATTTGTTTGACAAAAGCACAATGTTGTGTTTTTTTGTGAGTGTAAACAAATATAAGTTAACACATTGCAGTTTGAATAATGTCCTGTATGAACAAAATGACGGGGTATTAAAAACATACAAAACATTGTTTCCACTGTTTGATCTCATATCCCAGCATTTGCAATCTCAGATTATGTCCCTAAAGAACCTGCATATAATGTAGTTCTGCATTACATTAAAGGTTCTCTAAGCGATGTGGGGCCAAAAAATTTTTTGTCACATATAGCAAACGTCTCCTCACTATCGGCTAGCTGCCTGTCCCCTAAACACACTGTAAAAAACGCGGTCTCTGTAGACACCACAGGCTCCAGAAACGGCAACACAAACAATCATGTCTCACCCGGACCATGAAACCTAACAAACAGTGTTCCAGCCAATCACTGACAAGAAGTATTTGAGGGTGGGTCTGGGGGGTTAGTGCGCGTGCACATGAAGGGGGTGTGTGAAGGAGAGAGAAGCATGGGAAGTTTGAAAAATGACCGACACACGACCAAAGAGACGACGTTCTGGTGAACAAATCAAAAAGAAGAAGGAATCGGATAAAGAACGTGCAGAAGTTAAAGAGACGCGAAGTTCGGTAAAGCTTTTTGAACGATGGCGAGAACTCCGGCGGCAGAAGGGCTTCCCTTCCAGTCCGACATTCAGGTTGCTCTGTTTTTGCTGGACAGGTGGGTAACGTTAAATTATAATTTAGTTTTCTTCTAAATTGACGCTTATGTTCGCCAAACCCACACAATTCACGTTCACAATTATTTCGGGAAGCACGGAAGGGAGGGGGAGGAGATGAGATGCGGAGGAGGGAGGGTCTAGCTAGCCTCCGATTTTGTTTGAAAATATTCTGAACGTCAACACCCAGGATCTCTCAGAGAACCTTTAATTAAATTGCACGCGAGTTATTTATTTTTATAAAATAACTATGCGTTACTGCATACGGATCCACACCATTTATGAATGAAATTTTCGCATTGTACCTCTCTCTGTCTTGTTTTAATAGTCTCTTTATAATCTATTTTTCTTTGTCTTTTCATGATTTGCATAACAATATAAACAGAAAAAAAATATTTATTTGTAAAACGACATTCTCTGATAAAACTTTGTAAACACCCATGGTAAACACAGCGGTTTTGCCCTACAAAGATGGCGTCTCCGGGGAGGTCACGTGACATTAATTCGCCTGTGGGAACTATGTATTACAGATAAGTGGGTGGGATTTCACTTGCAGATACTGAATCAATCCGCTATCTTGTTTGGAAGCTAAGCTAACAAGCGCTGTGGAGGAAGAATGATAATGATGGAAGAAACTAAACATGATATGGAAGAAGAGGATTTTGAAAGTCTGCTGCTCGAATCCGATGTTCGTGGCTATCTTTGCGAGCTGCAATATAGTGAAGAGCACCTGAGGCTGATGGAGGAACCAGGAGACGGCTGCCTGTTGCGGTCGAGGATCCTGGACTGGCTTGAGCTAAGGGGAATGCTGTGTATGTGGTCTCGCTGTGAACTACGAACACAGATAGAGTCCGTCTGCTGCAGAGAATTTCAACGAAAGCTCTGAATAGACGAGCACACAGACGTTTGAGTTGTGATGTTAACCATCCTAGTTTGGCCTGACTGAACATCCAGGTATCATGCAGTAATTCACCATATAGAAATAAATACTTACCAGGAGTAATTCACAACGTTAACAGGGTTTGTTGTTGTGGGAAGAAGGAGGCGGGAACCGGCGAACATTTTAAACATTTAATAGTAAAATGATCAAATACAAAACGATAGTATAAGCCAGCAGCCCCTCATTGACAACTGCTGTAACGTACTCACAACAGAAACAAAACACATCATAAAATCAGGCCTGTTTTCGCGATCTGCCGTCGTCGCTCCTCATTTTATGTTTTCACTCCTCTGTGAGAGATGCGGAGACCGGCATGCGGTGTCTTCATTATCATTTATGCCACTGGCCTTGCAGGCGCCGTCCTCTTCGTCCCTCGCCCTCAATCAACCTGCTCGCCACAGCCAACTAACTAGAAATTTTGTGCGAAATGAATTTCAAACTCTGGTAACAGCGATTGTTAGCCTTGTATTAATGTTAGCCTTAGGAAGAGTGATGTATCTGTTGTAGACGGAAGAGTGATTTCTCTGATGTTTGCGCAGTTCCGGATTAGTGGGTGTGGCTTGCAGAGCTGTGCAACGTGGTGCATTGTGGGATGTTGAAGTGGGTGATATGCTCCTTTAAAACCTAAACCTACTGTCCAGTCCAAAGTGTTTATCTGCCTATACGCCTCTGCCAAGAAGCTGAGACGAACTCCAGCATTCCCAAAACCCTACATAGGACAAGCTGTTTGGTAAATTTATGGATGCTATGATTGATCTTGTGGGTGTTGCTGCAGTTGTGTATTTGGTTGCTACGGTGTTGTGGGGGTTGTTAGGCAAATGCTTACTGCCCAGTCTACATTCTAGTAGTTTTCTGGTATTGTTTTACTCTGTTTTTTTTTCTACTTATGCTGTTTAAATACTGACTTTGAAAAGAAATAGCACACCCCTCCTAAACAAGCCACATGTTCTCTTACGAGAGTTCTCTTGTGTTGCGCAAGCTAGCTTACGTTATGGGAAAACCTCTTTTCTCACTGAAGCCAAAAAAATATTCTTATTATTTGTATTAATTTAAAATGCATTTGCTGCAGCAAGCAGACCTAGGCGAGGCAGCTCACGTGCCTATTGGCTTCTCTGCCGCAACTGCTGCAACCTATCGAGGGACTGCTCATGACGTAAGCGCCAATGAGGGCGCACTCAGTCGTAACATCCTGCACGAATGGGCGTAGCTCATGCCTATATAAGCCAGAGCTCGATAGGATGCACCTTCATTTTCATCTCTTCAGCGACGCCTTTGCATAGCTGGATCTCGAGAAGAAGCCTGCGCAAGTTCACTGAGGAAGCTGGTCGTCCTCTCAACGCCTTCAGTCGTTCCTGCTGCACTATCCAGCGCTTATATCCTTTCACACTCTGTGTGTGTTCGCCGCTTCTCTGTCTAGAAGAGCCGAGGCGTTGCTGCAAATGCCTCGTATCTCCCCTCTCCCCCTCTCGCCAACGGGACCACCTTATCCTGTGGGCTTCCTGCTTGGGCCGAGGCCATGCGGACCATATGCTGTCCTAGGGCAGATGTCCCGAGTGCGACACCATGGCCTTGTCGACCCTGCGGGCTCGACTCAGCCATCTTCAACATGGATTCCATGCCTCCGATTCCCTCTTCTGCGCTGTGCCGTAAGAAGCCCTGCTCTCAGAGGCCACCTGAGGAGTTTCCGGGGGAACGAGTGCACGCCAGCGGGATCCCCGCATGCTTTGCTTTCCCCCGTTTCACTCACAGATGGCTAGTGCCCAACTTCGGCCATTTTCATCTCCCATGACGAGTCAGAATGGGACGACGAAGAGGGCTGTTCTCTTCTCACCTTGGGGAGTGAGGGGTGGCCAGGTTCCATTCCGGTCCCCACCCCTGCTTTTAGGGGCCCAGTGGGGTTAGAACCAGCGTCAACTCCTTACGAAGGTGGTGGAGGACCTTGGCCTGGATTAGTCGCTGCCTTATGAGCCTGCGCCCAACAGACTCGACGGCTGCTTTCTCCCTGGTTGCCGCATAATGCCTTCCACGAGGCCTGTCTAAATCCTGAAAGGCTCCTTTTTTAACCAGGCTGCGATCATCTGTCTCTTCGACGCTCTCAGTTGTGGATGGCATGAAGGACGAGGGTAATGTTTCCATCTTTGCCCGCCCCTTCGCTGGATGGTGTTCTAAGGCCGCCTCACCCTCTAAAGCCTGCCAAACTACTTCTGCCTTCGATGCTTGAGTTCCGCGTCAGGATGCTCTGAGAAAACAGCCGCCTGCCTGAAAATCAGCAAACCAAGAGAGCACCAACGCTCGAGCTCGGCTGGCCGTCGCAGGCCACCCCCTCTTCGGGGACTCAGGCCCAAGATCACACTGGATCCTGTGCCATCAAAATCTTCCTCACTAGGAAGACGGTGAAGGTTGAGCCTCGCTGTGCCTTGACCACCTTTGAAATCATGACGTGTCACTCTCACAGTTCCCGCGGCTGTGGTGACTGGAGATATGTATTCTACAGCCAACGAGCCAGTTGCACAACCCGCTCGCCTGTACCCGAACGCCGTTTCACGGTGACCCAGATAGATCTCAAAAAGAGCATTATGTCTGTTTGTCCGGCTCTCACCAAAGGTGTTTTAAATGCAGGAAATGTGCCCACGTCCCAGTGTTCACCCCTACACATAGGCACACACTCACTCAGGGCCTATTTCAGTAAAGGCGGTTCAAACCAATTGTGTTTTAAGTGTAAAGAAGGTGCCTGCTTCTCAGCACACATGCTTACTGTTAAACACTGTGCCCTCTGTGTTCATTTCCCACCCCACGTGACCAGAATGTTATGTGTAAGTCAACCCGCTGCTGTTCTCATTGCGCTGCCTCAGATAAACACTGCAAGCACAGTGTTAATTTATCAGCCCTTTCAGGTCTCCGGGTCCCTAGCTTACAGCGACCAGAACCTAGATACCATTCTACCCCTAGCTATATGTGCAAAAGCATGGGAAGCTATCACGGGCATGTCAGATTGGTGAACATTATAAAACGAGGCAATTCACTGCAGTTGCTCACCAACCCCCGCACTTTCGAGCCCAGGTCAAAACAACAGTAGATTAGAAAGTATCTCATCTGCTTCAAGCCCAAGATAATGAAACTGTACTTGAAGGGCGACATCAGAAACCGTCCCTCTAGACCAGAGCGAGTCAGTACTTCCAGTTACCCAAAATGGATGGTGGTCTCAGACCCATTCTAGATCTCTTACATGGTCAAGAAAATATGATCAAATAACACCAATTGTATCATCTCTACACTGTTTACCTATTGAGTTTTGTATAAATTATGAAGTATTACTACTGACCTATAAAGCCCTAAATGGTTTAGCTCCTGTGTATTTAATGGACTTTCTATTGCCCTAAAATCCATTGCGTTCTTTAAGATCACTAAATTTGAGACTTCTGGTCATTCCTAGGATATCTAAGTCCACTTAAGGAGGGAGGGCGTTCTCAGATTTAGCTCCTAAACTGGCCTTGCTGATATTGGTCGAGGCTCAGACTCACTGTCCCAGTTTAAAACTAGATTAAAGACTCATCTCTTTAGCCAAACATACAGATAATGCTTACCTTTATATATATATATATGTTGAATCAAATCAAATACATTCATATTATGAAATACAGCTATGCTAATTATTTCCCATCTGCTTTTCTGCTGTTATCTTGGGATGCTAGTCCAAAGGGTAAATAGTGCTCGTCAGTTCCAGATTGTATCCAGCCTCTAAGCGAAGACTTCAGATGCCCCAACACCTGCAATGAGATGACTAAACGCCTGTGAAGAGCCAACTCAACGTCGGCGATATGTTATACCCTAAATTAATACATGATTAACTAATTGTGTTGTTTCTATGTACATTTCTGAAATGCACTTTCTGTAAAGCTGCTTTTAAACTATATGTATTGTGAAAAGTGCTATACAAATAATTGAATGGCTAATATGCTTCACGAAGAACATCACTGGCCCAGCCTTCCCGCTGATCATGCTGTTACCACAGGTAATCAAGCGTATCAGGGATAACGGTTCCTCTGTGCTTCTAGAAGCTTCGTTCTGGCCAAACCAAGTTTGGTTTACCGTAGCTGATGCAGCTACAGAGTTTGGCTCCATGGCCTGTCCCATTGAAGAGAGATCTCCTCTCACAGGCCGGGGGTACGATTTGGCACCACCACCCGAGCTTTGGGCTGTGCATGTGGGCCATAAACGGATACCCGTCAATCTCCCGGATGGGGTGTTAAACAAGATTACGCAAGCTAGAGCGCCCTCTGCTAGACGGCTTTATGCTTCCTAGTGGTCAGTGTTCTCAGGTTGGTGAGCTCATTTTCATGCTCGCAACATGGATCCACAGGATCCATGCTCGCAACATGGATCCACAGGATTGAGGTACTAACGTAACCTCGGTTCTCTCTAGCAGGAACGAGTGTTGCGTAACCCTGATGTGCTTGTGCTACCATCTGGTTTCAGTTCAGTTGATGAAATCCAAGGGGCATCCTAATGAGCTCTGACTTATATAGGGATAAGCCACGCCCATTAACACGGGACTTGATGACTCGCCAGCGCCCTCATTGGTGCTTATGTCAGTAGCAGTCCCTCGATAGGTTGCAGCAGATGCCGCAGAGCAGCCAATAGCTGCCTCACCTGGGTCTGCTCGCTCCAGCAAATTAATAATTTTTTTTTTATAAGGATGATTTTCGGCTTCAGTTTTCTCAAGATAAGAGGTTTTCCCATAGTGTAAGCTGGCTTACAATGCTTGTTCCCTCTTCTAGAGAGAACTGATGTTACGTTCAGTAACCAAGACGATTTATAGTTTCATTTATGTCTGAATAATAAAAACAATTTCCTCGCTGAAGTTTAAAATTTAGGGTTAAGGGTTATATGAGCAACAACACCAATGATAATAAAAGTACATCTTGATTCTATCATAGAGAGACAGAATGTGAGACATAGGCAAAGAGAGACAGTACGCTTGCTGATTTATATTCATGAAATCAGGCATCTTTAGAGAGGCAGAGGTAGGGAGTCTGTCCGTCTCTCTCCCCATAATCAGCTTCTTTGTGTTGGGCTTGAATGAGCTGAAATCACAGCATACAGAAACACAATCAGAAAGACACATTTAGACACGTCCAACCACAGCTGTGGCTTACCTGGACAGAGAACAAACTGACGGAGAATGAGACGATAGAGATATAAAAATGAGGAATTGAACAAAACATACTTTCACACCTGTGACATTGATGAAATGATGAGCATTAATGAAATTAACAATGGCTATGAATTGTTACACTATTTTTTAAGCAAAACTTCTGGGAGTCAGCACACACTGCATTTGTGTTAATTGTGTGTTGTGCCCACAAATTGTGTGTTGTGCCCACAATTTGCCCCTGTTGCAAATAATTCAGTGGTGCACATTGTTCAGAAACAACAAATATTTTAGAAAAATTTAGGACTTGTCTAAATGTGTCTTTCTGATTTCTGCACTCTACTTTTCTGCTGACATCACCAGCACCTCCCCTTCAACCACCTATCATATAAATACCACTTTTCATAAAAAAGGCATGCCTTGTTAAAAAAAAATATCATTTTATTAAATGAAACAATTTAGCTTTAAGCAAAAAAAATTAATTGTTGTCTGAAGCACATTCCAAAAAAGTATGTCATATACTTTCATAAATAATCAGAAATAATCCTAATGGGAAATAAAATAAAATGCTACTGTATATTCTGAAAAGATTCCATTTGATTAATTGAAATCTTTTTTTTTTTTTTAACATTGTCAATGGAGTCTTCATACTTGACAAACACAATATGAACCATAGGAGCTTTGAAATCCTGAAATATTTTGCTTTATATAGGTTAATTTAATCTTTTGTTCATCTTATTAGTTATATTTTGCGCTGTGTGTTCTAAAATATATAATTTAGAATCCTCTAAGGAAATCATTGGAAACCCTTTGGGATTACATCCAAATGATGGTACAAAAATGAACCCTGTTCACATTTCTTAATGTTTTTTGGTGGGTCTGATGAGCTGATTATCTCTCTTCCCCAACAGACCGTGAAAACTCCTCATTATTACTGTCAGGGGCTCAGGTGAGAGATAACACACTCTATTTATAAATAAAGCAGAGCATTAGTGTTTTTGTGTGTGGTCATGTGTATGTGTTCATTTTGGCATGGACCATTATGTTTCTGTGTGAGCGAGTGAGAATTCTCTCTCAAGCACACAGGACGGACATAAGTGTTTGAACACCCATTCTTACACAACATCTGCTCACAAAACCCTCAGACAATCATGCTGTCGCTCACCGCAGAGAATAATGTGGCAGTGTTAGTTTCACGTTCACTTTTGAGAATCTCATAGATCGAGTCAAATGCTGATGTCTGGAGCTGTGTGCTTGTTAATGAGCATGTGTTGTGCGTATGAGCGTGCTCTAATGAGGGGCAGATTGAGTGTGTGTTGCAGATTTCCAGGGCCGCAGCAGTGGTGAGCCTCTTCTACACCCACCAAGCTGATTTTCAGATAGCTTTGAAGTCGGCCTTACCTTCCAGAATCCACTGATGACACCCAATTACATGAAAATTGCTCCCTGTTCCCTAAATGATCTCAGTGTCCCTGTCTCATAATGATGTTTGCGAACACCAAATGAAACATTTTCAAGAAAACTTCTGTGACTTGCTGTTTGATATGCTAAAAATAGCAGTTTTATATGTTAATGATACTTTGAGATCAAACTGCAAAGAAATATACCTTGATATGAATGTCATTTGAATATAAAATGGGGGAAATTTGATCAAAAATACAGTAAGAGTGTAATATTGTGAATTATTATTGCAGTTTAGAATAACGGTTCTGTATTTGAATATATATTTAAATAGTTAGGTCAAGTTACCTTTATTTATATGGTACTTTATACATATTGATTCAAAACAGCTTTACAGTGATTAAGTAAGGAAAACATGGTCATTGTCACAGAATAAACCCAGATGGGCAGTTTGCAGCAAAGATGAAACAGGATCTAAGTCTTTATTGATAACAAAATCAAACTAACATAAATACCAACGCATTCTCATCCTTTAGCGTCATATAGAACGCTATGACAAAACAGAGCTATACTACGCACATGGCACCTGTTATCGTTAATATAACACGCTCTGTGATGGGTAGGTTTAAGTGTGGGGTAGGGTAGGGTAGTCTCATATTACGCTAAAAGATTTATGACGCCTTGGGTTCGCGTGTTGTATTAACGATAAAGGGTGCCGTGTGCGTAGTATAGCGCCGTTTTGTCATATAGCGTTCTATGTGACGCTAAAGGATGAGAAAGGGCTGTAAATACACAGGTAAAACTCTGTAAAAATAAATAAACATAAAATTGTGTCAGAATGCAGGAAATGAAGTCTTTGATGCAGAAAAACCCCCCACTATGATATTTATTTATGTCCTGCCTCAGGGCTGGCCTTTAGCCGACCAAATGCACATTTGATCGATACGGGCCTTACACAATCAAAGTCCAAAGTACTGTTCTGATGGGGTAGAGCCTTGATTTGAGTGCTTTTTCATAAGGTAAGTGAAAAGGGGGTAGGCAGGGTCCCCCAAGAGAAAGATAGGTATGGGCTCCTCTCCATCCAGTATCTGCCTTTCCAGTGAAGGTATCTTACCAGTCTTGAAGTAGGAGTTCATTTTGGAAAGATACACGCATCGTTGACACTTCCAAGCCATTTAATGACCACATCCATGAATCTGTATGGCAAGCAAATAGCATCTTTTAATTATAAGTGCTTCACAATTGTATACAATGACAATACAGTGAAACATACATAGGACATATAAAAAAGATGCTGCCTCGGCCACAGAAAATAGCAATCTTTGGACATACATAAGTTTTCACGCCATGCATGGTCATCAACTACTCCTTCCACAAAGTTGCCCCACCATTCACTGGTTTGCCTCTGACGAATTGGTTCATCAACAATTTGATGGAGGAAATGAATGTGCCTTCTCTGATCAGTAATACTGTCTGAGAATATTTCTTACAAGCAGCAAGGGCAACTTGAAGGTCCGACATATGGAATTAATCCGACATGTTTGTTGTTATTCCCCTGTGCTGGCTTATGCCTGGTGCATGCTCGAGTCTGCCTCGCTGCCTGCTGTGAGCTTGTTTGCTTCAAGGCTGTAAGTTCCGTCTAAGCCTCATATTAGCTTCGTATTTCTTTCTGTTTTAAACCATGATTTACTATCATTTCTAGTTGTTTATACTACTAAATAAAGCTTACCCACATCTCAGATTAATCTGACATCGCTAGCTTCCGTTATTGTTAGCACAACATACTAGTAACTCGCTAGCGTGTTAAAGCCACATTGCGGAAGTTTTGGCCACTAGAGGCGCTCGACCTGTAACTTTCACGTCTAGCATCCCTAGAGGTCACAAGCTCCGCAGCACTGTCAGAAATTAAAGCCAACAAACAGTCAACCGGTAAGCCTCCCGTGTCTTTAGATTGTGTGTGCTTGCAGTGTTTAAGGCAGGCAGCCTTGCAGCGCTCGATTCCTTATACCAGTCGGCTGAGAGAGCGCGAGCGATTTGGGTGAGCACTGCGGGGCTTATCATGTCTGTGAGTTAATGTGGGCGCAGGACAGCGGGCACATTTACTACACTGAAAACACCGTCGGTCTATTCTGTAACGTTATGTGTATTGGTTTATTTATATAGAAACCGTGGGACATGTGGTGTTTATCGTTAGTGTTTGTGGGTACTACTGAGTCGTGGGCACGTTCACTACATTTAATGTAACGGTACATTTGACATGAGTCGATTTGTGCGAGCCCTGCACTGAGGCGGGCTGTGTTTGTGTGTAGAAATGAACACTGGGCTGTGGGCATTTTATTACACTCATATAACACTATCTGCTGTGGCCGGAATACCAGAAAATACTACACTGCTTGTATGAATTTATCTGGTTTACCTTGGAAACGGCATTTGTGTGCAATCAAGATTCCACATCGGTCAAGCACCCTTCCGCTCACGAAGCGAAGCGAAAGCTGGACCAATATGTTAATCCTCGTCCTGGCTTTTAATTTGTCACTCTCCCCTTTTCTTTTTTTAGTTTCCTCTGATAAAACCATTGCCTTCTTCCTTGTAGCTGTTGTTCGGCCATGACGACAACATACCGGCAGCAATCGAACGCGAGTTGAACACTAACATCAGAATCTGAGGAAGTTGTGGGTGGTGGGGGAAGTGACGTATGGCGTAAAGTGGTTGAATTTTGTAGTTCTTTTTGTGCTCGGGTTCCTACCCGAAACCCGAAGTTACATAGTGCTAGTAAAAGCGATACAGACACTTTCAGGCCACAGCAGATGTGTCATTCAACCTATTGTAAGTTGATGTACCATCTCAATGGGTTTTGGTAATATATTATAAAAGTTCAAAAGTTACAAAGTGTGGCTTTAACACGCCCCCTGTGCACTCAGTTATCTATTTTTTTCTCTTGCACGCCTGCGCCTTTGAGTTCATAAAAAGCCCAGGTGAGTAAGAATCAGTCAACAAACACGGTGAGTAATGTCTTGTCCTGTTATTGTCACCTGCACTTCATGTCACATGTTTCATGTCACAAGGAGATAGTCAGAAATGAAGAAGAAGATTTCAGAACTATAGACATGTAACAAAGTGACGAAGGAAGTGGAACAAATGTCCGCTGAAAGTGCGTTCCCCAGAACGAATACAATATGGAACACGAATTTGATGGGAAGTAAGTGAATTGTGGAGATTGAGTCAAGACTGGAGAACGCAATCATTCTTGAGAGGAAGATAAATAATGAAACACCGGATTTGTGTGAACGCATGCCTTGCACTGAGTTGAATATGGAATTGTGAAGTGTATTGATCACGAGTGTAACTGTCACTTAAGAGTGTGAACTGAGTCATCATTGAAATCCTGATATCTTCTTCTGAGTGTGAGAGAGTATTGAAGACACTGTTTCCTGTGCCGTGAGAAGTCATCTGCATCTCTTCATCTTCTGAGTGCTGATTTTGCAAAACAGTGGAAGGATTGACCATTGGGTGAATGCTGGCCTTATTGCACTGAGAGTGAGAGTGGATATGCAGTGCCCGAATTGAAGTGTCGCACAGTATTGGACTTGACGTGAAGTGCAGTGTGTGGATATATATGTATATTTAACTGCCAGTATTCCACAGTTCATATTCTCACCCAGTGTTTGCTGAACAAAACCTCAGTGTTGAATGTGCATGTCCCGCTCCAGCTACTAGCCCCGTTTCGATACTGAAGAGAAGTGTGCTTGCCCTGTATAGATTGTTCTGTCTATTCAAATAGAATATTCTTCTGCTACTGCCTTCTTGTGTGATTGCCGTCTGAAGGAGTGACACCCTAGCCTCAGTGCTGTCTGCTTAGAGCAACACAATCCAGTCATAAGCCCGAATCTCCATCTTACAGAGGAGTGTGCCTGCGTTTGTGTAACTTGCTCTGTCTATTTGATAGAAGATTCCCTTGCTAGTGTTCGCTTGTGTGAAGCCCGTCTGAAGCAGAGGTCCACCCTGGCCACATCTTTGTCAGCACAGCCACTCGCTCCAGGTGTTAGTCCTTGCCCTCACTACAAAGAGAAGTGAGCCTGTAAAATTGTCTCTGTCTTTGAAATAGAGGATACCTCTGCTAACGACTGAAGCCCGCCGACGAGAAAGATACATGGGAACCCTCTTGGGTTGCTGCAGGGGACCACGCGTCAGTCGTAAGCATTGCATTTGTCCGGGGAGCATTTGCCCCATGTGTGAATTACTTACCTGTTGATCCTGCAGAAGATTCCTGCACCTGTTTGTCCAGTGACGACACAGGAGTGCGCTTTGTCCTGAGGAGAAAGACTCAGCTGCCACTCACCTGTCCGGTGGAAAAGTCCCCTCCTAGTCCTCAGTCCTGGTCCAGGCCCGTCCGGAGATCTGCCCGCCTGTATTAGGCCCAAGAACGTCTTCTAACCAAGATACTTACCTGCTTGCTGGACCGACGGTCGAATCCCTCCCTCCCAGTAGTTGCCAGATTGGCGTGGTGAACCCTTGCTTCACCAGTGTCCGAAAGCAGGCCCCTTTCTGTGGAGTGACACAAAACCTACGTCAAGACTTTTTAATCCCCTTTTTATTCAATAAAGATTGTTTATTTTAAAGTCCACTTGTCTGTCTAGTCTCTGGCACACTCCTCAGGGTGGTCCTGGGTTTGAGGGTTGGGTGCAGTCTGGCTTGATTCCAGTGGGATGAGCAGGGGCACCCATTCTGCAATGGTTGCGGAGAGCCAGGACACTACCTCACCTGTGCCACTCTCGCCATGCTTCACAAAGGGGGGTTTCATGTCTCCGGCCACTGTGGGTCAAGTGGTCAGGACCCCCTTATTGAACCCATGTTCGTCTGGGACTTCCCAAGAGTGTCTGGTGGGGCGTTGCCCCATGGTGATGGTCCAGGTAAATGACCAGAAAGTACAATGCCTCCTGGACACAGGGTCGCAAGTCACTCTCTTCTCAGAAAGCTTGTCTCGGGAGTTGTTTGGTGCCCAGGGCCGGCCCATGACAGAAGCCCCGTGGCTGACCTTGCAGGAGCCAACGAACTCGACATCCTGTACGTGGGATATCTAGTAACCGACCTGGAGATACATGGGATTGTAGTGCCTCAGAAAGGAGTGGTGGTTGTACGGGATACATGCTTAGGGTCACACCGCGCACTGCTGACGGGCCACTGGTAAACAAGATGCTTTCCCGTTGCCCCGAGTGGAGGACTCCCTCACGAGCCTGACACAAGCGGCCTGGTATTCTACTCTCGATTTGGCCAGTGGGTATTGGCAGGTAGAGGTGGATGAGCGGGACAGGGAAAAGACTGCGTTCACTACCCCCTTTGGGCTCTATGAGTGGGAGCGGTTGCCGTTCGGCCTGTGCACCGCTCCAGCCTCATTCCAACGGTTGATGCAGCGTTGTTTGGGCAGTCAGCTGATGGAGTCCACCCTAGTATACCTGGATGATGTGATTGTCTATTCTCCAGATTCCGAGTCCTACCTTCAGCATCTAGAACAGTCTTTCGCTCCTTGGAGAAATACGAGCTGAAACTCCAGGCAGATAAATGCCAGCTCTTACGGAAGGAGGTGAATTGCCTTGGGTCATATTGTGAGTGCTGCAGGGATTTCGGTTGACCTAGAGAAGGTATCCGCCGTCCAGGGTTGGGTCACACCCAGAGCCCGTACGCCAGGTCAAATCCTTCTTGGGCTTTGTCAGGATGCTACAGCGGTTCATAAACGGCTTCTCCCACATCGCTAAGCCCATAAACCAGCTGTTAGGGGGCACTGGACATTCCCGGGGCTGGGGGTCTCCTCCAGTCCAGTGGGATTCAGCATGCGAGACTGCCTTTCAACAACTCATCTCAATTCTAGCCTATGCCGACTTCACTCAACCCTTCATCTTATACACCGATGCCAGCAAACATCAGCACTGATTGAGGGGCGTGAAGAAGGACTGATGGTGGGCATTGTGGAGGCACCAGACCAACCACCGGTCGAACCCCCTGCAAATTGGGGATGGGACACAGCATTTGAGGATGTGGCAGGAGGGGGACAAAGATTTGAAGCTGGTACAAACCTGGCTGCGTGGAGGAACTTGGCCCGAAGGCAAGGAACGCCGGGCCCAGACAAGGGTGGTGCGGGGGTTGCTGGGAACAGAAGAGAGGCTCTTCCTGAAAGAAGGGGTGATATGTAGGTCACTCCAGGACCCGACTCAGGGCGATGAGGTCTGCCAAGTAGTAGTCCCTGAAGGGCAATGTCATTCCCTGTTGCAGGCGTATCATTCCAAGCTGGGACATCAAGGGCAAGAAAGGACGTTGTCTCTGTTACGGCGGTACTTCTACTGGCCTGGGATGGAGGGAACCACAAGGACTTACCTTCAAGGATGCCCGCATGCTCTTTAAGGCGAAGAGAGGAGGTACGGGCCCCATTGGTGCCGATTCGGGGCTAAGGCCCCACTGCACATCGTAGCAATGGACTATCTTACGCGGGGACGACTGATGGATCGGATACAGAACATCCTTGTAGTAACCGACCTGTTCACAAAGTGCGCCTGTCGCCTGGGCCATTCCAACTCTGGATCAGACTGCCACTACCACTGCTAACGCCTTGTGGAATTATGTCATTCAGAGCCCAACTTCGAGTCTCGGGTGATCCACGAACTGTGCCGGCCCACAAAGAAGACCCACACCACCCCATACCATGGGTATGCCCCAATGTACCTGATGTTCGGTAGAGCACGTAAGACTGCCTATTGATCTGCTATTGGAAGCCACTCCAGCAGAGGAGGGGGGCAGCTTGAGAGAGTGGGTGGCAGGGCATCACCGGCGCCTCCACACCACTTAAAAACAGGTCTCAGACCGGATAAATCAAGCAGCAGTGAAGAATAAGAGGCTGTATGACCGAACAGCTCGGGAGGCACCGTTACTACCAGGAGAAAGAGTGCCAAGGGAAGGGAAAACTGCGCGACCAGTGGGAGTCACAACCATACGTGGTCCAACGGCAGCCGCACCTAGACCAACCAGTATATGCTATTCGTCCAGAAGAGAGAGCTGGCCCAGAGCGAGTGCTGCATCGAAACTTGATCCGCCCGTGTCCCAACTACCCAAAACCAGTAGACAGAAATCCCCCGGTCAAAATAACACCCTTGCTGCTAGGTTGGGCGGTGGTCCCAAGTGGACTGGGCGCGAGCAGCGCCAGGTAGATCCAGCCTCACCGCCGAGACGGTCCCAGCGGGATAACCAAGGCCAGTGTTCTAGGGACTAGAACTGTTTGGCAGGGGGGTATGTCACAAAGTGACAAAGGAAGCGGAACAAATGTCTGCTGAAAGTGCTTTCCCCCGGAACGATGACAGTGAAACACCGAGCCGGTTCCGCTTGTTGTTGGTTTCCATGACAGCGGCGGCTGATGAGAGAAGCAATATCAGGTGCAGGCGATTTGTGTGAGGATTGGCGATAGGGCTACGTGGCCGAATGAAGCAGTTAAAAGGAAAAGGAAGAGGCAATCGAGTGTAGTACTCCTCCAGGAAAAATCTTTCCTTTGGCAGTGGCTTGGGTTCGCTAGGATCTTTGGAGAAGGCTGTGAGGATTTGACTGGATTAAGGTTGCAACGGTGATTGTGTGAATACAAGTTGGAACGTGAACTGGATGGGAAGTAAGTGAATTGTGGAGAGGATCATCATTCTTGAGAGGAAGATAAGTAATGAAACACCGGATTTGTGTGAGTGCATGCCTTGCACTGAGTGGCACAGATTGGCGTGATGAACCCCTCGCTTCACCAGGGTCCGAAAGCGGGTTCCCCTTTCTGTGGAGAGACACAAAACCTACGTCAAGACTTTTTAATCCCCTTTTTATTCAATAAAGATTGTTAATTTTAAAGTCCACTTGTCTGTCTGGTCTCTGGCACGCTCTTCAAGGTGATCCTGGGTTTGAGGGGTGGGTGCAGTCTGGCTTGCGCCTAGCATAGTGAACTCTTTACATGATTCGGTTCCGGCTGAATTATTGCTTGTCCAGCAAGGAAAATGGGTCACAGTGAGGTGGTGGGGTAGTGATGGCACAGTGGATAAGCCACATGCCTTTGGTGTAATAGACCCGGGTTCGAATGCACTGTGAGACACCAATGGGTCCATAAGCAAGACACATAACCCCTAACGGTGTGTGACCTCTGACATTTATAGCAATTGTAAGTTGCTTTGGATAAAAGCGTCAGCTAAATGAATAAATGTAATGTAAATGAAATGAATAGTAAATGTACAGTGAGGGACCGCTCTAGTCTCTGATCAAAAAAAAATTATTCGGTTCCGAATTACCATAATAAATCGATTTGCCCCACTCAGCGAAACACCCACTGAGAAATCTGTTGATTGTGCCCTGGTAATTGGCGATTCGATCACACGGAACATGAACATTGAGACACCAGCCACCATAGTCACATATTTGTCTGACATCAAAGCATATTTCAAGCTGCTGTTGGCAACATTTTTTTGATCATATTCAGTGAAATCGACACTATAATCCAATTTTTTTGGTAGTCGAACAGTAGTAAGGTATGAAACATGTGTAAGACTGGAAAAACTGATTAAAGAGAAAATATCTGACCAAGAAAATATCTGACCAATGCCCTGTGAAAACAAATGGAATTACTTGCAAATTTACATCCTCTCTCCCTCTCCCTCTCAGTCAGTCAATGACACTGAAAACTCTCAAGAATATATATGTTTTTAATGTGAATGTATCATTTTCAAAGTCTCAGGGTGACTGGTAATAATGTCTCATTTCCAAAGTAATAAAAGAAAAGGTAATAAGGTTTTTAAGAAGTTTAGGAATAACTCACACAAAGGAGTGTGGCCTTTGAGTTAACACCTTCTGCCTTGTTGCCTGTATGCAAATTACAACTAACCAAATGGCCATATTCCAGTAAGTTTCCACTGTAACTTACATATCAGGTGAGGTCTCTCTCTATTTAAGGAGGTGCAGCGGGGGAGCTCAGGGCTGCGATTCTGTACACAGATCAGCCCGTGAGGTTGTGTCTTCTAGACTCAGCTCATGTAATATGTTGGGTAAATTTCCTTGTTCTTTGAAGCATTTGATGGTTTGCATTGATTATCTGGTGGAATTGTAATAATACCTTTTCCTGACAATAAATTGTTATAGTTGATTATTTTAACAGACTTTGACTATATTTTCATTAAGTTAAAAGGAATAGTCAAGCATTAACGTATTAAATGATGCACAGATATCATTGATAAACCCTTTTCATTTTATGGAGTCAGATGAAACGAATTAACACATAGGATTAAATGTGATGCATTTAACTAAAATTCACTTTGCCATGGAAAAGAGCGGAACACGTTTGAAACCTTCGCCACGATTCGGAATCCGCCATTGGACCGATTTCGTGGTCCTCTTTACAGTGGTGACCCGGCGACTCCCAGTTTAGAACTGGAACAAAAATTTGCAACACAATTGTTATACAATAGATTCCACCCATCTCCTAGACATGAACACTGACTAAACACACTCCTCCATCACAACACCCTTACGGCATCATCACCTGGAATAGATCAAATCTATCCAGACTGAACACTACACATCATAAGAAGATGAAGATGACATAGTCCAATAGTGTCACTTCACTAAAGATCTATTATGCATCTTCACACTCACAGATCCGGATAGCTTCACACACATATGATGGGAAGCTGATTCCATGACCTAGCACACTATTCACCACACCCTGCAAACTCATGGACACTGGAAAACATAGTAATGGCTACAGTCACAAATCAATGTAATGCATCAAAAAGCAGTGGCAGACTTGCCATTAAATTTCTTAATTTTTAAACTTTCTGACTGTTGTCAGGGTGGTTGGAAAATCAGAGGGCCCCTGATTTCTCAACAAACCAATAATAACAGAAACATCATAACTAAAGAGATCTGAAGTGTGAGCGCTTCAATCAATTACAGAATTCACAATTAGCCAACAACAACAACAACAACAACACACACTCTTTCTCCCTCTTTCTCTTACACAAACACTCAAACTCACACTCAGACGAACAAACACACACTCTCACACACAGATGCACTCATACCCTCACACAACCTCACACAAACACACTCTCACACCTGTTGCAAGGAATGAACAATCTCCATTCTTGAATACATTTAAGCATGTTCCAAGTCACTTCCTAGATTTGCATAAGTGGCTTGCATTGGAAGATTCCTGAACAAACACTGATTATTTTTATGTTTTATTGTTTTTATTACATGATTGAACATTGATCGTTTTTATTACATGACTTTTTATCATAGAATCTATTTGATTATTATTGAATACACTGACCTCTTGTTGCATTTGTAAGAGTAAATCAACATCTCCCTCTGCTGATTACATCTCAGCTGAGGATTTTAATCTCTTTTATGCCCGTTATGACAGGGAAAACACTGATCCAGTGCTGCCCCCCTCCTGTCTACTGACCGTGCACCAGTCCTGAGCAACCATGAAGTAAGACGGGCTCTCTGCAGCATTAACATCAGGAAGGCAGCCGGACCGGACGGTGTGCTGGGCCGTGTGCTGAGAGACTGTGCTGCGGAGCTAACTGACGTCTTCACTGGAATTTATAACACTTCGCTATCCACTTCATGGGTTCCTGCCTGCTTTAAGGCAGCCACAATAGTCCCAGTCCCCAAGCAGTCAAATGCCAGCCTTTTAAATGACTATAGACCCGTAGCACTCACTTCCATTCCTGCTAAGTGTCTTGAGAGGCTGGTCATCACTCACATTAAAAGTGCAATACCATCATCACTTGATCCACACCAATTTGCATATAGGCGGAATCGGTCGACTGAGGACGCCATCGTGCTTCACATGTTACTGGAACATCTTGAGCACAAGAACACCTACGCAAGACTCCTCTTCGTCGACTTTAGCTCTGCCTTTAATACAATCCGGCCGTTTAAACTCCAGAGCCAAACTGCACCACCTTGGCTTCAACAACTCACTGTGCAATTGGATTGTGGATTTTCTGACAGATCGAACACAGAGGGTTAGAGTAGGCAAGCACTTGTCCTCCACCCTATCAATCAACACCGGGGCCCCCAAGGGTGTGTGCTTAGCCCTTTGCTCTACACTCTTTTTACACATGACTGCTCTGCTTCTCTCTGCTCCGACCTCATTGTTAAATTTGCAGATGATACAACAGTGCTGGGACTCATTAACAACAACAATGAGGCAGATTATCGGACTGAAGTGCAACATCTAGCGTCATGATGTGTCAAGAATAACCTGTCCTTGAATATTAAAAAGACTAAGGAAATTATCGTGGATTTTCGCAAATGCAGACCCAATCACTCTCCTCTCTACATAGGCAATGAAGTGGTGGAGAGGGTGCCATTTTTCAAATTCCTGGGAGTAACGGTGACTGAGGACCTGTCCTGGGGAACCAACATCACCTCTGTGATAGGGAAGGCTCAGCAACGCCTCTACTATCTGAGGCAACTGAGGAATGCCAGGATTCCTAAACAGCTGATGGTCAACATTTACAACTGTGCCATCAGCAGTGTTTTGACATATGGATTCTTAGTGTGGTATTCCAGCTAAGGCCCATCAGCAGGCACTCCAACGAGTGGTAAATACAGCTGGAAAAATCATTGGGACCACTCTCCCGAATATCAGTAACATCTATGATAGCCGTTGTTTGAAGAGAGTAAAGAGCATCTTGCGGGACCGGCATCACCCGGCCCATCATCTGTTCCATCTGCTGCCATCAGGAAGAAGGTACAGGTCTATTGGTGCCAGTAAAACCAGACTGGCTAACAGCCTGTACCCTTACGCAGTAAGGCTGCTTAATGATGCCCTTCCCTCTCTCTCCCTACCCTCCCCACTTCCTTCCAATGGACAGTAAACTATATCTCAGCGTAAAATAACTATGAACTGGACTTTGCATTGCTGCATTAACCATATCCATCCTGCTTAATTGATATTTCCTCACTGCCCCCATCCCCCTCCCCCTCTCCTCTCATGGACAGTAAATCATACCTCTCTGTGAAATATCTGTGAACTGGACTTTGCATTGCTGCATTACCTCATCCATATCCACCTCTGATCATACTCTCTGTTTTTGGTTGTCTCTTGTTTTGTATACCTTTTTGCTGCTATTATATACTTTGAGCGGTCATGTTTACACGGGGTGATTTATTTATTTATTATTATTTAGTGCACTTTAAGATACCATGTACGGTTGTTATATGCTCCAAACACAATTTCGTTGCTGTCCTTTGGGATAACAATGACAATAAACAAAAACTGAAACTGAAACTGAACATTTCCTTTTTAGAATTCAGACCAAAAAATATATTTAAAAATTGGATATTTAATATGAGACATCGTTACCATTCAATACCCTGAGAAAAATATGAGCACACTTGCTGAAAAGAGCATGGTATTTTACATTGAACATGACATGATTTTGTTTTGTTGCATTATGCGTTGCTATGCATTTCTTCTTGAGTTCAAGTTCATATGTGTTTCAATCGTGAAGTGGACATTTAAGATGCTTTTCAGACGTCTCACAGAGAGCCCATTCACCCACTGAGGTCTGTCCAGACAACCACACCGCTGGAGGTGACAGGATTGGTCAAGAAGGGACAGATTATCTTTATGGGGAAGGTGCCAGGGAAACGTGAGTGTCTTCACGAAGGAACGACACACCAACTGAAAGTCAAAAGGTCCAGATTGATTGTATGAACTTTGCTCACATCACCAGAAGAAAGCCCGAACGCCTCATCCACCTGCTGGACTTGCGCCTGATGAGAACAGGTGTTCTGCAGGTGAACAAAGCCCTCTGAGCTTCTACAGATGCCAACATTGCAAAGAGACAATTGCTGAATTACACCAAGGATTACAACAGTCTTACTCTGTGACCCCTTAAGTGTCTGAAACTGACCCACGCGGTCAACGGGGATTCTGTAAGACTGGAAAAAACTGATTAAAGAGAAAATATCTGACCAAGAAAATATCTGACCAATGCCCTCTGAAAACAAATGGCATTACTTGCAAATTAACATTGACGCCTTTCTCTGAGAATTTACATCCTCTCTCCCTCTCCCTCTCAGTCAGTCAATGACACTGAAAACTCTCAAGAATATATATGTTTTTAATGTGAATGTGATAATCATTGGGGAGTGTTTGGTATCATTTTCAAAGTCTCAGGGTGACTGGTAATAATGTCTCATTTCCAAAGTAATAAAAGAAAAGGTAATAAGGTTTTTAAGAAGTTTAGGAATAACTCACACAAAGGAGTGTGGCCTTTGAGTTAACACCTTCTGCCTTGTTGCCTGTATGCAAATTACAACTAACCAAATGGCCACATTCCAGTAAGTTTCCACTGTAACTTACATATCAGGTGAGGTCTGTCTCTATTTAAGGAGGTGCAGCGGGGGAGCTCAGGGCTGCGATTCTGTACACAGATCAGCCCGTGAGGTTGTGTCTTCTAGACTCAGCTCATGTAATATGTTGGGTAAATTTCCTTGTTCTTTGAAGCATTTGATGGTTTGCATTGATTATCTGGTGGAATTGTAATAATACCTTTACCTGACAATAAATTGTTATACTTGATTATTCTAACAGACTTTGACTATATTTTCATTAAGTTAAAAGGAATAGTCAAGCATTAACGTATTAAATGATGCACAGATATCATTGATAAACCCTTTTCATTTTATGGAGTCAGATGAAACGAATTAACACATAGGATTAAATGTGATGCATTTAACTAAAATTCACTTTGCCATGGAAAAGACTGAACACGTTTGAAACCTTCGCCACGATTCGGAATCCGCCATTGGACCGATTTCGTGGTCCTCTTTACACATGTAACAGTACAATCCATTCTGTCGGTACCAACATTCAGTGCAACATTTTAGCACTCTGAAATTTGCCTGCCTGCCTGTGTGTTTTGAAACATAAGTGTATCACCTTGCCGTTCATCTTCAAGATCTCCTCTTCACCCTGGTAACACATCAAAACCTCTGTTAACTTATTGTCAGCCATCCAGAACCTGCAATTTTGACATATTTTCACATTGTCTTTTCTGTACCTCTGTTGATAAAAACACTGCTTTGAAACTCAAAAAACACTGCTTTGAGTCTGATGTTCCCTGACAGAAGACAGGACCACAAAGTATGAACCAAGCAGACCAGGATCTCTTTGAGAAGATCTTCAATTCACTTTGGTGAGTTCTCTCCACTCTAGCAACAATCACTTCACCTGTAGCTGTACTGAGCATTTGTACATTTATCGTCTCATGGTCAACCTGGTGTCTGTTAATTTCAGAGATGTCTTCAGTCAACCCACAACGGACTCTTCAGTTGGTGAGCAATTATACCATTTACGTCAAGGCAACAGTTCGATCAATGACTATGCTTTGAGGTTTCGTACCCTATCTGCAGCCAGTGGATGGAATGAGCAATCACTTTTCACCACCTACCATATGTGTCATGATTCTGCCATCATGTCTTAGATTTTTCCTGGTCTTGTGGCAGGATCATGGCAGAACCATGTTTTGTGTACAAGCACATGGCCTGTTTGGGCCATGTGCTTGTGTTGTCTCGATTTCAGACCCCGCCCCTTTGTTAACCTCGTCCTGTCATTATTGTCTTGTTAGTGTCACCTGTTCCCCTTGTTAGTGTCTTGCTATTTAATCCCCTTGTGTTTGCTGTCTTGTGTTGGTACATTGTCTAACATTGTGTGAAACTCCCTGTGTCTATCTTACCGTGTCAAACCTTGTCAGAGGCAAGCTGTAAGTTACCTGTTGATCGTCTTGTCTAGTAAGAAGCAATTATCTTGTCCTAGCTGTTAGTTATTCGTCTGAGTCTTAGTCTAGTGTTTGTTATCCTGCCTTGTTTTGCCCCATCCTGGGCTTTTGTTTTCTGTTTGTTTCATAATAAACGTTTAGTGTCTGCATTTCGTCTGCGTTTGGGTTCTGTCCTCCACCCATATGACAGAATGTACCGACCACAACTGAACCCAGTAGACAATATGCCTGACGACCTTTTACATTGGTGGCAGGAGGCGATTTCCGATTCCAGGAATGGAAAGCTTCCGTTTCCTTCCCAGGGTGAGCGGACCTTGAGACAATATACCCGAGTGGTGGAGGAGAGGCGGTTCTTTTTGCCTGAGATTCTGGCAAATCGCTACCTCGTCACGGGTCTAAACGTTCTGCCTCCTCTGGCTGAACGGGAAAGTCTGGTTCGCCGCCGTTCCCGGAAATGGTGGCCTGCTTGTCGAGGAAGGATTCGCAGGCTCCCACCATGTCATCTTCACCCTGCACGCTGCCAGTGATTCCTGAGGGTCGTGTATTAGCGGTGGTCACGCAAGAGAACCAGGCTCCCCTCGTTTTGACTCCAGAGGCGTCTTCCACACCCGCTGACCTCCGTGGTAAACGAGGGAGACGGGTTTCTTGGGATTCCCCTCGGAGTCATCGTCATCTGAGCTCACCCAACCAGAAGTGGTCTTCCCTGTCCCCGTTTCATCTTCCGCTGAGCCCGGCCAGCCGATCGCGAGCTCTGTTGTGACTATTGCTCCGCGGCCAAAGAGAAAGAGGAGAAAGAGGGGAGCTTCCTGTTTCCAATCACCATCTTCTCCTGAGTCTGCTGCCGTGAGTGCTGTTTATGAAGCTGCGATTGTAAGCGCTGTTCCTGAATCTGCAGCCACGACCGCTGTTCCTGAGGCTGCAACTATAAGCGCTGTCCCTGAATCTGCAGCCGTGACCGCTGTTCCTGAGGCTGCAGCGGTAAGCGCTGTTCCAGAGTCTGAGGCCACGACCGCTGTTCCTAAGGCTGCAACTATAAGCGCTGTCCCTGAATCTGCAGCCGCGACCGCTGTTCCTGAGGCTGCAACTATAAGCGCTGTTCCCTGAGGCGGCAACTGTGAGCGCTTGTCCTGTACCTGCTGCTGGAATCATGATTCCTAAGCCTGTGGTTGAGAGGGCGAAGTCTGTTACAGTGATGCCTGCTGTGAGAGCTGCGGCCGATCGGGCGGCTGATTCAATTCTGCAGTCTGTTTCATCACAACATGAGATGCCAGTCATCATAGCTGCCAGGACCCTGTCTGATTATTTGTCATGTCTTGCAAAGATCCTCGAAGTCCCTGTCCGTCCTGTCTCGCCCTCAGTCCCCGAGCCTGTCCCAGTGTGTGCTGCACCCGAGCCTGTCCCAGTGTGTGCTGAACCCGAGCCTGTCCCAGTGCCTGTCCCAGTGTGTGCTGCACCCGAGCCTGTCAAACCCCATGTCTCCACTGTTCCCGGACTTCCATTTGTTTCCCCTGTCATGGCTCAACCCCGGACTGTTTCCTCGATTGTCCCTGTCACCACTAGTTCCTGGACTGTTTTCCCTGTCTCCACTAAGCCCCGGACTGTTTCCCCCAAGACCTCTCTGTGTGTGTCTCCGTCTAAGCGTGCCCAGAGTTCTCGTCCTAAGCCCACTCCCTGTGGTCCCACCCACCCTGGACAGTTGCTCAAAGACTCTGTGATTCCTCCACCTCCTCTGCCATGTTTGTTGTTTTTATTGTTTCATCCAAACCCTGTTATCGTTTATTCTTGTATGCCCTTATTGTTATTTGTCATTTATTGTTGGTTTTGGTCTTTGTCTCAGTCAGTCTTGTCTCGTGTTTGATGTCTCCTTGAGGAGCGTCTGGAAGCCGCTCCTTAAGGTGGGGGATCTGTCATGATTCTGCCATCATGTCTTAGATTTTTCCTGGTCTTGTGGCAGGATCATGGCAGAACCATGTTTTGTGTACAAGCACATGGCCTGTTTGGGCCATGTGCTTGTGTTGTCTCGTTTCAGACCCCGCCCCTTTGTTAACCTCGTCCTGTCATTATTGTCTTGTTAGTGTCACCTGTTTCCCTTGTTAGTGTCTTGCTATTTAATCCCCTTGTGTTTGCTGTCTTGTGTTGGTACATTGTCTAACATTGTGTGAAACTCCCTGTGTCTATCTTACCGTGTCAAACCTTGTGAGAGGCAAGCTGTAAGTTACCTGTTGATCGTCTTGTCTAGTAAGAAGCAATTATCTTGTCCTAGCTGTTAGTTATTGGTTAGAGTCTTAGTCTAGTGTTTGTTATCCTGCCTTGTTTTGCCCCATCGTGGGCTTTTGTTTTCTGTTTGTTTCATAATAAACGTTTAGTGTCTGCATTTCGTCTGCGTTTGGGTTCTGTCCTCCACCCATATGACAATATGGTAAGGAGCCAGCTCTGTGGCTGCATCTCTTGGCTTACAATGACTCCATTTGGCTTGGGCGTTTCATCCGACTGTCCATCCAAGTTGCCAACTGAGTTAGAAATTGTATAGAAGGCAGACAGTGCCAGCAGCCCTATTTACATCATTGCCACCCAGAGTTAAACAGCACACCAAAGCCAGGTGACGAGACGATCTAAATTGATTATGGTGACTTCCCTGGCTGAGTGGCAATGGCAGCTTACCCAGAGGCTCTGTTTGCACTGTGGTGCTGGAGGGCTTTTTTCTGGCATGTCCAATTTGATCTCCTCATCCCGTGGTGTGTTTCTTTCACAGTCAAAATGTTAAATCTACTCCATTCACCACTATTTTCCACCTTATTGCATCTGGTTTTTCTACTCCAGTTTAGAACCCTGCATTGGGTCAAAAAATCCAGCCCTGCCCTGGCCCTTGGTGTTCAACAGTGTTGGTCAAGTTACTTGAAAATAGTAATTAGTTACTGATTACTTCTCCAAGAAAGTAATCCAATTACTTTACTGATTACTTATTTTCAAAAGTAATTAGTTACTTTACTAGTTACTTTACTAAGTTACTTTTCAAAAACATGATGCACGACCTGAATACGCTAAAGCAATAGACCTTTCAGCGTTATTCTATTCTTTCTGCATATTCCATCATCTAAAATGTAATCAAATTAACCATTCTCTTTTTTTTAAACTTGTTTTATTAGTTTCAATATTTTAACTTTATGCATATTGCATCAAGCAAAAATTAGATGAAATGCAACAGTCTCAGACTAGAAGAGAATTGTTGAACATTTAAACCTATTTTCTGCACATTCCACCATATTTTAATGAAATAAAGTCTGTCCTCCTTCTGTTAACTTAAATTTCTACATATTCCAGCATATAAAATAAATATATTTTGAAAAATCCTTCATTTGAATAGATGTAAAAATACAGCAATAAAATCATGAAAGTCGCTCCTGACTGTATTCCTAATTATTAACACTTACGTCTTTTAACAGTAAAGTGCAGAGAGGAGTAAAAATTATTTGTTCAAAACAGAAAATGCTGTTGCATGCCGTATTTTGGCTTCAAGTTTGTTTGTTTTTTTCTTTCGGAGTGAAACAGTGGTTATGTCCCATCAGCAAGCATTCCTGTACCGGCTTGCTGCGTTAGTTAACCGCGTGAGACTGTCTTGTGACATGCTCGCTCAGATTTGAGGTAGAATTTTCATTTTGACATTCTCCAACGGGGGTCCAGTTTCTAGATCAGGCTCTCAGTAGCCTACGCAAGTCTCTCTCTCTAGCTCTCCTCGTCATGTGCGCGCTACAGGGTTTGGACTTTGGAACACAGTCTCTCATACACGCTCGCTCTAGATTCCGGGAGATTGAACTAATTTGCGGTATAACTATTCAATCACAAATGTGGCTCAACGGTTAGATTTATAGATAAACTCATCTTTTTTAGGCATTTGACTGACGGGATGACACTTCAGCGCGAGAAATCGTGGGTGTGTCGTGTGAGCGTGTGTGAGAGTTGGCAGCTCTGCTGCCCTCCCGCGCGCTCTAGTCGTATCTCACTGATGTCGCGGTGCTCTTAAATCATTTTTATTCACGCACGACTCATGTCACGAGACAGTCTGACTAAACAAAATCAGCGGCTAACTAACGCAGTAACGCAGGCTGTTTACGGGTAAGTAACGGTAATCTAATTACTGTTTTTTCAACTGTAATCCCTTACTTTACTCGTTACTAGAAAAAAGTAATTGGATTACAGTAACGCGTTACTTCAAACGCGTTACAGCCCATCACTGGTGTTCAAGCCCTAGCCCGGCCCCAGCCCAACAACGTCTGCAAATTTTTCAGCCCGAACCCGACCCAAGACCAACATCAACCTCACTTTAAGCTCTCTCTAACGCATGCTCTCTGATGTCTCTGTCTCTGATGTCTCTGTCTCTGCTACACACACACACAAGCTACTAAGGGATAAACTTTTATTATAGGCCTTCAAATAAAACTACCACCACTGACAATGGTGCCCAACAAATAGTAATACCGACTGTCCATTACAGACTAGTGTTGGGAAGTCCGGATTCTTTCCGCGAACCGGTTCTTTCGGACAGTTCGTTTCAATGAACCGGTTCAAAAAAACGGTTCACCAGTTCTTTTACGTCATCACGTAATGACGTCGATTCTATCATCCCGGCGAATAAAAATTACTTTAAATTAAAGGCATTTGTAATCATAACTTCAGTTAAATAATAGTACACATCGTCATAATCATCTTGGATAAGTTTCTTACATTTACATTTTGAAAACGAACCCTGCTTCAGCCTAGGCGATGTGCTAACGTGGATGTTTTACCTGTTTTATATAAAACGCATAAATGGTCTTCATCATTTTATTTGTTATTAAATAAACTTACATTTCGCCAATTCGCCCTCTCATTTAAGTCCTGGATTCACCCGTACTGCAGTGCTCATGTATCAGCACAGGATCAGTCGGCCGAAAGAAAGTTCTGTTCAGAGACGGTGCTATCATGCATGCGCAGTATCTCCAGCTCATCGGTTCTCCGCATCGAACGTGTCCGAAAGAAACAGTTCTTGGTTCTGTACTGGTGATTCAAGAACTGCAACAACCAGTTCTCAGACTCGAGAACCATAGCATAGGCCTGTGTGTGCTGAGCTGAAAACTGAATATAGTACAGTCGACAAAACTAAAAAATCAATGCATGTCTGTCTCCAATATAGCCTACTGTAGCCTATATATACATGTTTATAATGTGTTAACATAACGAATTAAACATATATATTTAATTATTTATGTTAATACATTATAAACATTTACTAAGCAGTGCACCATTAAAACCTTGGCGAGAGTTTACATCAAAGATATTGTTACTTAAAATTAAATTAAATGAGCTGTTCCTGAACATATTATTTTAGTATAATAATAAATGTTTAATTTGACAGTTTGACAATCCAATCTTTGTTTCCAAACTTTAAAATAATACATAATACAGTAATTATGTGATAAACATTTTTCCAAAATGTTTTATTTTGTTACACTTACTGATGTTCAACTAAATACTTAGGGAACATACATTTCGTCCCTCAGAAAAAAATTGCACGCATGCTCAGTTCATCAGCTCATCAGTTCTCAGTATGTCGAACGTGTCCAAAAGAAACAGTTCTCGGTTCTGTACTGGTGATCCGAGAACTGCTGTACCTGTACGTTCTGTATTACACGCATGTGTCACGGCTCTACTCACAGGATCCAGATGAACAGGGAGGAGTGAGGATTCAACAGCGGAGCTGGCTCTCTTCACAGGGCTCAAGCAGGCAGAGAATAAAAGTGGGGATTCGACGGTATAACTGGCTCTTCTCACAGGATCCAGATGAACAGGGAGGAGTGAGGATTCAACAGCGAAACTGGCTCTCTTCACAGGGCTCAAGCGGACAGAGAATAAAGGTGAGGATTCAATGATATAACTGGCTCTACTCACAGGATCCAGATGAACAGGGAAGAGTGAGGATTCAACAGCGGAGCTGGCTCTCTTCACAGGGCTCAAGCAGGCAGAGAATAAAGGTGAGGATTCGACGGTATAACTGGCTCTTCTCACAGGATCCAGATGAACAGGAGGGAGTGAGGATTCAACAGCAAGACTGGCTCTCTTCACAGGGCTCAAGCGGACAGAGAATAAAGGTGAGGATTCAACGATATAACTGGCTCTACTCACAGGATCCAGATGCACAGGGAGGAGTGAGGATTCAACAGCGGAGCTGGCTCTCTTCACAGGGCTCAAGCTGGCAGAGAATAAAGGTGAGGATTCGACGGTATAAGTGGCTCTTCTCACGGGATCCAGATGAACAGGAAGGAGTGAGGATTCAATAGCGAAACCGGCTCTCTTCACAGGGCTCAAGCGGACAGAGAATAAAGGTGAGGATTCAACGGTATAACTGGCTCTACTCACAGGATCCAGATGAACAGGGAGGCGTGCGGGTTCAACAGCGAAGCTGGCTCTCTTCACAGGGCTCAGGCAAGCAGAGAGAAAAGATGGCAATTGTACAATATAGCTAGCCCTCTTCACAGGACTCGGGCAGATAAAGAGATAGAATGGCAATTCAACAGTAGTCTGGTACTTCACAACTCCACATAGAGATTAAAGAGAAGAGAGAGAGAATTTTACCACTAGATGACTTCCTCCATCAGGCTACTCTGGCCGCCTCAATCTCGGGGGCTCGTGGGACCACGGCCCATCCCACCGAGGGAGCCACTGGGGTCGTAGACCGCCTAGGGGCCTCTTCCGTCGGGGCAAGGTAATTTGGGCAAGGACGGAAGCAAATTCCGATGGAGTACCCGCTCGGGGCCTAACCTTCCGGAACCGTATACACCGGTAGATCAGGCTTTCGTTGGCGTTCCACCACATAGGGTATGGCCTCCCAACGGTCGCTGAGTTTGCCCTTTCCCGGGCGTCGATTGTCCCGCACCAATACTCTCTCTCCGGGCAGTAGGGGGGCTTCTCGTGCTGTCCGATCATACAACCGCTTATTTTTAGCTGCTGCTGTGCCCAGATGGTCCGTAACCCGCCGGTAGGCGTGATGGAGCTGCCGATGATGACGTCCCACCCACTCCGTCGTACTCTGAACTCCCTCCGTAGGCTTGGACCCCAACAACAGATCAACCTGTAAGCGCATGTGTCTCCCGAACATCAAGAATGCCGGGGCATAGCCTGTGGTGCTGTGCACACTGTTGTTATAGGCTTGTACTCAGGGCAGGGAGGCATTCCTCCCACTGATTCTGTTGGTCAGCTTCCAAAGTCCCAAGCAAACCCAACAGGGTCTGGTTAAACCTCTCGCACCCCCGTTACCTTGGGGGTGATACGGGGTAGTGCGAGTCTTTCTGCACCCATAAAGGCGGCTCAGTTCCTGTATGACCCTGGATTCAAAGTTCGGGCCCTGATCTGAGTGAAGGGTCTCAGGGCACCCAAAGGGCTAGATAATAGCTCGCCAGAGTACCCCAGCAGTGGTGACAGCCGTTTGGTCTGGAGTAGGAATAGCCCACGCATATTTGGTAAATAGGTCAGTTGCCACCAAGATGTTCTGGTAACGATCTGTGGGCCGTCCCAACGTTAGGAAATCCATCCCCACAATGTGCAAAGGAGCTCTAGGGCGCATAGGGACTAAGGGGGCTCTTGCCTCTTTCCTGGCCCTATATGTGTGTGGTATGCTTCCAGCAGGGCCAACCGTTGTTCCTTTGGCACCACCACCTGGTATACAACCTCCTGGGTTACTGGTTCCTGGACAGAACGACAAACCACCCCCTCTCTCAAACTGAGTTTCTTCCACTGCCCCATGAGTTTCCTGACATCCACGGTTTGGGTCCGTCTCTCCTCTACTCCAGGCCTAGAACCCTGTTGCAGGTAAGCATACACCCTCGCCAGATCAACATCTTTTTGCTGTAGCTCTTTCCACCGGCCTGGATCCCACCCCCAGCCAGTGGGTACTCCCTCCAAACGAAATCCGGGGGCTTCCACCACCCCCACCAACAATCCTTCCTCTGGCCCAGAAGTAAGGGATTCCATCTGCTCACTCTCTTTGGTCACGGGGAGTCGAGACAGCGCGTCTGCGTTGGTGTGTCTCTACCTGGTCGATATTGAAGTTGGTAATCGTAGTTGGCCAACTGGGCCACCCAACGCTGCTCTGCCGCTCCCAATCTTGCTGTCTGTAAGTGGACCAAAGGATTGTTATCGGTCACTACCATCACCTTTGCTCCCCATAAGTAATCCTTAAACTTTTCCGTCATCGCCCACTTCAGTGCCAGAAGTTCTATTTTGAAGGAACTGTAGTTGGAGGCATTCCGCTCGGCTGGATGCAGACTCCGGCTGGCATAGGCAATAACTCTCTCCGCTCCCTGTTGTCGTTGTGCAAGTACAGCCCCCAACCCTGCATTACTCGCATCCATATATAAAATAAATGGCTGAGTAAAATCAGCGTAAGCCAGGATCGGGGCCTGCAAGAGCTCACGCTTGAGCTGTTGGAAAGCCGATTCGCACGCCAAGTCCCAGTTCACGGAGGGAGACCCCCGGGGTCGGGCACGTCCGGTACCTTCGAGGAGTCGATTCAGGGGCTTGGCAATCCCTGAAAAACCCTTGATAAAGCGCCGATAGTAGCCTACAAAGCCTAGGAAGGACCTTACTTGTCGGACAGTCTTCGGCACCTCCCAGCCCTGGACGGCAGACACTTTCTCCGGGTCAGGGGACACCCCTGCAGCGCTGACCCGATGACCCAGGAATTGTACCTCACTCCTAAACAACTGGCATTTATCCGGTCGTAACTTCAATCCATATTTTTCCATAGCCTGGAACACACGTTCCAGGTGGAGTAGGTGAGAGGTGAAGTCCGGAGAGAATACTATGACGTCATCGAGGTAGACCAAGGTCGAATCAACTAGCTGTCCACCCAAGCACCGCTGCATTAGCCTCTGGAAAGTCGCAGGGGCGTTGCACAGCCCAAAGGGCATCCGATCCCACTTCGAAGAGCCCGAAGGGAGTGAAGGCAGTCTTCTCCCTATCCTTCTCGTCCACCTGTACTTGCCAGTACCCACTGGCCAGATCTAACGTGGAGTACCAAGTGGCCTGAGTCAGACTAGTGAGGGAATCCTCTATTTGTGGCAAGGGGAACGCATCCTTCTTCGTCACGTCGTTCAACTTCCGATAGTCGACACAAAATCTCCAGGCACCGGTCTTTTTCCGCACTAGCACGATTGGGAGCCGCCCAAGGGCTACTACTCTCTCGTATGATTCCGCCATCCAACATCCCCTTTAACAGAGTGCGAATCTCCGAATAAAGCGTTGGGGGCACCGGCCGGTACCGCTCTCTACTTGGTGGCGCAGCGCCTGTAGGAATCTGATGCTTGACAATCCCCGTACACCCATAGTCTTCATTGTGAGTAGAAAATACATGTTGCCATTTTGTCAAGAAGTCTCGGAGTTGGAGTTGTTGCTCCTCTTCCAGGCCCTCTCCTTTTAAGGAATCTCCTGCTACGTGAGCCGACATTCCGTCTCTCTGAGGGTCACTCCCCGGCTCCACTGATCTAACAGCCACTTCTACTACCACCGAGCTCACTTGGCGGAAGTAAACGTCCCTCTCGTCCCTCACCTGATGGGGGTGCACCGCGGTTACTCGGACCAGGCGCTGATGGCGGCGAAGGACCACAGGATATGGGTTGACATTCCGTACCCGCACCGAGACCCGGCCCCGATGGACCACAGCCAGCCCTCGGGCTACTCCGATGGACTGGCACTCCCAGTGTGGTTCGAGGAGGACCCAGTCATCCGTGCCATAAGCCCCTGGAGGTAATCTGGCCCATATCACTGCCTCACTTCGTGCTGGAACTGTAAGGCCATAACGGCAAATTACTCGACCAATACTTTCGCGATCCGCCTCGCGGTTAGCTGCCTGAATCCTATGGCAGTCAGCCAGAATACGCTCCCATTCCTTTTGTCCTGGGACCGAAGGGGTCCAAGCCAGCCGGTTCCGAAACAGCTCCTCCCAGCATTCCGAAATGACGTTCATGCCAATCAATGCTCGATGTGACCCCAGGCAGTGGTCTCTAACGATAACGACTCCTTTTTGTTGTACGGGGACCCCTTGGACATGAAAGTCCACAATCACATAGCCGGTATAGGGAATGTCCAGCCCATTTGCTCCTCTCAGTATAAGTGGCGACGTCTCTCCCCCTGGGGTCGTCGATCCTTAAAGAGTTCTCTGGACAGGCTCTCGGAGAATAACGTGACTTGGGAACCGGTATCCACTAAACATTCAATCTCCACCCCAATTAACCTGAATCTTCACAGTTGGGCAATGTCCAACCCAGTCTCCTCGGAGGACAGGCATAGAAGGGGGTCATTTAAGGGGTCCCGGCCACTTGACCCACAGTGGCCGGCACAACTAAAAACCCCCTTGTGAACTGCGTTGGGAGCCGCACTGACGGCTATAATGCCCCGATTCCCCGCAGCTGTTACAAATGGGCCTGCCCTGATCATCCCACTGAAATCTCGGACTAGCCGGTCGTCCAGGGCGCCGTCCGGGCTCCCGGCTCGCTCGGAATAAGATCGGTCGCGGCCACTGAACTGTCCCCGGCGCAGTTCTTCTAGGAGGGTCTTAGATAATTCAGCCATCTGTCCTTTAACGTCCTCCAACAGTTCCGCACGCAACTTCTGTTTCCAATCCATAGTTGGAGGGGTTGGGGCACCACCAACAGCCATGCACATCTGCCCTTTAACGTCCTCCAACAGCTCTGCCCGCAGCTTTTGTTTCCAATCCGCAGTTGGAGAAGTGGTGGCCCCACCAACATCCATACACACCGGTGGGTCAGCTGCCTCGCCCTGATCCATCTCCAATGCCAAGGCCTCCCGTCGGAGGTCCTCGAAAGTCAACGCTGTGTCTCGGCGGAGCTGGAGCGTTATCCTCTGTTGAATGGGGCCCGTCTCGGGAGCCCCAAAACAAACTGATCTCGCAATAAGGAGTCTAGGGCTGCAACTAACGATTATTTTAATAATCGATTAATATGTCGATTAATTTGTCGATTAATCGAATAAATAGGATAAAAAAACATTAATTTCCAATCCTTTATTAAAAAACAGAACTAAAAGGTGCAAATTCAGTGAAAAAAATTCAGAGCAAAAAAATGGACTAACAAAAAACATATGCTTTACATCTGCCAAATATATAGGCTTTTTAAAAAATAAAGTGCACAAAAATGAGCTGTCAGAAAAATAAATTGATTAAAAAAAAATACAGAAAAATACCAATCAGAAAACTTAACAGGATTTGTTTGAACGTCAGAACTTGTTCTCTACACCACACTCGCACACACTCACAAACTCACACTCACAAACTTTGGACTGTGTTGTGTTTTGTTTTTGTCAAAGATGTTATAATCTTTAACAAAATGTTTGAAACTTTTTAACAAGCAAATGCACTTATGATCATTTTACCTATATTAGGTAATAATAATAGCAATAATAATAATTATATCAGAAGATAATATTCCTAATTTATCCTAATATTAATTATAAATACAATGAATATAAAATATGAATACAATATAAAGTAATATCAAAAACAATGGATTGACCATCTCCTATTGTGTAAGGTATTTTTCCGCTCATCCTTTCCGAGCATATAGTGAAGTTTCTCTGAGTCATTTAGAGTGAAGTTTGAACAATTCAGTGCTGCAAATTGTGGAAAAAATATTCCCCTTTGTAGTAGGCTACTTGGACAGACAAGAAAGTGTTTTCATCTGTCTATCTGATTCAAATCACAGTTTGCTAATTCAGTGGTAAGAATTTAATTGTTGTTTTTATTTATATCGTATATGCCTAATTATGTATTACTAGTATCAGAGAATGTCTAGTATGTACCAAATTACTAATGCTCAGACACACTCAGTCTCTCTCGTGCGCGATCTCGGACACACTCGGTCTCTCTCTCTCTCTCTCTCTCTCTCTCTCTCTCTCTCGTGATCACGGAAACACTCGGTCTCTCTCTCGCTCCCGCGTGAGCGATCTCGGACACATTCGGTCTCTCTCTCTCTCTCGTGATCACGGACACACTCGGTCTCTCGCTCCCACGTGAGCGATCTCGGAGACTCGGACACATTCGGTCTCTCTCTCTCGTGATCACGACACTCGGTCTCTCTCTCGCTCCCGCGTGAGCGATCTCGGACACATTCGGTCTCTCTCTCTCGTGATCACGGACACACTCGGTCTCTCGCTCTCGCGTGAGCGATCTCGGACACACTCGGTCTCTCTCTCTCTCGCGTCGCGATTATCACGGACACACTCGGTCTCTCTCGTTTGACAAATGACCAAATATATATTCAAACATTTCCGTGTCGTGCGACGCAACGAATCGATAATGTAATTCATTGCCAACTCTTTTAGAAATCGATTTTAATCGATTTCAATGAATTAGATTGTTGCAGCCCTAAAGGAGTCTCCATCCCCCAGACCATGATCTGATCGGCCTTTCAATTGAGCGAACTGCTCACGTAGCTTCAGCACATAGGCCCGTAAGGTCTGCCTAGGACCCTGTCGAAAGTTGAAGAACTGAGCCCGAAGGGCGGCCACGGGGGTAGTATCCCCATACAATCCCGCCAAAAAGTCAAAGATGGCCTGGGCGGTGGCTCGTGCAGTGCTGGGTGCAGCTAGAACTTCCCTCTTTGCTTCTCCCTCCAGGGATCCCAGAACGAACTGTGTCTTCTGTGCATCACTCAGCCCCTGAAGGCCAGCCAGATATTCAGTTTGCGTCCTCCAGTCCTGGAGATGCAGGTCTGATCCGGGTCCTCCATAACGCTGGGCCCAAGGGGCTCCCATAAACACGGGCATGACCTGTGACCTTGCGGCCACCACCTCTTCGTTGACCATAGTGGACCTGTGGCTGCTTCAACTTGCGGTGGTAAAACCCTGCCGACTACGCCACTTCAGTCACGGGTCGTACGGGGAGGGTGAACGCCAGATGACCGGCCGTCCCAACTCCCCCGACTCACGTACCACCACAAGGAGCCAACACCACAGAGACCACAGAGGCAAGTGACTTAGAAACCACAGAATCTTTATTTGACAACTTAAGTTAAAACAACCTCAGCAGACTGAGAGAGGGCGAGGGCTCGCAGCAGAACTGCTTCTTCTCGGGGCTCCAACGGGCGGGAGAACAGATAGCGGTTCTCAGTGGAATGTTTTCTTCTCTTCACAGGGCTCGAGTGGCCGAAAGGGACTAAGGAATCGGCAACGGAGCTGGCGCGGCAACGGAGCCGGCACTCTTCTCTGAACTCTGACCGGCAGATAACAGGTAGGGATTCTCAGTGGAGCTGGTTCTCTCAAATTCCCAACCGAGCTGTTTCTTCTCTTTGCAGGGTTCGAATGGCTAGAGGAGGCTACGGAATCAGCAACAGGGCTGGCTCTCTTCTCAGGGCTCCGCCAAGCAGAGGACAGGTAAGGGTTCCCAGTGGAACTGTTTCACTCAGATTCACAGTAAACTGTCTCTTCTCTCTCTTCACAGGATTCGGATGACTGGAGAGGAGTACGGAATCCACAGCAAAGCTGGCTCGCTTCTGAGGGCTCAGGCAGACAGAGAACAGGTGAGGGTTCAACAGTATAACTGGTTCTACTCACAGGGTCCAGATGAACAAGGAGGAGTGCAGATTCAACGGTATTACTGGCTCTCTTCTCAGGGCTCAAGCAGACAGAGAATAAAGGTGAGGATTCAACGGTATAACTGACTCTTCTCACAGGATCCAGATGAACAGGGAGGAGTGAGGATTCAACAGCAAACTGGCTCTCTTCACAGGGCTCAAGCGGACAGAGAATAAAGGTGAGGATTCAACGATATAACTGGCTCTACTCACAGGATCCAGATGAACAGGGAGGAGTGAGGATTCAACAGCGGAGCTGGCTCTCTTCCCAGGGCTCAAGCAGGCAGAGAATAAAGGTGAGGATTCGACAGTATAACTGGCTCTTCTCACAGGATCCAGATGAACAGGGAGGAGTGAGGATTCAGACAGCGGAGCTGGCTCTCTTCACAGGGCTCAAGAAGGCAGAGAATAAAGGTGAGGATTCAGACGGTCTAACTGGCTCCACTCACAGGATCCAGATGAACAGGGAGGAGTGAGGATTCAACAGCGGAGCTGGCTCTCTTCACAGGGCTCAAGCAGGCAGAGAATAAAAGTGAGGATTCGACGCTATAACTGGCTCTTCTCACAGGATCCAGATGAACAGGGAGGAGTGAGGATTCAACAGCGAAACTGGCTCTCTTCACAGGGCTCAAGCGGACAGAGAATAAAGGTGAGGATTCAATGATATAACTGGCTCTACTCACAGGATCCAGATGAACAGGGAAGAGTGAGGATTCAACAGCGGAGCTGTCTCTCTTCACAGGGCTCAAGCAGGCAGAGAATAAAGGTGAGGATTCGACGGTATAACTGGCTCTTCTCACAGGATCCAGATGAACAGGAGGGAGTGAGGATTCAACAGCAAAACTGGCTCTCTTCACAGGGCTCAAGCGGACAGAAAATAAAGGTGAGGATTCAACGATATAACTGGCTCTACTCACAGGATCCAGATGCACAGGGAGGAGTGAGGATTCAGACAGCGGAGCTGGCTCTCTTCACAGGGCTCAAGCGGACAGAGAATAAAGGTGAGGATTCAACGGTATAACTGGCTCTACTCACAGGATCCAGATGAACAGGGAGGCGTGCGGGTTCAAAGCAGCGAAGCTGGCTCTCTTCACAGGGCTCAGGCAAGCAGAGAGAAAAGATGGCAATTGTACAATATAGCTAGCCCTCTTTGTTGTGAATTTGGTCCTTCAAGTATACCTTTTATTTATTTTTTTATTTTGTATATACATATCTGCACTACGTTTCCCACAATTCTTTGTAAGCTTCACTACATTACCCATACACCCCCTGGGCGAGGTCTATAGTAGACCTCACTTCCTCCCTTCTTCCTTTGTATTGGTGATGTGGTGGTTGGAAATGGACACCCAACCATGTCCTTTCCTCAGGATGCGTTGAGTAAGTTTGTTTTGCCAATTGTTTAAAATATATGTTGTTGATTTGTTAATGATGAATTATATGAGTTTAATTTCCTTTATTGCATTGTTTGTAGTGACTAAAGACCATCTTGTACATCAGAGTACATCTTGTACATCCTGTTTATCCTGTCCATCCATTAACATCTGTCCATTGGCATCGTGTGTATCAGCTCCATGTGAATTAAGACTTAATCATCCTGAACTGAAAATAAAAGAGAGCAAAGGACTGGTTTCTTTCCATGTGTTTTAATCAGACACACCATCAAGTTTCTACAACTCCAACGAACTTTGGATACATTTAACATTGGAGAATCCAACATATGGTCCTTCAGAGCCAGAAAGTAGAAATTTGGTGGAATGGATTACCATGCAAGACCTGCAATCCGGCGCAGCCTAAGAAGCAGTAGACCTCCTGCCCGTTTTGTTGACTGCATGGTGAGAGAATATGGTACCTCCTCCACCTCCCTCACCAACACCAGTTGTAAGTGATCATCACCAAACCCAGTATGAGAATCCACCTTTAAAGACATGCCCCAAGCTCATCTGCTCCTTGTGAACAGCCTCAACATGATTTGCTTGATATGGATGTTAAGCAAGAAATACTTGGACTTAAGGGTATGCTTGGTGAGATGATGTCTAAAATGTCACAGTTAGTTGTTTCTTCCAGACATTCTGAATTTTCTGAGTCTTTTGATGATGCTTCTGATGATGATGATGATAATGTCTTAGTTAATCCATCTATTGTTCAAGAATTGTGTGCATGTATTATAAGACCGCTGAAAAGAAACCTACATGTGAGAAATGTAGTTCCTCAACTGTTCCTTCACTGCTTCCATTTAGTAGGCCTAGTTCTCAGCTGCCTCTTCCTCCTTCCTCATTGTTACGTAGTCCACCCCTACATATGCACACACGTGATATAACATCACAACTATAATCTAGTATTTTACAACCTTCTATTGTTCCATTGGCCCCTGGGCCTTTTAATGGTCAGACCCCTCAAGTGCAAACAGCACCAGTGTTGGTACAACCTACTGGTTCACCACAGCCAGTTTTACCAGGTAGTTCCTTTTCCTCTGCCATGGTTCATACTCAGTTATCCTCACAAGTAACGTCAGCACAGTTACCTCCTCAGCCTTGGTATGCTGTTTCTCGGTATTCACAGACATTAGGACCATCTTCTAGCTTGGCAATTCCTCATGTATCCTCAGCTAATGTAGGCCCCCACATGCAATTACAGTCTGTAGGTCAGGTCAGGGAATAATGTTGTACAATCTCCTGCCCCACATCTCAACCAATTGTTCCCACTACCCAGACAACTGCAATTCCATTCCTACATCCTTATCCATATTTCTCAGCCATATTATGCATCATACCCTGTTCCTTCCTATTCTACTTCTCATATTCAGGGACCTACCTTTCCTTTCCTGGTTAATGATGATCCCCAAGAATTTGCAATGTTGCAGCTAGCATTGACAAATTTGTTGTCACCCCATGAGCCAGAACATTACAAATTCCATATCTTGTTAGATCATTTAAAATTTTCTCCAGCTCGTGATCTAGCTTTAGCTTATGCTAATGACCCTAGGCCTTACAGTATGGCTCTTTTTGCACTACAGCAGAAATATGGGCAACCTCACCAACTAGTTTTGAGAGAAATCAAAGCCATTCTAGCTCTCCCTAGGGTGAGACCAGGTGACAGCAGAGCATTTAGTAGCTTCGCACTAAAGGTTCGTGCTTTGGTTGGCATGCTCCAGATCTTCGGGGCCAAGACCAAGTTAAATCTGAGTTATCCTGCGCTTCTCATGTACAGCAACTACTCAGTAAATTGCCCACAGAGCATGTGACCAACTTTGCCGTTATGCCCGTACGATCCTAAAGGGTCAGAAGCTACAACCTGATTAGCTTTTCCGCTTGGCTCCAAGAAGAAGCTGAGTGTCAAGAAATGGCTGATCAGGTTAGTGACTTTCCAAAACCATTCCTGAGTAAACCTCAACCAAAGACTTCCGTTAACACTCGAACAGTCTGGTACGGAGTTAACAGTAATTCTGATGTGCCAAGATCCACTAATAAACAGCCCCAGAATGTGAGAGAAAGAGAATGGAGTTCCAAATATTAATGCGTCTATTGTTCCAGTAGAGATCATTTCATTGGCCTGTGCCCCTCTTTTAAATCCCTAGAAGACACCAGGAAGGATGCATGGATTAGAGAGAACAAAAGATGTTGGAGATGCGGGCTTAACCATCTAGCTGTCAACTGTGACTTGAAGAAACCCTGTCCACAGTGCAAAGGCAGGCATCTTGGTATCCTTCATGGAGTTAATTGTCGTGACCAAGATAACGGTACATCTCTATCTTAGTCGCCTTGGAGGTTCTGGTAGGGTACTGCTTAAAGTTGTTGAAGTACTTCTCCATTATAAAGGAAGATCCTTGCGAACCTATGCCATCTTGGATGATGGATCAGAACGTACCATGTTGCTACCTCAAGCATCTGAGTCTTTGGGCCTCTATGGGGTAACTGAGTCCCTAATTGTTAGAACTGTACGTCAAGATACCCTTGCACTTGAAGGCTCTTCTGTAACCTTTCAAATATCTTCCATGACCAATCCAGAAAAGAAGTATTCCATTCCCAATGCCTTTTCTGCTGCCAGATTGGGACTGGCAGAACAGACGTATCCTGTTGAGATCTTGCAGAGACGTTTCCGACATCTTCGAGACTTACCCCTTCCAGCCTTCTCTAATGTCCAACCACTTGTTCTTATCGGTGCAGACTATCCACACCTGATAAATCCCATTGATCAGGTGTATTTCAGGCCCTCCTAAATCCCCAGCTGCAATCCAGACCAGGTTAGGCTGGGTACTTCAAGGCCCAATACCGATTCCTAACACTAATGAGACTCAGTGTCTTTTCACCATCGCTAATCCACTAGAAGAACTTCGCCATGATGTGGAGAAATTATGGGAAGTAGACATCCTTCCTTTCAGAAATGAGAAAGTCATTACTAGGTCCAAGCAAGATCAGGCAGCTATGGATTTGTTGGCCTCTAAGTCTAAAAAAGTTGACGTGGATGGTGTGCAAAGATATGCCACTCCGTTATTGCGTGTCTCTTCTGCCATAAAGCTGCAGGCTTCACCAAATGCAGTTATGTCTTCTCTCAGATGTATCGAACGACGCCTTCAGAGAAATCCTAAAACTGCAGCTGTGTACGACCAAGAGATTGCTAAGTTGAAGGAATCCGGTTATGTTTCCAAAGTGGAACTTCCTCATGACTCATCTGATGAATCGTGGTATATTCCACATCATATTGTGGAGCATAACGGAAAAAAGAGAATAGTCTTCAATTGTTCCTATCAATATGAAGGTGTGTCACTTAACAGTCAACTTCTTCCTGGTCCACAGTTGGGCCCTTCCTTACTTGGTGTCTTACTCCAAGTTTACGTCAGTGCCCAGTGGCTATTAGTGGGGATATAAAATCCATGTTCCATCAAGTCAGGCTATTACCAGAAGACCGTTCTCTTTTACGCTTCCTGTGGCGCAATATGCAGAGCACAAATCCACCCGACATCTACGAAATGGCAAGTTTTGCCCTTTGGCACGGTATGTAGTCCATGTTGCGCAACATATGCTCTACAAAGGCATGTCCATGATCACCAAGAAGGATATGAAGATATAGCGAGTTCTGTACTTCAGTCATTCTATGTTGACAACTGCTTAGAGAGTTTCCCAAATGTGCAATCTGCTAAGAACTTCTTCGAGCGAATGCGTTCTTTACTGATGAGTGGAGGATTTGAAATCAGACAGTGGGCAAGTAACCAGCCTGATGTTGTCAGACATCTCCCTCCTGAAGCCAGGTCTGAAAGTGCTGAACTGTGGATCAATCAAGACCGTTTAGATCCCAAAGAAGGAGCTCTGGGTCTGAGTTGGCATTGTCCCTCTGATTCATTAGGGTCTCGATCCCGAACGGTGGAGTATAAGACAACAACCCTGCGTAATATATATAAAGTTCTCGCCAGTCAGTATGACCCATTGGGTTTCATAACCCCCTTTACAACGCGAGCAAAAGTCATCATACAACAATGCTGGATGAAGTCCCGGGGCTGGGATGATCCCCTTATGCCAAATCCTATTCAACAGGCCTGGAAGGCTTGGGAAACTGAGCTCCCTGACCTGTCATTAATACAGCTTCCACGTCTGTTATTTAAGTTTACCTTCCGACCAAATCACATCCAGAGAGTTGCATGTATTTTGCGACGCCTCAGAGAGCGCATACGGGTCTGTGGCCTATTTGCGAATGGGAACTGACAAGGATGTGGTACATGCTTCCTTCATCATGGCAAGATCTCGGGTTGCCCCCAAAAGGCAAATATCCATCCCTCGTCTTGAACTTTGCGCTGCTCTAACAGGTGCACAGCTTTGTAAACTCCTGCAGAATGAATTGACTCATCCTTTGACAAATATTGTCCTATGGTCTGACTTCGACAACCGTCTTGTCTTGGCTGCATTCTCTCTCCTGCCGTTACAAAGTTTTTGTAGCTAATAGAGTCACTGAAATATTGGAGCTCACTGATCCCTCTTCTTGGAGATACCTGCACAGAACCCAGCAGATGACATCACGAGAGGCAAAAATCTTGTAGAGCTAGCCAAACCTGATCATAGATGGCGACAAGGTCCAACGTTTCTGAAATTTTCTCCAGATGAATGGCCCAAAAATCTAGTATCTACATCTGCTAGTCCTGATCCTGAGCTTCGTAAACCACTCTTTTGTGGATTAACACAATTGGATGACATTGTACTCCCAGATCCTGCCTGTTTTAAATCATGGTCAGAGTTACAGTTTGCAACAAATGTGTTACTGCAAGAACATAGTGAGGACCCTTGTGACGCCTCTTCAGTCCAAAATCTCCTTTTGAGACAAGCCCAGCAACAAAGTTTTCCCTCTGAGTACCAGTGTCTAAAGAAAGGAAAGTCCATTGAACCTCAAAGTTGTCTCCTAACACTTTCTCCCGAATTCAATGAAGAAACGGGACTTATTGTAGTGGGTGGTAAGCTCAGGCGTGTAGAGGATATGGAACCTGGAATGGTTCATCCAATTGTCCTCGACCCCAAACATCCATTGACCCATTTAATTATTAAGGACTGTGACGAGAAACTTTTCCATCCTGGTCCAGAGAGAGTTTTCTCAGAACTTCGACGCAATTACTGGATAATTAGAGGGAGACAAGCCGTAAAAAAACATCAGTGGTCTTGATTTCAATGTAGGAAGTGGAGAGCTAAGCCATCTATTCCTCAAATGTCAGATCTTCCACTCTCTAAGCTCCGGTTGTTCAAACCTCCTTTTGGTCTACCAGAATGGACTGTTTTGGTCCCTTCCATGTTAATATTGGCCGTAGAACAGAGAAGAAATGGGGCATTCTGTTTAAGTGTCAAACCACTCGATGTCTGCATCTTGATTTGTTGAGCAGTTTAGATGTGGATAGCTTTCTAATGGGCCTACGTAGATTCATATCCAGGAGAGGTAGGCCGTATGAGATTCTTTGTGATCAAGGAAGCAATTTCCGTGGAGCTGCAAGAGAGTTAAAGGAAGCCTTCCAGAACCTTCCCACTGAGCTACAAGTCAAACTGGAAAAGCAGCAGATCAAATTTAAGTTTAATCCACCACAAGCTCCTCATTTTGGGGGGTCATGGGAAAGAGAGGTCCGTTCGGTTAAAACAGCATTGCGGGTGGTACTCGGCAGTCAAACCGTATCGGAGGAAGTCTTACGGACTGTTTTGACAGAAGTTGAAGGAGTGTTAAATTCAAAGCCACTTGGTTACGCCTCTTCAAACATTTCAGACCTCGATCCCATCACTCCAAATCTCCTCCTCATGGGGCGGCGAGATTCTTCTCTGCCTCAGGTGATTTATGCAAATACTAAGCTCCTTGGCCGCAGATCTTGGCGCCACAGCCAGGCCCTTGTTGACCAGTTTTGGACATCCTTTATCCGATATTATTTACCAGGTCAGCAGCTCCGTCAAAAATGGAATCAAGAACAACCTAGTCTAAATGACTCTGCTGTCGTGTCAGTAATTGATTCTCAACTTCTAAGAGCATCATGGCCCATTGGCAGGATAGTACGCCTCTTTCCTAGTCAGGATGGGCGTGTCAGAGTAGCTGAGATTGATATTAATGGAAAGATATATGTACGTCCAGTTGCTAAGTTGATTCCATTACCTGAAATAGATGATTAATAGCAAATACATGACTGTATTTGGGGGCGGCTGTTGTGAATTTGGTCCTTCAAGTATACCTTTTATTTATTTTTTTATTTTGTATATACATATCTGCACTACGTTTCCCACAATTCTTTGTAAGCTTCACTACATTACCCATACACCCCCTGGGCGAGGTCTATAAGTAGACCTCACTTCCTACCTTTCTTCCTTTTGTATTGGTGAGGTGTGGTGGTTGGAATGGACACCCAACCATGTCCTTTCCTCAGGATGCGTTGAGTAAGTTTGTTTTGCCAATTGTTTAAAATATATGTTGTTGATTTGTTAATGATGAATTATATGAGTTTAATTTCCTTTATTGCATTGTTTGTAGTGACTAAAGACCATCTTGTACATCTAGTACATCTTGTACATCCTGTTTATCCTGTCCATCCATTAACATCTGTCCATTGGCATCGTGTGTATCAGCTCCATGTGAATTAAGACTTAATCATCCTGAACTGAAAATAAAAGAGAGCAAAGGACTGGTTTCTTTCCATGTGTTTTAATCAGACACACCATCAAGTTTCTACAACTCCAACGAACTTTGGATACATTTAACATCTGAGATCCAACACTCTTTACAGGACTCGGGCAGATAAAGAGATAGAATGGCAATTCAACAGTAGTCTGGTACTTCACAACTCCACATAGAGATTAAAGAGAAGAGAGAGAGAATTTTACCACTAGATGACTTCCTCCATCGGCTTCCATGCAACGAAAATTGTGGACGATGGCTCCACAGCCAGGACCACTTCCCCAATGTCACTGCATTACACTTCCACTCGTGTTTAACTGCAATTCACACAAATCTGCACACGTGATTATATTGATGAACAACATTGCAAAGGCTCGTCACTCACAAACTCAGGGCGTAGACAGGGAGATCTGGTCCACTGCACCTCACTACAATCTCTTGGACTTCTTCCCATGAAGCGTGGGACATTCAAACTTCCTCCAAAGAAAGACAGATTTATACTTCATGAAGTCTCCTCACATCCTTAAACAGATTCCTCATATCACAGTCAAAACATCAACAGCACTTATCTCTTCTCTACCGCGATTCTCCTCTCTGCCTCTCCAGATTCGCCCAGATGCCACACGTAGCCTCCCCTCTCTCCTTCCTTTTTTTTCTAATGGCAGATCAAATGCCCCTTTTATCCTTCCCAGCTGAAAATGTGTCCCAATCGCGATCGCGATCGTGTTCTCCCACACCTGTTTTGCATTAAGTCCTCATCCTCAGTCTCTGCTCGGAGTTTTTCCGGAACTGGAGTCTTCCGGGTCCCACACCGGAAATCCTTCCCCCCGGAAATCCATTCGCGAATAAAAGGTTCCGCCTGTCTTTGTCACCCCGGTGACACATGTGCAGTATCAGCTGCTCGTGCTCATCACTTCTCTCAGCACCAACATATGTCTCCGTTCAGTAAACTTTTTGAGTTACTGGAATAAAATGTACTTCTGTATATTGGTTTATTTCGATTCGGAGGGACTGTCAGGCATGTCTGAAAGTGAGTAACTTTAGTACATTGTGGTTTAGCGCTCACGCAAGACGCGAACTGTTTCGGACGTATTCAGTCAGATTTAGTGTACTGGTTCGAACCGGTTCACTAAAGAGAACCGGTTCAAAAGAACGATTCGTTCACGAACCGGCCATCACTATTACAGACAAGCATAAGCATGCATTAGAGAATATTATATAGTCAAATGTGATCCAGCAGTAAATAAAGATTTACGACCTACCTTTTTTGATGTTAAAGGGTCATGAAACTCAAGTCTAGCTCACAATCTTTTTGAAAAATGCAACTTAAATGGGCGTGGCTAGCTGTGAGAAGACGGGAGGGTGTGGGTGTCGTATGGCCATCACTGTCAATGTCCCATGCATATCGACTGTCACTAAAAAGCAGTGGTAAAACATGAGGAAATGCTAGATTTTTTAAATAGCTGGCAAAGACAAAGTCTTTTGAAATACACTGACACTTTATTATTGTCCTTTCAAAAGTAACTGATTGCCCTGCTACATATATTAGCCTACAGTAATCATAATTCTATTTAAAACATATTAATGTGGTTTATATAGACACTATAAATGCATTTCAGAAAACAATTATACATTTTCCGCTAAAAAGATCATTTCGATGCATCGAATCTACAAGCCCCTCAAAATAAAGATGGTTCTGCGGAGGTGGATGACTTCTCATTTTAGACACACACACACACACACCTCTGAATGGATAGAAAAGTCCTAGCGATACCGCAGCAACTTGTATTAGTTGTTGACAAGGTGAAGTCCGCCATTCTCCACTTCTCGCAGCTCTCTCGAGAAAATGTTTGCGGCGAACATTATAGTTTAGAATAGATCATTGTTTAGATGTGTCCGTGGTTGATGGCAAACCAACCGTCCAAAGCCGGAGCCTAGCCCTGGTAGCCTGGTTCAACCAGACTCTAGTACATTTCATTTGCACATAGAGTCTGGCCCCTCTCAATTGAGAAACGTTTCCTTCCTTGTATGCGGGTTCACTGTTAAAGTTCAAATCTATTGGATCTGCCCAGAGTCACTCAGGATCTGCCATAGCCAATCGCTAACGTGTAGTCGTGAGTGACGTATGTCATGCGCCGAAATGGTTGGAAACAACTAATCTGAATGATCAGAGGATTATGTTTACAATAGGATTTCAGTCAACGAGAGCTGCAGGTTTTGTTAATGTAGGAACAATGATTATAATTCGAAATGTATATTTGACACGAAGGACAGTGATGTATCCATTCAACGGTGGAAGCTGTGTCTAATCATTACAAATACGCCGTTGTGGTCGTTTTCTGATCTGCCGCAAATGCTGTAGCAGCTAGCTGTTACAGTGAATGATCAGTCTGTCTCTATCTGCAGATGTGTAATAAACAACAATTTTTCATATTACGTCTTATTGTTTCTTAATTACCTTAATTATGGTCTTCAAAGTATGTGTTTGTACATTTTTATGTGGCATTTAGTTTTTTTTTTATTAAAACAAATTAACCATTGCCATCTAAAACTGAAAATCAAATATCTTCAAAGTATGGGTTTTCACATTTTTATTTATGACAATTATTTTAAAAAATCACAACCAATTTCTATGATTTAACGTTACAACATGTAAAACTGACACACCAACCTCCTGCACGAGTACACAAAGGGGCTCAAAATGTTCTATTCATCACAAGTATCCGTAAATTTACAGTTGGGAATATGAGCGACTGACATGATTCTTGAGTGGATCTTCAACAACAGTTTAGCAGCCAGGACTCTGGGCTTCCGAACACCGTGAACACCAGGCTAAACCGTCCATCCAAAATGTCACGGTCATCGTGCATGAGCTGCCCAGCACAAACTTCCAATCTTGGGGAATATGAGATGATATGAATTTAAGATTTTGAACCATATTTGCTGTTAGGCCTTGTGGGCCCAAACACCTTAATTTCAGTTTTGTATTTCCAAAAGTTTTTATTTCCATTTATTTCTCGTATGACTTCCCTTATTACTGAACTTTTTTTAATTTGACTTAAATTACTGAGCCATATTTCCTGTTAGGTCCAAGCACTTTAATTTCATTTTTGTATTCTTGAAAATTGTCTAGTCCTTTAGTTTCATATAGACAATTGCAATCTGTCTTGTTGTTGTAGCTGTGGATTTATTTGAACCTTCCTTTATTTGGAAGCCTGTTTTGTTTGAGCCTTTTTAGAGGCATATAGGCCTAAGGGTCTCTATTTGTTCTTTTTTTTCTAAGCAGCAGTTAGGCTATATTTAGCCTTCATTTTCATGGACTAAAATGACAGGCTGAGGGTTGGTCCTCCAATTGCACTTTATACTTCCAGAGAAAGCATAAACTATGTTCATCATGCTCACTTTGTGCATGACAGTTTTGTGTTGTGAACCTCTTGAATTCAAAGAAAATAAATTAATGGCAACAATAAAAGAACAAATGTGCATCTTGTGACTTCTTGTCATGGCATTAAAGTTTACATATAGTTCTGTTGTGTCTAATATGAATAGACCAACGCTATTGCCAGATAATCTCTTTACCTCTACCATACTTTTAACAGACTTGGATTGTTTGTGATTCTGTTTGTCATCCTCTCTTTCTTCTCTTGAGCCTTCACTTTGCCAATTATATGATACTGTTAGTAGCCTGGATAGCCCACAGTCATTATGCTACATCATATTGCCTTCTATTGGATGTAAATGCTCTGTAGTACATTTTGTCTTTTTATTTTTTTATATTATAACTACAACTGTAGTTATTGTGGCGAAAGTAACTCAAAAGAAATACAGGAGTAATGTAACGCATTACAATTCTGAGACAGTAATATTGTAAGGTAATGAATTACTTTTAAATAACAGTAACAAGTAATATATACTGTATTACAGTTTGGAAGTAACTTGCACAACAATGGTCCCATGATTGCCTCTCTCATCTACAATGCGATATCACAGTTTGACATATCTGTCTGTTGTTGGAAAGATCAGCGTGGTGTCATGAATAATTAAGAGCAGTTTCTTCTCATAGGTATGAAAACTCAGCCTAATTAATAATTATGAGACACTGATGAGTCATCAACGTACTCACTTGTGTTCTGCCACGTCACAGCCTACGATGAAGATTTTAAACCCGGAAGACGAAAATAGCGGGAAAAAAACTAAAATTTAACCATTTTCACCCTACTATTAATAATCTAACAAATGCTAACATTGTCTTAAATGGTGTTCCACACACATCCATCTGTTAAAATCTCAGAAAATTTGGTTTAGGGTTTCATGACCCTTTAAGTAACTTTACTTAAGAACAACGAATCAAAGAACTCTTCACCAACTGGCTAATGTTAAATAATAATAAAAATAAAATCAATCCATTGAACTGCATAGGCTACATATGTAGGTCGTCATTCACTGTTTATTCATGAGTGTTGTGAAGAAAAAGAATAGCATCCACTGTTAAAAGGCTTCAGACACATTGTTTGTTGTGGTAATAAAATCAAAACTCTTTCAAAATGCAGCTTTTCCCGAAGCATTGGGAACTTTTAGTAACTCCCTACACTCCAACTTCTCGCTGATGCTCTGCATGGTCACCTGCCACCTAATGCATTGCACACATGTCACGTTACTCACGTAATTCGTGTATTGCATTGCATATTTATAATGTTATCAATATAACAATATTTCATACTTAGCCTGCGCTCTGCGCATATATTATGGGCACGATGAAAGAGAGAAGCTAAGCGAGCCCGATCCGAGCCCGTTCTGTAAGAAAAAAAAAGGGCCGAATGGACTCAGTGTGTTGGGCTATGTCGGGACCCAACAGGCTTACAGACCTCTACTCCAGTTATCGCCATCATTCACTCAGGGTTAGCCAACAACTTCATATCAGGAGACCTCTGTCGCCAACTCAGATCTCAAGAAGAGCACTATTGAAACCACCTATCAAGTCCAATCAGTAACTGGAAAACCGCTTAGTCAGGGCCATATTCGTTTTCATGTGGGACCCTCTACAGCTACGAGTAAGCCAGCTGGATGTTTAATCCATCCATTTCCTAGTTCTGCCCCATGGCTCGTGACCCAAAATCCCTTCCTGTCCTGGTTCACTTGAGATGTCCTAAAGTGAGATGATAAATGCTTTCCTGGCTTTTTACCTGTCCTTCCTAGGCCAGCTCCTCTCTGACCCAGAGTTATCTCCCTAAACTCCATTTCTATTGAGAGTTCAGTTAAACAACAATCTGTGGATATACCAACCTGTTATGACCCCTCCAGTGACGTTTTCTGCCCCAAATGAGTCTCACAACTACCGCCTTACTGACCATGGGACTGTGCCATTGATCTTATGGCAAAATATATGAAGGCCATGGAGGAGTATGTAGAAGACAGGAGTATGTAGAAAGGCTTCCGGCTTTGCATTGATGACCAGGAATTAAACAAGAATCAAGATCACAGTTAAACTCTGTTATGCACTTCCCATCATCCCAGCAGCTTCAGGACAGCTAAAATAAGCAACCACCAAGCTGGATCTCCGAAGTGCTTATAACCCCATCAAAATATGTGAGGGGGATTAGTGGAAGACCGCCTTTGTGACACCTACTGACGATTACAAAAACAGGGTCATGCCGTACTCCGTACATGCCGTTATCCAATCTATTGTCAAAGTCAGCCCAATCCCATGGTCCATGGATGAAAGGTTTGCTAGGGTGTCCACCTAACCTCACGTACATTCCCAAGACTCAATGCATTAAACCTGATAAGATCTGTCCATAATTCAGTGGGCACTGGCCAGCAAGGGACCAATCAAACCTTTTTGCTGCTACAATATTGCTTCTGGTGGCCAGGCTTGGCGCAGGAGATCAGAAGGTTTGTTCAGATGGATTCACCTGGATCCTTGTCATAGAAGCCTGCCATCTAATTACTCCCTATTTTCATGGAAACAGCTGCGCCGTTCAATTTTGTGTTCTATAATTTCAGCCTCCCAGACAATATGGTGTCCATCGTGAGCTTTTTCCATGCCTGCCATCTAATTCCCCTTAAGGTACTCCCTACTGCCATGGAAACAGCCACGCTGTTCAATTTTGTGTTCTGTAATTTTGGCCTCCCAGGTGGACATGGTGAGCTTTTTCCATAGACGGAAAAAGCACTATCTCTTGGTTTTTTGACCATGGTCCACAATTTATCTTCTGTGTATGTAAGGCCTTTTTCTTCCTCTTAGGTGTGACTGACTCTCCTTAGGATACCATCCATCTCAAATAGGCAGATGGAAAATTCATGACGTTTCCTGAGAACCTTCTGCCATGACCACCACATCTCCTGGAACCGTTACCTCACCTGGGTAGAGTACGCCCAATACTCCCTCCATCAGCCTGCGACTGGGCTCTCTAAGTACGTAAGTAGATTTTATTTATAAAGCACATTACAACATAGCAGAGCTATCCAAAGTGCTGAACATCGTAAATAAATAAATAAATAAACAAAAGCCCAGTAATGTAAATCCAAAGAAAACAAACAGTGAAACAGAAATATGATAGAAATAGCCTTTCAATTTTGATTTAAAAATGTTAATGGAAGGTGAAAAGGCAGCTATCCAGAGGCAATTGGTTCCATAGATGGAAAAAGCTCTGTCGCCCTTAGTTTTTTAAACAGGAGTGGGGGATAGATAATAGAGCCTTGTCTGAAGATGTTAATCTGGAAGATGACAGAGGAGTAAAACTATCTTTGAGATCAAATGGATCTTGGTTATTAGGAGCTTTTAAACTGATTTCTAAAATGTCTCAGGAGCCAATGAAGCGACGTTAAAATTGGGGTGATATGATCATATTTCTTTGTCCCAATCAGCAGCCTTGCAGCAGCATTTTGTACCAATTGGAAGTGTCCAAGTGATGACTGAGGAAGACCCAGATGACAAGGAGTTACAGTAAGCATGTGGAAATAAAACCATGAATAACCTTCTCCAAGTATTGGAATGACAAAAACAATTTAATATTGAAAATAATACACAATTGATTAAAACTATTCTTAACAACAGAATTAATTTGATAGGTTGAACATAGTTCTGATTCCAGGATAACACCAAGGTTCCCAACCTGGGATGAAACTGAGGGGAAATGATTGCCCTGCTCATTAATGATTCTCCTCAATTTTGGGGAACCAAAAACAATAGTTTGTTTTGTCCTCATTAATTTGGAGAAAGTTATTTGATAACCAATTCTTAATGTTCCAGATGTATTCCAACAAAGGTTGTATTGACTTTCAACAGCAGGTACAGCTGTGAATAATCAGCATAAAAATGAAATTAAACATTGTGCTTTTTAAATAAATCTCCCTGTGGATGCATGTATAAGTTAAAAAGAAGCAGACCCAAAATAGAGCCCTGAGGTACTCCACTAATAATAGGAGCAGAAGATGAATAGAATGTTATTATCTCCTCTGAAAAGACCTGTCGTTAAGATATGATCTAAACCACTAATTTCCAATGCTTATTCGGTTTCCAGCCCCCCTGTTCCCGTAGTCCAGGAAACCACTGGAGGTACCATCATTTACCTATTGGTTCCGGAAGAGTGAGAAGGTCTGGGACACAGTTCACCATTATATTCAGCGGAAAGTGCACTGTCAGAAGGTTCATGTCAATGCCTGGTGGACCAATACTCCCACTTATCAGCCCGGGCAGAAGGTGTGGCTCTGCAATATGTGGAATGCAATAATAAGCATTCTCGAAAACTGGGTACAATGATATGATATTATTCTACTCACCTTTCAACCCTCTGTAAAAACCACCAACTGGAGAGCCCTTGAGAGCCACCAGAGGGCCCTTCACATCAGACTATTGTCAGTCCCTCACAAACTACGGCTGTGTCCGAAATCTCCCACTACTCACATATAGTGGACTATATAGTGAGCCGCCATTTTGTAGTACTGTCTGAATGTATAGTGATGATTATTATACCCTATATAGTCCACTCAATGTCTCCTAGAATGCATTTTGAAAAGTAGTGTACAACCGATGGCCACTAACCCAAGCCCTACATTCCATCATGCATTGCGCTGATCGTAAAAATGGTGGATGGGCGACAGCAATGATGTAATCGACGGCGCCGAGACGTCCGAGTAGTGTCCGAAAGTGGTGTTTATATTATGCTGGTGAGCTCACTATATAGTGCTCTACATAGGGTGTAGGGAGTAGTGGTTTGAGTGGAGATTTCAGACACAGACTACTGCTGCGTCCGAAATCTCCCATTACTCACTATATAGTGGACTATATAGTGAGCTCGCCATTTTGTAGTGCTGTCCGAATGTATAGTGATGATTATTATACCCTATATAGTCCACTCAATGTATCCCAGAATGCATTTTGAAAAGTAGTGAACAACCGATGGTCACTAACCTAAGCCCTACATACCATCATGCATTGCGCTGATCGTAAAAATAAGTTATAATCATATGTGGAGTAGCGCATTATAACAAAAACGGCCAGAAATCACTTTTAGTTTTTAAATTTTGGAGAAATAAGCTCAATATAATGTAATGTATTTATTTTTAAAAATCAATTTAGCCCAGAGCCGGCTCGGTACCAGCTGACAGATGATGTAATCAACGGCGCCGAGAGACGATCGAGTTGTGTCCGAAAGTGGCTTCTGTTATGCTGGTGAGCTCACTATATAGTGCTCTGCTCTCTAACCCCAACATAGGGGTTAGGGAGTAGTGATTTGAGTGGAGATTTCGGACGCAGCATACATCTCCCCTAAACTCACTGCCTGGACTCTTCATCTATAATCACATTCACCTGTGTCTCATTATCTTGTTTAGCTCACCCCATATAAACCTGGTTTTCTCATTCATTATCTGCGAAGTCTTGTTTAGTGTTACACTGCCATTCCGAGCATTCTCCCTGGTTTCATGTCGCCTTGGTTTTGAATTTCTTGCCTGTTCCTTAGATTATTATTTTGTCCGTGTTCCCCGCCTTGTTGTGTTTGTTTGTATGGACTGCCTGTCTGTGTTTGACCTTGCCTGTATTTTGGATTACGTCTTTGGCTTACCCTGTTCAATAAATTTGGAAATTTGCATTTGGATCCTCAACTCTCTTTTTTCTGAGCAGTTTGTGGCACCATCAAACATTAAAAGGATTTTTTTTTTGTAAAAGTATTAACAAATTACTACAATAGACAATGAAAAACCCCAAAAGTGTTGTTTTCTTTTTAGGTTTCTATAATAGCATATGTGTCTGTATTATATTAACTGAAACATTAAGTGATATTATTTTAACGTGATTTTTCTTAGGGATTATAAGTGAAAAGGCAGACATTACATTTAAAGGATCCGTGTAAAAACAAATCTGGAAGAGACGTTAGAATTTGGGGATTATTATAGATTATTAAAGATTCTTTAAATCATTAAATTATTATATCATAAGTAAATTAATCGGAAGAACAGACCAAAAAATGTGTAGTATATATTGTCCTTTTTTTCATTCTGTTACAAAGGGGAAAATAATCAGCAGGAAAAGAATGCAGTGACTGAACAGCTCTTGCCATATCTATTCTTGTCACATTAAAATACTAAGTGTTATTTTCCTGGCATCTGAAAATAAAAGATGAGGGAAATTTTACAGCTCATTCAGTGATGGATGAGGATTATTTGTAGCGCAACATTATGATTTGAAATGATTTGTTTCAGACTTTTTGGGTTGAACTTCCCAAACAAGTTTTAAACAAGTTTAAAACACAGTAGGCACATTAGGGAAAAGGTTCCTGTGATAGCAACACTGAATGTTCAATAGCCATTAGTCTAATCAGTTTTCAACAGATAAATTCTCAGTATTACTTGATGAGAATATTTTAAAAACGTGGTCTGCAGCATCCCATACAGACATGCATTTAAAACCTCATATCAAATATTCACTGCTCAGACACAGGTGATTTATTTCATAAACTCTGAGTCAGCTGTGCCTTTATCAGGGTCCAACATGTTTCAGCCTCAAAATTGCATCTCCCTCCTCTGGACTCAAGAAAATAAATGTTACGGTTATGGGAACAAGCGGCCAATTAAAGCAGCATGACGGATGACTGTGGTGCTGAGATGACAGGCCGAGTTCCCTGACTACCTGGAGAGAGTTTAGAGAATAGAGCGTGTGTCAGAGAGACTATTGTTTCCTGAGCACTGTGGGCGGCTGCGTTGATTTCAGCCTCTTATCATGTAAAAGTTTTACTTGTGAAAGGTTCTTCTGTTGATTTAATGCTCCTCAAATTTAAGTAGCACCTATTAAGGACTGAGCTAAATGTCAAGAGCTGTCTATTTTTAAGATCTATTTTTGATTAGTGACGTTTGTGTATTGGCATTTATTAAAGGTCTCTGCCTAATTCAATCCCTAATTAACAATTATTATTATTAAATTTATTCACTAATGCACAGTGAAATGTTCTGAAACGTTAGACTTGCTGTACAAGCTTTTAGTTAATAAAAGGTCAAATATATCTTCAGTAACCTTACATGGTTAAATGGTTTTGGCAATTACTGTCAACCAGAGAGTAAATAGTTTGAGATTATGACAGATAGAACAGTAGGCTACATTAGCCTGTTATATATAATTCATAATAATGATGGATGTACTACTTAAGAATAATGGAAACAACAGTTCACTATACAGGCCAGTAGTAATAGGATTCACTTTATGTCAAACTGTCAATCAAAAGATGATTGATGACAGTCCCGCCCCTTTCCCCGCCCCTTTGCCCACCCCTTTCCCCGCCCCTTTTGGCATAGGATGAAAGGGTTGAATATAGGACAAAGGAGATAAGAGGTGATAAAAATGAGATAAGAAGAGAGACATCTGGGTTGACGAGATAAGATCAAAAGGCATCAAATGGATTTGACAGTAAGTTTTATGACCTATTGCCCTCTTAAACGTGATAATGTCATTTTGTAACAGTTGTTTTTAAATAATAAAGATAAGATCAAAAGGCATCAAATGGATTTGACAGTAAGTTTTATGACCTATTGCCCTCTTAAACTTGATAATATAATTTGTAACAGTTGTTTTTTAATAATAAAGATAAGATCAAAAGGCATCAAATGGATTTGACAGTAAGTTTTATGACCTATTGACCGTCTAAACTTGATAATATAATTTGTAACAGTTGTTTTTTAACTGTAAAGATCAAAAGGCATCAAATGGCTTTGACAGTTAGTTTTATGACCTATTGACCGTCTAAACTTGATAATATAATTTGTAACAGTTGTTTTTTAACTGTAAAGATCAAAAGGCATCAAATGGCTTTGACAGTTAGTTTTATGACCTGTTGACCCCGTCAAGTCTTGATCATGGCTTGTTGTAACTGTGGCTTTTGAGTGTTTTGAACGTCGCCGCATCCCCTGCATGTCCCTGAGCTGCAGCTGTGAAAGTGATAAGAAAAAGTGTGGAAGTTCTGTAAAAGAATATAAAATAATCTTACGCATACGCTGAACCAAGCATTTCGTTTTAAATAAAATGGAGTCACAAAATGTATTAGAGAGTTGAATAAAAACAAACAGCTTATACCTTATGAAAACAATCCAAATGTTCTTTCGTGATTCAAAAGCATAATGGAGCAGCGCTCATCTGAATGGGCCTCTCTCTGTGTGTGTGTGACAGACATGGATACCTCCCCACATGATAAAGTGTGTGTGTGTGTGTGACACCAAAAGTATGCTTTAGATCAAATAAAATAATCTCATGGATCCACAAAAATTGCAAGCAGTTAAAAAATTATTAGAGAGTTGAATAAAAACAAACAGCTTATACCTTATGAAAACAATGCATATGAATGATCTCACTGATTCAAAAACATAATGGAGCAGCACACGTCTGAATGAGTCTTTTTGTTGTGTGTGTCTGTGTGTGTGTGTGTGTGAGACAGACATGGCTATCTTCCCTCATGATAAACTACCGGATCTTTATGAATACTGTGAAAGTGAGGACAATTTATAGATATTATTATTATTACTTTCACTAAACATGCTACCACTAGGCTCAATTTTTTAGGAATCATGGGGTGTCTTTTAATTTTTATGCAGACGACACCAAAATCTATCTCCCTTTGAAACATAATGACAAGCAAGGCCTAGAAACTTTGCTTGCCTGCTTATCTGACGTACGGTCCGGCATGTCCTTGAATTTTCTGCACTTGAATGAAAGTAAAACTGAAGCAATTGTTTTTGGCCACTCTTGGAAAAGCAAACCCAGAACACTGACTATGATTATTTAGACTCTAAACGAGAGCACACATTTACTCTGATTTTATTATCTCTAAATTGGTTGCCAGTGTGTTATAGAGTTGAATTAAACATTTTGTTGCTAGTTTTTAAGGCTTTGACTGGTCTTGTACCATCCTATCTGTCAGATCTTTTAAATGTGAAAAAGTCAACAAGATGCTTGCGATCCTCAGACAGCATTATACTGTCATATCCAAGATCAAGATTGAAGCTGCGAGGTGACCGTGCGTTTTCAGTGGCCGGTCCTAGGATATGGAATAGTCTTCCTTTATCAGTGAGGTCTGCATCATCTGTACATGAATTTAAATCTAAGTTACAGTCTTAACTTTTTACTCTTGCATTTCATTCATGACGTTGGTTTCTCTAAACCCATAACCTAGTGTTTTATAGTTTGTCATTATATTGTGTGTGGTTTGTTTTATACTTCTCCATTTGTACAGCACAGTGGGTCAGCTTCTGTTGTGCTTTATAAATAAATGAAATGAAAAATAAATGAAATGAAATGACATGTGTCACACTAAAGTTGAAAAAACATTGTGTTCTATATAAATGAAATGGTTATAACATTTACATCTAGTGATTTACAAATATAATATTTAACACTAACTATAGTTGAAAAACACTGATCTTCAAAGGTATATAAATGAAATGGTTATAAATGTGCTATTATTAATTTACAAATATAATATTTCACACTTAAGTTGAAAACATGCTGTTCTTTAAAAGTATATACATTAAATATACAAATAAAAAATATAAATATAATATTTCTCTCCTCTCAAACACCCAGAGCATATGAAAGTGATAAGAAAAGAATTGTGGAGGTTTATCTGCTCTGTAAAAGAATATAAAATCTTACTAAAGCCTCCCACAAAAAGTTTAATTAAATGTAGAACTATTCACTGAACCAAGCATTTCAGTTTAAATAAAATAAAAATCTTACTAAAACCTTACACAAAAAGTTTAAATAAATAAAAACTATCCACTGAACCAAGCATTTCGATTTAAATAAAAATGGAGCCACAAAAAAAATTGCAAGCAGTTAAAAATGTATTAGAGAGTTGATTAAAAAACATACAGCTTATGAAACAATGCAAATATGAATGATCTCACACTGGCTCAAAACATAGGGAGCGTGCGTCTATGTATTTCTCCCCTCCCTCCCACTCCCACATTGCTAGGGACGCTGGAATTTGATCTGACTAAAGTTGAAAAAGCATTGTGTTCATTTAAAATGATATAAATAATATACAATAAAATATGTAATACAAAAATAAATGTCGTCCTGGACCAATTATTTTGAAATAAATAAATACATCTTGCATGTTTTACAGAGTTTTCAAGAAAAATTACACAGGTAGTGCCTGCCAGCATGGACAGTGTGCGTGACAAATAGGCCTAAGTAATATCATCGCTGTTTTCGTACCACCGGTAATAAATTACTTTTAATTCATAAGACTTATTTTCAGGAGTGACAGTTATCAGTGAAATATGGCGCTCGTGTAATCAAAAGGTCTGCCTACCCCTGGGTATGTGAATTGGCCTTGAAACTAAACACTTCCATTCATAGAGTACTGAAAGAATATAGTGGACACACAGCTCCACCGTTTTCCACAGGCTCTTACTGTAAAAGCTATAAAATAGCCAAGAGACACGGTTGTGTGCCATACCCCATGTCTGGACCAAAAACTTTTGCACCCTCTTCTTTGACCACCTCATCAAAAATGCAAAACAGTGAGTATTTTCTCTATAATTCATTTATGCTACGGTCTTTTAAACAATGCTATTGCTGTTTATCTGTATTATGCAATGATGTTTAATTTGAAAAATTGTTTATACATAAGGATACGACGATATAATTCATTAGTGTTTTAAATAGCACTGGCAACGTATTTGTTTTATCCACATTATGCTATTGGTATTTTTATCAGCTTTATGGTGGTGATACACAGATACTTTTATCTACTATATTAATTTCTCATAAAGTATGATTTTAAAAATGTACAACATTGTTTATGCTCATTATGCTATGTTTTTTTTTAAACCATATCACAAAAGTATCAGTTTAAAATGACTGTTTTACAGCAATGTTTATTTTGCATTATGCTGTTGTTTTAACTGTTGTATTTTTTTAACTGATGTAGCTAAAATCTGCAACATCGTTTTATTTAAGCTGCGGGATTTCCATAAAAGACCTTAAAATAAATGTTTTGGTTTTTAAATCCTATTTAGATTATTTTAGTCAGACATGCTTATATGTGCATAGGCCTATTTTATTCCTCTTCATTTACTTACTTTTTAAATTTTGGTAGGCTACTTTTTAATTCTTCTTTTACTGTGTCTTTGATTTTAACTTTTAGCAATTTGCATGATAAATTGTTTAACATGTAAGCTATATGAATGACACTGTCACAATGTGATAAGCAAAACATATAAATGTCAATTCAAAGCTATTTACATAGGCTAACGCTTTTCATTGGCATTTAAAATAACATGGTCATTCCTTCTCTCTATCTCTCTAGAGACAGCAAACACTGCAGGACAATCAGGAATCCAAGTAACATGTTAGTGTGGTTTATATTTATTTTTAAAGAGAAAAACATTATAGAGTGCAACAGGCGCTTTCTGGAAGTAAAAACATTTACTTTCTCCATACGGAAATTTATTTTAAAGACAGACCTACTGTGAGCTAAGAAGTTGTTAATACATTGTATTTGCTTCTAAATAAAGCCTTCAGCTTTTTTTTTTTTTAAATAATTGTGTTTCACAGTTGAACTCCTTGTAAAAACTACATTACCCATGAGCCATGATGCTGTAGTGAAAATGATGTCAAACATAGTTTAAATAAAAAATTAAAAAAGCAACACTTTTGCACTCTATGTAAAATGAACAATTGACAGATGAACTGACAGATATTTTATGTTAACAGGCAAAATCTCTGCATCTGATGATGGCCATGTGTTTTCGCCGATTATAACTGGATTAACTCTTGGCTCCTTTGAGATCAATATGACTTCTGGCAAATCAAATGTGCCGGTAAATTGTAAGTGTAATACATTTTTCACCTATGTAATTTATAAAATTTATCTTAATTAATCAGTCATAGTTAACTATTTGGGACCAATTTTAAGGAAGGTTACATTCTGGTCTAACAGTGTCATATGCAAAATTTGCAATACAGAATTTATTTTGTCTGTGTTTTTGGTACTATTGGATCGAGTTTTGTAGAATTTTCTGCGATGAATTCATTTTATGTAGTGTCATGCTCCTGGATTATTCAGAATCAGAATTGTAACTATTACTATAGCCTTTATCAGCCATTTATTTTACTGCAGACTTATTAAAATTATTTATTTACTGCAGATTTTATCAAAGGCACGACATTAACTCAATTCAGGGCAGCAATAATAAAAGAAGAAAAAAAATGAACAATTGACAGATGAACTGACAGATATTTTATGTAAACAGGCAAAACCTCTGCATCTGATGATGGCCATGTGTTTTCGCCGATCATAACTGGTTCAAGCTCCTTTGAGATCAATATGACTTCTGCCAAATCAAATGTGCCAACAAATTGTAAGTGTAAAACACGAGAAACTATTAAAACAGTTTTAGCCTATGTAATGTAATGTAGAAAATTAATCTTAATTAAGCAGTTCTAGTAAACTATTTTTAACAATTTTAAGGAAGGTTACATTCTGGTCTAACAGTGTCATATGCAAATTTGTAATACAGAATTATTATTATTATTATTATTATTGGTATTATTGGATCAAGTTTTGTAAAATTTTTGTAAAAGCCTTTATCAACCATTTATTTTACTGCAGACTTATCAAACTTATTTATTTACTGCAGATTTGATTAAAGCCAAATACTGCCCAAATACTGGGAAAGAAGAGAAACAGGTTAACACAAGGTTAGATTCAATTTTTATATTCTTCCCCATTTTGCCTTCATTTTCCTTTTTCTGCTATTGTTTTCATTTTTATATTCTCAGATCATCAAAGGTTTCTGAAAGCAAACATCAGTCAGTTGGTAGAAAATTGATCCAATAATTGACAATCTTGGTTGCTCAATGAATCAGTTACAAATGTGCAAGCAAATCCAACAGAAGAAGATGAGGGAACAGCTGGACTGTGTGAATTGTGAAAGCATTGTCAACGACCTGGTCAACGCTTTGTTCAAGCATGAAGAATCTCTCATAAAGAAACGGCAATAACAACTGTTGTAGCCTATTGTTTGGCATTATGTACTTTAACAGTAAAAAAAAAAAATTAATAATTGACTGGCGATGGAGTTTCAATTTTTGTACTGAGAACCATGTATATTGTACAAGTAAGAAGAAACCAAACTGGCCATATAATGATATATTGCACATAAACAATGGCAAAGTTTGTATTCCTTAAAAACAGGCAATGTTTGAGAGCCCTAATATTGGTATAATCTCTTCGAGGTCTCAACCACAAACGCAAAACTTTGTGGTGGGTAATACGGGGCATAGCTTTCCTAAAGGAAAATATTATGGAAGTGATTTTTAAACTATATTTTATTTAATTATATTATGGTTTTCATGTTGATTTAAACTTTTTGTTATTAACTATCACCTTTACTTCAACATCCATCACAAAATTAAAGAGATTAATGTTCTCTGACCCCCCCAAATAAACAGATAATGTTGTGTTCACAATCTACAATTAGATATTATCCTGCTTAGTATATGTGTAAATAGATGTGCTTAAATCTTTGGGGTGTATTTTGTCACACTGTAGTGATGCAAAGTACCACACTTTTGTAAACCCTTTGGACTAACCCTGGACTAATATACACATATTCTTTATACTGGAATCACACGTGTCCAAAACATCATGTAAGATTCAACAGACCAAATCACTAAGAAAAGTTTATAATAAATACACAAAAGTTAACAAATTATGGTTTTATCACTATTCAGATAGCTAGTAGATGATACTGTTTCCCATTTTGTATGTTGGACCCTATGTGTTTCAGGTGATGACTTTTCTTTGAGAGCAGTCAACATTCAGTGTTTAGTAATGGATGACCATTAAATATTTAGGTGATACTATTTCTGTTTGAGAACTAAATGATACTTTGTTCAGTGCAACGTTTCCCTCTATCTATGTTGTGGAATCACACATATTATCACACATAGTATTGATATAAGCAAATATTACTTAAGTTACTTATAGTATTAACGCGAAAAGTAAACGCATGCTGTTTTAAACTATTACAACAGAATCACATCTGACTATTCATTAAAGCTTGAGGCTGTTAAACAAAGTTCGGTAAAACCTGCAGATAACATTTCACAAAGTAAATTCTAGAGATCAAATTGATCAGTTTTGAATGTTTGTAACTGACATTTTATATACTAGTCGATTACGCCGTTTACATCATGATTCTTTTTGTACAGTTTGCAAAAACTATAGTCTCCGAAGCGTGGTCAAACATATAGGAATTTATGAAAAACATGAACAGATATTTCTACACGAGATATTTCTTTTAGAACATATTCCAGCTATGTCTACGAGACATCGAAATGAAAGATGAGTATTACTGTTTTTCTGAAACCTATAAAACTATTATACTTCAAACTCGTCTTAGCTATTGTCCGTTTCACAGCACAGTCATATATACACAGTTATTTTGTGTATGTGGCTAAACAACGGTTAAGCTAAAGAATTTAGTTGATAAGCGGTATTTTTTTACATGTAGGCATCAGTCTTTTAGGCCTGATCCAGAAAACAGGCGTTGTGTTTTATGTCTTAATAATCGTTATGAAAAGTAAGCAGTTTGTGGCCTCATCATCAAAATGTTTTAACATATAGTAAATATCAATTGTTACATAAATTATATGTGAAACACGCTCAGTAGCATTAGAGCCGGATTCTTGTTTATATCGAACATTGTTATTGAACCGCATGTTTAACGGTGTTAGTGTTCTTATATTGTTTACCACGGTTTCATTTTTAACAACACATCGTATTTTGTACAATATCTCTTAACACTTTTCTCCCCATGGATATCTGCTTTCTCAGTTAGGCTGTCAATGTTAGTGAACTCTTTTTCATATACGACAGTATTCACATGAATTGGATTAATTTAATAAAGGATGGTTTAAACCATCATAGGTTTTGAATAGCACGTAAGAGCCTGTGGAAAACGGTGGAGCTGTGTGTCCACTATATTCTTTCAGTACTCTATGAATGGAAGTGTTTAAGTTTCAAGGCCAATTCACATACCCAGGGGTAGGCAGACCTTTTGATTACACGAGCGCCATATTTCACTGATAACTGTCACTCCTGAAAATAAGTCTTATGAATTAAAAGTAATTTATTACCGGTGGTACGAAAACAGCGATGATATTACTTAGGCCTATTTGTCACGCACACTGTCCATGCTGGCAGGCACTACCTGTGTAATTTTTCTTGAAAACTCTGTAAAACATGCAAGATGTATTTATTTATTTCAAAATAATTGGTCCAGGACGACATTTATTTTTGTATTACATATTTTATTGTATATTATTTATATCATTTTAAATGAACACAATGCTTTTTCAACTTTAGTCAGATCAAATTCCAGCGTCCCTAGCAATGTGGGAGTGAGAGGGAGGGGAGAAATACATAGACGCACGCTCCCTATGTTTTGAGCCAGTGTGAGATCATTCATATTTGCATTGTTTCATAAGCTGTATGTTTTTTAATCAACTCTCTAATACATTTTTAACTGCTTGCAATTTTTTTTGTGGCTCCATTTTTATTTAAATCGAAATGCTTGGTTCAGTGGATAGTTTTTATTTATTTAAACTTTTTGTGTAAGGTTTTAGTAAGATTTTTATTTTATTTAAACTGAAATGCTTGGTTCAGTGAATAGTTCTACATTTAATTAAACTTTTTGTGGGAGGCTTTAGTAAGATTTTATATTCTTTTACAGAGCAGATAAACCTCCACAATTCTTTTCTTATCACTTTCATATGCTCTGGGTGTTTGAGAGAGAGAGAAATATTATATTTATATTTTTTATTTGTATATTTAATGTATATACTTTTAAAGAACAGCATGTTTTCAACTTAAGTGTGAAATATTATATTTGTAAATTAATAATAGCACATTTATAACCATTTCATTTATATACCTTTGAAGATCAGTGTTTTTCAACTATAGTTAGTGTTAAATATTATATTTGTAAATGACTAGATGTAAATGTTATAACCATTTCATTTATATAGAACACAATGTTTTTTCAACTTTAGTGTGACACATGTCATTTCATTTCATTTATTTTTCATTTCATTTATTTATAAAGCACAACAGAAGCTGACCCACTGTGCTGTACAAATGGAGAAGTATAAAACAAACCACACACAATATAATGACAAACTATAAAACACTAGGTTATGGGTTTAGAGAAACCAACGTCATGAATGAAATGCAAGAGTAAAAAGTTAAGACTGTAACTTAGATTTAAATTCATGTACAGATGATGCAGACCTCACTGATAAAGGAAGACTATTCCATATCCTAGGACCGGCCACTGAAAACGCACGATCACCTCGCAGCTTCAATCTTGATCTTGGATATGACAGTATAATGCTGTCTGAGGATCGCAAGCATCTTGTTGACTTTTTCACATTTAAAAGATCTGACAGATAGGATGGTACAAGACCAGTCAAAGCCTTAAAAACTAGCAACAAAATGTTTAATTCAACTCTATAACACACTGGCAACCAATTTAGAGATAATAAAATCGGAGTAAATGTGTGCTCTCGTTTAGAGTCTAAATAATCATAGTCAGTGTTCTGGGTTTGCTTTTCCAAGAGTGGCCAAAAACAATTGCTTCAGTTTTACTTTCATTCAAGTGCAGAAAATTCAAGGACATGCCGGACCGTACGTCAGATAAGCAGGCAAGCAAAGTTTCTAGGCCTTGCTTGTCATTATGTTTCAAAGGGAGATAGATTTTGGTGTCGTCTGCATAAAAATTAAAAGACACCCCATGATTCCTAAAAAATTGAGCCTAGTGGTAGCATGTTTAGTGAAAGTAATAATAATAATATATATATAAATTGTCCTCACTTTCACAGTATTCATAAAGATCCGGTAGTTTATCATGAGGGAAGATAGCCATGTCTGTCTCACACACACACACAGACACACACAACAAAAAGACCCATTCAGACGTGTGCTGCTCCATTATGTTTTTGAATCAGTGAGATCATTCATATGCATTGTTTTCATAAGGTATAAGCTGTTTGTTTTTATTCAACTCTCTAATAATTTTTTAACTGCTTGCAATTTTTGTGGATCCATGAGATTATTTTATTTGATCTAAAGCAAACTTTTGGTGTCACACACACACACACACACACACACACACACACACACACACACACACACACACACACACACACACACACACACACACACACTTTATCATGTGGGGAGGTATCCATGTCTGTCACACACACACAGAGAGAGGCCCATTCAGATGAGCGCTGCTCCATTATGCTTTTGAATCACGAAAGAACATTTGGATTGTTTTCATAAGGTATAAGCTGTTTGTTTTTATTCAACTCTCTAATACATTTTGTGACTCCATTTTATTTAAAACGAAATGCTTGGTTCAGCGTATGCATAAGATTATTTTATATTCTTTTACAGAACTTCCACACTTTTTTCTTATCACTTTCACAGCTGCAGCTCAGGGACATGCAGGGGATGCGGCGACGTTCAAAACACTCAAAAGCCACAGTTACAACAAGCCATGATCAAGACTTGACGGGGTCAACAGGTCATAAAACTAACTGTCAAAGCCATTTGATGCCTTTTGATCTTTACAGTTAAAAAACAACTGTTATAAATTATATTATCAAGTTTAAGACGGTCAATAGGTCATAAAACTTACTGTCAAATCCATTTGATGCCTTTTGATCTTATCTTTATTATTAAAAAACAACTGTTACAAATTATATTATCACGTTTAAGAGGGCAATAGGTCATAAAACTTACTGTCAAATCCATTTGATGCCTTTTGATCTTATCTTTATTATTAAAAAACAACTGTTACAAATTATATTATCAAGTTTAAGAGGGCAATAGGTCATAAAACTTACTGTCAAATCCATTTGATGCCTTTTGATCTTATCTTTATTATTAAAAAACAACTGTTACAAAATGACATTATCACGTTTAAGAGGGCAATAGGTCATAAAACTTACTGTCAAATCCATTTGATGCCTTTTGATCTTATCTCGTCAACCCAGATGTCTCTCTTCTTATCTCATTTTTATCACCTCTTATCTCCTTTGTCCTATATTCAACCCTTTCATCCTATGCCAAAAGGGGCGGGGAAAGGGGTGGGCAAAGGGGCGGGGAAAGGGGCGGGACTGTCATCAATCATCTTTTGATTGACAGTTTGACATAAAGTGAATCCTATTACTACTCAGGCCAGAGATGCTGTAAAATCAAAATGTGAATATCTTTTTCTCTCACTATCTATCATCTATCTATCTATCTATCTATCTATCTATCTATCTATCTATCTATCTATCTAGCTATCTTTTTTTTTTTACTTTTAACCAGGTCTGTTTGATTTTAGGTCTACACTGTAAAAAGAAAGGAGCCTGGAGGAACCTTTTGGGGTTCTTCACTTTGCCACACCGGCGGAACCGTCTGTAGAGCCTCAGAGGAACCCTTTAAAAAAGGGGCAGTTCTCTGAGGAACCACTCAGGTTTCCTGAGGAACTCTTATTATGTAGGCACTGCATGGAACCGCTTTGGGTGCCTCCAGGAACCAATTTTTATTTATTTATTTATTATTTCATGTGATTACTATGGTTAGCATTAACTTCTATTATTATAAACAAACTGAACCAAATACAGGGTAAGAATTGTTTATTACATATTTTAGATCCATTTTAATAAATACACTTCCGATGCACTTGGGAAAAGAAGCTAGTAATGGATTAATATCAATGAATAGAATACACAAACAAATAGTATAATACATAAGCAACATGAATAATCAACAATGTACTGTATATACAATAGTAGGTACTTGCATGTGGTGCAGCCGGTAACTTACTGTAATTCAATGTAGCCTCTGAAATGTTCAGATGATTTTAGAAATGCAGTGGTTGTTCTGGGGAAACAAAAGAGCAAAGCTAATTATGTCCAGTCACACAACATAATAATTATTGGCCAGTAAGGGCTTTAAAATGGTAACGTTATTTGAAAGAATCAGGGCACCAGTAGTAAATAAACAAAACAGACCAAACAAACGCCTGTCCACTTGTTAATCATAACGCCAATGACGACAGCAGGAATTATTAGACATAAATAAGTTATATCAGCAATTTGAAGACACAGTTGTACAGAATACATTTAAGTGAATGACTAAAACTAAGCCAATATGATTTCCATTTATTCTTTAACGTTAGTTCATTAGATTAGTTAGCATCGCGGCTAAAACCTTCATACCACATAGTGAGTGTAAGAACGCGTGTTTTAGTTTATATATATATATGTGTGTTTGAATATATAGTAGACTCTGTATTTATATTTATTTGGCGAGTTTACAAACCTTGTAACGAAAACAGCTGAAGCTTTGATGAGAGGAGCCGTTACTTTCAAATCCGATGCCGTCCGATCAGCTGATATATATATATATATTTACAAAACTTAAGTAGGCTATAACAATAATAGGATAATAATTATTGTATTCTGGCCTCACAGAACCATTAGGTTCCTCCAGATGCTGGCTTTAACATAAGAGATCTTCCAGGAACCACTTAAATATTAAAAGATCTTACAATAACCCTTTTATAGCATTCAAGTTCCTCTAATATCCCCCAAAGCACTTCGAGGTCTCATGGTAGTGAAAAGGTGACTCCAGAACCTCTGAAATGAATACAAAGTGCTTCAAGGTTCCCATAAGTTCCAGCAAGAACCGCAATGATTGTCAATGCTCCGCCAGTAACCCCAACTGTAGGAGAAAGATCTTTGAGGCACTTAAATTGTGTTTTTAGGTTCCTTGAGTATCCGACAGGATATTTGAGGCACCTTTAGTTTTTACATTGTATATGTCTATATCACTAGTGAACCCCTAAATCTCTACAAAAATTGACTTTGAGATATATTTGCATTTGAAATGTGCAGTATATGCTGTGCTTTTGTTCCAGGATGCCATTCTGTTGTGGGCAATTGACCTAAGCCCCTCCCCTCAAACGCATTGGCAGTTGAGTATCAGTTGCACGGGGACCGGAACTCAGATATCTTTAGGTTTCAGCGCCATAGAGAAACATTGAAAGATCCAAAGCTCTCATTGGCTTGATGGTGTTTATGTTACAAAAATGGTAAAATGATGTGCCTGGGGTACTTGTAACACTGATGCAGGTATCCTGGGAGGATGGGCAATGGAATTTATTTTTACAGACAAGTAGTGCATCATCTGTGATCAGGACGACCATAAAATGAGGCTTTTCCTGCTTGCATTGTGATCTGTAAACCCTCGCTTCCAAATTAATCTTGTCACCCTATTTATTTAAAAAATGTCCCTCTGTGTCCAAAATTTATGAAATACAACTTAGGACAAGGTATTTTACACTGACAGCTGTCATTGTAAGACAGTTAGCAACTCCATTTGTTTGTCCGAGTTTGCAACAGTTACTAAGGGGGCGGGGCTTACCGATAGGTCAATTGGATGTATGGGTTGAATACATATAAATGTTATGTTAAATTTGTTTTTAAGAAAAATGTCTTAAATACATTGTAAATAAATTGCATTGTTATCGTAGAATATAAATTCAGTCGCTGCATTAGCTTCAAATAGTTAGAAGCAAATAAATTAATAAATGAAAATTATTTTAAGGAAAATGTTTTGTATTAATTTACCTTGAATCTTGCTAATCTTATATTGAGCTGCTCAGCTTAGGGCTATAATTGGCTTGGCAACGATAAGGAGGCAGAATTAATATTGAACAGAATTCACTTCCTTTGACAGTTCTGCCATTCATGGACTTGCAAGCACAGAAAAGAGTGAAGAAACCTTGGCAGGATCCATTCGGATGCCTTCGGAGCGACAGAACGAAACCCAGGAACGGAACCAACCGTGCGTGAAACTCGCATTTAACCTTAACGAACAAATGATTCTCGAGTAGCCGCTGCAACACTCGCCTGGCGTGCTGGATATGGTCAAGCGCATTCTGGGAGAAGGTCAGGATGTCGTTGAGGTAAACAAACCAGCTCGACCATTTTTCTGAGCACACCGCTCTCTGCAAGAGTTCAAAAGCCAACCAACAAAGGGTGGCTATTCTTTACTGTGATGTCATTCAGTCCCTGATAATCAATACAGGGAGGAGAGTGTGTAAAGGCACCCTTTAGGTAGAGAAATGCCAGGCCATAAATCTATCGCACATTCGGACAGGAGGTGCAGAGGGGGAGATTAAGCTCCTGACTTACTGACAGTGTTGGGGAAGCTACTCTGAAACTGTAGTTTGACAAGCTACAAGCTATTCGGAAGTAAAAGTAGTTTAACTACAGTCAAGCTACCCATTTAGAAAAGTAGGCCTAGTTAGCTACACTACAAGTTACAATCAAAAAGTAGCTAGCTACATTGAAACTACTTTTGCTTTTTGAACAACGTAAATAACTGAATATGTGTCTGAGGAATGTTTTACGTAAAATATTTAGTGTTTAAAACAAGGCAATGCAATTACGATTTCAAAGAGTATTGTTTTATTACACACAACACTAAAATATCTCTGACTGTTTGTCAAAATTGCAACAAATAGCCTACAACATTGCAAGAACGAACTATACATCCAACGTAAATTGCGTGTAGAACATATTCTCAAAAATATTGATTGAACTTGGACAAATAAGGTCATTGGTAATTAATGTTAGTTGTTTCTCCATCCTCCAAATCTGCCGTCACGTCTTGCTATATAATCATAATATGGGTGTGTCAACCCACTTAAGTACATCAGTGAACCGTTAGCAGCAAGACGTGTGATTAAACAACAGGTGGCGGTAATGGCACAAAAATGAGTTTGCAATTTAACAAGAAGAAGAACATCCTTCCTATTTCCATCGCGCTAATTCGCGCAGGCTCGACAATGTAGCAATGTAGCTTTTGCTCATGCTACACCACTACTTGCTGCAAAAAGTAGTTAGCAACTGGAAAAGCTACACTGTTTAAAAAGCAACTGAGCTACAGCCAAGCTACTGAAAAATGTAGTTAAGTTAGTAGCTACGCTACTTGTAGTTAACTACTCCCCAACACTGCTTACTGAACACCACTCTCAAGTCATGGTCAGTCATGGTACATCCGCCAGTTTCACTGATACCTCTTGTAACGCAGAAACTGACATTAAAGGAGAAGATGCAGTAAGATGCACTTAAAGCAGAAATAAACAAAATGAGGTCCATGCCAACACAGAATTAATAGCACAGTCATTGTGAGGGTTGTGCTTAACCAGCCAGGTGTTCCACAATACCACTAGAGGCAGAAGCAGAGTGTATAAGTGTAAAAGGAGGAATCGATTCTCCTCTGCATGATTGGTCGAAATGGTGAGGTTGATAAGGCTAGTGGAATGAGTAATCCTGGTGAGAGGAGTATACCACAAAGTGTTCTGGCTGAAATTCGAATGTCAAAGTGCTCAGCCAGTCCAATATATAGATAGGTGGACCAATCTGACTAATTCCAAGGAATACATCTCGTCTTTGATGTGTTCAGCTAATCATGGAGAAAGTGGTCCAACTGAGCTTTGGGATTCCAGCCACAGGATGCTGCAAGTACAGAACTCGATAATATATTCCTGTAACAATGACAATGCTCATGCCACTTTGGTACCCAATGCTGAATGGTCAAATACTTTATGAAGCTCCCACATGCACATCATGAAGCATTGTCCCACATGGCCATTCACCGCTCTCTGCGAGCCCAGCAAGGTGCATGCACCCTGGACCTCTTTGTTAAAAAGCAGGAAGGTTGCAGTGACCAAGTCAAGGATTTTGATTACTGATGACATATTCAATATCCACTTTGTTTGCAATCATACAGAAAATCTATTCCAGCATCATCTTTCAAATGGTTGACGTTATACAATGTTAACTTGAGTCTGGTCTGGTCTCTTCCACAAAAATATATTTTAAGATGCCCCAATTATGCTATTTTAAAGTTTCCTAATGTTGTTTTGGAGTCTAGAAACTTTTTTTACATGCATGAAGGTCAAAGTTGCATCAGATTAAAATTTTCTCATAATATACACATTTGCATATCACCACATTTTTCATTGATTCTTAAACAACTCGTCATATGAATCAATCTCTTTAAAGGTCCCGTTCTTGTGTTTACAGTGTGCAATATAACATGTGTTTATGTTTCGCGTGTAAAAAAACAGTATTTTTCACACAATTTACATATCTGTATACGGCTGTTTTCACTGTCCGATGACTTCCTTGTTCTATGAAGTCCCTCTTTCAGAAAAACGTAACGAGTTCTGATTGTGCCAGCTGTTCCTGTGTTGTGATTGGACAGCAGCTTATCGCACGTTGCCTGGAAAGGTCACGCCTCTTACCATAATTTCGAGATGCATGCGCATCTGAAGTGCTTCTTCTGCGTGGGAGCGCAACAGGATCACACCCCCTTTTTTGTGTATTCCTCTGGGCGGAGATTAGTCAAAACACTGTTCTAGTTACGTCATTAAAAAAGGAAGTAGAGGGATGTAGTCCAAACAGGCCATTCACTGTATTTTTCGAAAGGGGACTTCTTTTAAATAAAATATCTTGCTAGTTGCTAGGCATTGAAAATGGAATCGCGAAGAACGGGACCTTTAAATCCCTCCTTTCTGTGAGCTACTCTGCTCTGTTTGGCCAAGAGACCTCAGTCTATAGTGATTGGTCAACCGTGTACAAAACAAAAATGCCCATTGCCATAACTGAACGTCAGCTCTGGGATTAAACACCGTAAACTAAAGACAGTAATGAACAATGAAATCGATTTTACCATATCAATCCGAGCGCGAGTCCGATGATGAAACACTGTTCACTGTGTGAAACAGTTTGAGAGACATAATGAGATGTTGCCACTGTAACTCCTCACCATCAGCATTAAAAAGTGTACGTCCAATTACCAAACCGATTATTTTACTTACTTATTTATTTACCTGGTATTTTTCTAATTTATTGTGGTGAACATGTGGGAACTGTATCAATAACAGTGCATACATTACCTGAGCTCTAGTGTGAATGACGGATGTAACATAAATGTTGGTAAAACCATGCTCCATGCTTTATTTTTACTCAAAGTAGTAAATACAACAGACAATCTTTTAGCAAATAGTGCAACTGATTAGGAGAAGTATTTCAGTAATAATTCAGACAGTAATAATGTGAGTTAGCCAGTTAGCAGGAGAGCTACACAATATAAAACTCAAAACTAAGTATTATGAACACCGGTAGAATACATAAATCATTAGTCATACTTACAGGTTGTGATTCTGAGGAGCAAGTTAGTCCAAATTAACTGGGTACTGATCCGTCTTTCAAGAGCAAGCATTTTGTTAATCCTTCTTTGAACTCAAACAAGATTTGAGAAGTAGTCGTAATAGTAATACGACATATCAGTAAAATAAAGAGAGCATGGCAAAAGTTTAGGATTATACTGCAGTGGTGTAGTGGGTAAGATAAAGATGCATTCTAACCACTGATTCTACTTATCCTTGGGCAGTGAAAAAAAAATTATTTGTATGATCAGTGCAATGCATGATGGTATGTAGGGCTTAGGTTAGTGACCATCGGTTGTACACTACTTTTCAAAATGCATTCTGGGATACATTGAGTGGACTATATAGGGTATAATAATCATCACTATACATTCGGACAGCACTACAAAATGGCGAGCTCACTATGGTCCACTATATAGTGAGTAATGGGTGATTTCAGACAGCAAATACATTTAATTTACTCAGTCTTACTCTTACTTTTAAGAGACAATAGCCTAAATTTATCTTTTTGCACTTTCAGATTTAACATTTTGCAGGATGTTTTCATTCACTTAGAGCTATGTTACACATTAAAAAGGTAATTTTCAAAAATCCATAAAAGTGGAAATTTAACATACAAAATTCACATTTAAAATATTACATAGATGCTACTCATAATAGTACTCAATAAGTATATTGAAAACATTGAAAATAATTGAACTTTCTCTGATGTAGAGAAGACAATTATAGGCTTCATCTTTTTTGTGAATGTGTTTGTGTTACAGATTTGGAATGAATTATGTACCTATCTCTCAGGAAAAAAAATATCTCAGAAAATGCATTAGTATTATTTTTTTTCTTTATCACAATCCAAATTTGCACATCAAGTACATTGTTAATATATTCATGATACCTTTTGTACAAATGTAAATTCTTGAGATCCCACTACTGTCAAATGTTTCTGGTAGACAATAATTATATGTCAAGCATCTAGGCCGATAACTGTATTTATTTGTTGTTGTTGTTGTTGTTGTTGTTGTTTTCTTCCCCTCTGGCTCTTAGTTATTTTATATGTATTGGTTTCGTGTTTTTTATTGTTCCTGCTGGTATGTATTTGTTACATTTTTTTTTTGGCATCAATAATAAATTAAAGAAAGAAAGAAACCTCACTTCCACTCAAGCTTCAGATCTGCGTATTTCTTGCGCAACACTCCAGTGTTGGTTGCACTGAAACACGTCTGCTGAAGTTTGAACCCGGCGCGCAGCAGCCAATCAGAGCGTAGGTTTTTGTCTCGCGCAGGGCCGCTGCGTGTTCACTCATCATGGTGAGTCCAAGAAAATACACATAAATACAATACTGGAGTATTTTAGCAACAACAAATGACACATATAAACATTGAATTGTGTATTCGGTTGAATTACAGACGGTTGTATTGAAGTAAAGTGTATAGTATGGACAAAATAAGTCTTGGTTAGCATATAAGCTAATGTGAATGAGTGACTGATGCTAAAGCTAAAGCTAATGTGTGTTTGAATGAGAATTTATTATTGTGAATTTTACAGCACAGTGATGCATATCCGATTGTGTTAAACATTTATGTTTGTAAGAAGTTTGTTTATGGATATCTGTTTCCTTAAGCTGACGGTGTTGGTAACATTATTAGAACTAGAGATAATATCAACTTAATCACACTGATAAAGTGATTTTAGTTTTCATTGATGGTCGACGATTGATAATCGATTTGTCCCTGATAAGCTCTCATAAAACTATGTTAAACTAGCGAAGTTTGAGTGATTGTTAAGGTAATTGAGTTCTTATGTGCTTGGCTTGTTACGGGCAGTAAGATAGTTTCAAATAAGAATCCTTATTTGTCATTATTGTACAAAAGAGTACAACGAAATTATATGTAATCTAATATGCATATTTAGCGCTAAACAATCTCCATTTGATTTTTCATTCCATTTGAAATTATATCAAAAAATATAACATGCATATTTAGCGCAAAATCAATTTCCCACGATATAAGTAATACATATACGTTTATATAACAAACCAGTGAACTATTCAAGAAACATCTGGCATTGAAGGTTCATATAAGCTTGGCTCTGTCATCAGACTTAAGATCAGTGATGTGCAGCATCTTTATCAGAGCTGCGGTATCAGTACTGTAATGGACTCTCTTGTTCATGACAGTCCTCAACTGATGCTAATAGTGGCCCCAGTCATGCACCACCTTTTCCTGGTGTTCCACCTACAGGAATCCCCCTGCCCTTTGTAAGTTGGTGTTGGAAAGCCTTAACTGTAATGCAGCCTCTCTCCCTCTCTCTCTTTGATGCTGCTTAGATGTATTCACACCAATTCATTCTCTCATTTATTTTTGTGTTTTCCAAAGATGGGGCCACCAGGAATCCCACCTCATTTCCCTCCAATGGGAATGCCACCCATGGGTCAGAGGCCGCCCAGCATGGCCCCCATGCCCCCGGGAATAATGCCCCCCATGATGCCTCCAATGGGAGCTCCACCCATGGGACAGGTAAGAACTCAGTAGCATCGAAATTAATTCAAAATCGTCGATGCTGCTCACGCCCCCCATGTAACGTCCGTTCAGCTTGCCAAGAAGAAAAATACACGCATGTTGAGTCTATGGTCAACCTCCTCTAATCCATTCAAAAGATAGCATGGAAACTGCAGATGCAGTTCCCCGTCGACAGAACGTGAACCCCCTCCTCTTTGTTGAAGTTGCAGGTGTGGAAGTTTTTTGGATTTCCAGTGAGTTCTGTTGACAACGTTCGCGCTTCAAAAAAAGCCTCAGTTTGAAGACATCCCAAGTCCTGCAAGGAGAAGTGCCGGGAGTCTCCCGCATATTGATAGCGGCTCTCTGATGCACGCAAATTATTTAAAATCTCCCTGATTTGCGAATTTGTTTCCGTACCCATGTTAACAGCTTCCACACTGCACGCGGATGCAGTCCGTCAAGCCGTTCCAGTTGCGGTGCGTATACAGCAGTGCAGAGATCGCCAAGTCTATTTCTGCTGTGCTGCAAACGAAGAAATAAGTGACTCAGCGCACGGTTCGTGGTCAAAATGAACACAGATTGACCTGAAAATGTATTAGTTTCTCTATAAATGCATTTAAGTCAATAAAATGTAGTTATCTCACCATAAATGTATTTAATTAAATACTACTTTTCATCTTTTTACTTTAAGACCGGGTTTTTTTAGCAAAGAAAACTACTATTTACCTCAACAAGGACATAATGAACGACACGTCTCATTCGTGGAGGTAGAATAACAACTTCTTTGTGACAGGCAAGATTTATTGTAGGCTATTAATTTACGTTGCAGTTAATTCAGAGTTGGCTGTTTTGTCAATTTTAATTTAAATAGACAAGTTTTAATTTAAAATGTTTGCGATTTTAATATAAGTAGCCTACATGGTTAAATATTTGACCATTTGCTTGAGAAACTTAATTTATATATAGAAGTAATGCATGTAATTAAGGCCTACGTTGTTTATTGTGTTTAAATGTGCGTACGTCAATTCAAGTTTGTATAAGTGTACAAAGAGAATCGCAATGCTGACAGAACTTTTTTTTTAATAAAATTTGCTGCAAATCTAAAGAATTTGAAATAAAAAGTGAATGTGTTTGTGGTACAGCCGCGGATCAGCTACGCACTGCAAACGCAGCATATGTAAAGCACTTTAGCGAATACTGTTCCTGTATAAACCGCAACACGCACTGCATGCACACTGCATGTAGTATGTGTGAAATGGGCATAAAGCACATGCAATAAAGAGAGCATCCTGATTGGCCGATTGATAAAAATTAGAGAATCGAATCGTGACATAAGAATCGAAAAATGGAATCGAATCGAGGATTTGGAGAATCGTGACACCCCTACTTTTTTTTTTTCTTGTTCTGGGTTTTCATATTTAACAAGTGGCAGAGCACAATAATTTTGTATGGTGCATGAGGTTTCTGTTGTCAGAATCTTATATTAATGATTATGATGTAAGTTGTTTATCAGATTCTGTATTCTTAAGCCCAGTTTCCACCGCAATTTCCAGGAACTATTTGTCCCAGGAACTTTTTTTTTGCCCCAGACTGCTTGCTTACTGCGTTCACACCGCGGACTGAAGTACCAAGGTCCGGGGCGGTAAGATTATGTAGTGATGTTGAACTGCGTGTCGACTGCTCCTCCCAGTCTTTGTTTTGAGCTTTGTATGGAGGAGATCAAGATGTGCTGCGTTTGTGTGTGATTGGTTTACTAACGAGGTAATTACCAAAACGGCAGAAAAGAGACGAGCACCAAATGCTGATCTCGTAAAGCTCGTAATGCTAGATATAAAAGTAGACATTTGTTGTCAGTGGACATTGACCGTGAGATGGAGCAAGTAAGCAAGTTTGTTAATATTAAAGAAATAAAAGAGCTAAATCTGTCATGCAGCGCTATTTTGGCTGTGGTGAATCACGTGCCAAGCATGACACGTGCACCATGGAAAGGGGGGTGGGGACATCATGATGTTTAGCCAATGCCGTCTTAACATCGTGATGCTCTGTCAGCCATCACGATGGTTGATGCATATCGTCCATTCGGCCCAACCCTGAGTGAGCATGTTAAATGAGTGCGTTCACACCGGTAGCCGGAGCAGCGCGTGAGCGTCGAGACGAAGCATGTTAATCATTGAGTGCATTCACACCACGAGACGGAGCGGCGCATGGTGAGCTGCAGTGAAGCGCGGTTTTCGGCGCCCAGTCTGAGTTTTTGCTGCGCTCAAAGTGAAAGCACACGGATGGACAAACTAACTTTTGATGGACAAACTAAATGTTATTTATTGAATCCAAAAATGTGCATATTTGGTGTATTTTAACAAGAACTGAAGTAGGCTAGGCTACGTCAAGTCAAGTCACATTTATTTATATAGCGCTTTTCACAATACAGATTGTATCAAAGCAGCTTCACAGTGATAACATGACAGAAGTACAACACAGATAAGTAATATTGTTAAATGGTAAAAACCCGACTAAGCAAGCCAAAAGCAAGGCAAAGCAAGGCGACAGTGGCAAGGAACCAAAACTCCATCAGATTGGATGGAGAAAAAACCTTGGGAGAACCCAGGCTCAGTCGGGGCCAGTTCTCCTCTGGCTTACATTCATATTGTTTATATATAAATATTAAATATAAATATTGTTCATATATAATATGGAGCCATAACATATCGCCAGCGTTGAGTCGTCTCTTCACAGGCGTTGGGGCATCTGAGATCCCCGTGAGAGGCTGGATACAAACTGGACCTGACGAGCGCCATTTTTCTCGGGACAAACGTCCCGAGATAACAGCAGAAAGGCAGATGGGAGATAATTAGCATAGCTGATGTTCAGAATGATTTCCATTATACAGGAGTCGGTGTTAGAAAATCACTATCTCACAAACTCTCCGCAAGCCAACCATACGTGCCGAACGTGTCGAACCGTTTGTCTAAAAGGCTGTCGAGCCCCACTGGTGCGTTAAGCAGTTTCAGCGGCAAACGGTTCTGTATGGCATAACAGAGGACTAAAAGGTAAGCATTATGTGAATGCTTGACTGAAGAGATGCGTTTTTAGTCTAGTTTTAAACTGTGTCAGCGAGTCAGAGCCTCGAACTCGTATCGGGAAGGCTATTCCAGAGTTTTGGAGCTAAATGCGAGAACGCCCTCCCTCCTTTAGTGGACTTAGATATCCTAGGAATGACCAGAAGCCTTGAATTTAGTGATCTTAAAGAACGCGGTGGATTGTAGGGCGAAAGAAGGTCCGTTAAGTACATTGGAGCTAAACCATTTAGGGCTTTATAGGTTAGTAGTAGTATTTTGTAGTTGATGCGGAACTTAATAGGTAACCAGTGTAGAGATGATAAAATCGGTGTTATATGATCGTATTTTCTTGACCTAGTAAGAACTCTAGCGGCTGCATTTTGGACTAACTGTAGCTTGTTTATTGAGGATGCAGGACAACCGGCTAATAAAGCATTACAGTAATCTAGTCTCGAGGTCATAAATGCATGAACTAACTTTTCTGCATCAGAAACAGATAGCATGTTACGTAGCTTAGCAATGTTTCTAAGGTGGAAAAAGGCTGTTCTTGTAACATATGAAATATGATTTTCGAAAGACAAGTTGCGGTCTAGTATAACACCCAGGTCTTTTACTGTAGTGGATAAAGTAACAGGACATCCATCTATATTAAAGTTGTATTGTAAGAGGTTTTGTGAGTAGTTTTTTGGACCAATAAGTAAAACCTCCGTTTTATCTGAATTTAATAGCAGGAAATTACGCGTCATCCAGCATTTTATATCTTTGAGACACTCTGTCAATTTAGATGAGTTAGTGTTTTCGTCTGGTCGTGATGAAATATATAATTGAGTATCATCAGCATAACAGTGGAAGTTAATTCCATGTTTTCTTATAATATTACCAAGTGGCAGCATATATATTGAGAATAGCAGAGGGCCTAAAACCGATCCTTGCGGTACTCCATAGTCTACTGGCGTTATCTTTGATTTTTCCCCATTTAAACAAACAAAATGAGAACGGTCCGATAAGTACGATCTAAACCAGCTTAATGCCTGTCCCTGAACACCAGTGTAGTTTTGTAGTCGATCCAAGAGTATTTTATGATCTATAGTGTCGAACGCAGCGCTAAGATCAAGTAGGACTAGTATTGAGATACAGCCTTGGTCAGAAGCTAAAAGTAAATCATTTGTAATTTTAACTAGCGCAGTTTCTGTACTATGATGCGGTCTGAATCCTGACTGGAATTTTTCATAGATATCATTTTCTTGCAAAAAAGAGCACAATTGAGCGGACACAACTTTTTCTAGTATTTTTGACATAAATGGAAGATTTGAAATGGGTCTGTAATTTGCTAAGTTATTTGGATCTAATTGCGGTTTCTTAATGAGAGGTTTTATTACTGCCAGCTTGAATATTTTTGGAACATGACCTAAAGATAAAGACGAGTTAATAATATTGAGGAGAGGCTCTTCCACTACAGGTAACACTTCTTTTAGTAGTTTAGTGGGTATTGGATCTAATAAACATGTTGTTGGTTTAGAAGCAATGATAAGTTTATTTAGCTCTTCCTGTCCTATCGTTGTAAAGCGGTGTAGTTGTTCTAGAGGGGCCATAATTGAGGCTGAATCATAAGACACCATAGAGGATTGTACATTTATAATTGTGTTTTGGATGCTTTCTATTTTCTCATTGAAGTAATTCATAAAATCATTACTGCTAAACTGTAACGGTATATTTTGCTCTGGCGATGTCTGTTTATTTGTTAGTCTAGCCACGGTGTTAAATAAAAACCTTGGATTATTTTGGTTATTTTCTATTAGTTTGCGAAGATGCTCAGCCCTGGCAGTTTTTAGAGCCTTTTTATAACGTGACATACTGTCTTTCCACGCGATTCTAAAGACCTCTAAATTAGTTTGTTTCCATTTACGCTCTAAGATACGAGTTTCTCTCTTGATAGCATGCGTATCACTGTTGTACCAGGGTGCTTTAGTTTTCTCTGTAACCTTTTTTAATCTAATTGGTGCAACAATATCTAATGTACTAGTGAAAATGGTGCTCAAACTGCTAGTCATTTCATCTAATTGATCAGTTTGTTTGGGTTCACTTAGCAGCTTAGATAGATCAGGTAAGCTATTTGAGAATCTATCTATAGTGGTTGGAAGGATTGTTCTGCCTTTTCTATAACGTGGCGCAACATGACATATTTCGGCAGTACGTATTATGCAAGTCACCATGTAATGATCAGTGACATCATCGTTTTGCGGTATAATATTTATATCAGTTGGACTGGTTCCATATGATATAATTAAATCTAGTGTATGATTTAGACGATGAGTGGGACCACTGATGTTTTGTTTGACCCCAAAGGAGTTTAATAAGTCTGTAAACGCAGCCCCTAAAGCATCATTTGTATTATCTACGTGTATGTTAAAATCTCCAACAATTATTGCTTTATCGACATTCACCAATAGATCCGAGAGAAAGTCTGCAAACTCCTTTAGGAATTCAGCATATGGCCCTGGAGGTCTATATACAGTAGCCAAGGCTAGAGATAATATGGATTTCTTTCTTACATCTAAGAGCCTAACATTTAGCACAAGTACTTCAAAAGAATTAAACTTGTGACCTGTTTATGAGTAACATTAAAAATATCTTTATAGATTGTCGCAACACCGCCACGCGACCGATAGACGAAGGCTCATGCTTATAACAGTATTCTGGTGGACTAGAGTCATTTAGACCGAAATACTCATTTGGTTTAAGCCAGGTTTCAGTAAGGCACAGAACATCAAAATTATTATCTGTGACCATTTCATTTACAATAACTGCTTTAGGTGTGAGCGATCTAATGTTTAGAAGACCTAGCTTTAAAAATTGTTTTTGTTCACTGATATTTAGATTTTCTGGTTTAATTACAATAAGATTTTTGCTAAATCCTGCACTAGATTTATTGTTTGGCTTCACTAAACGAGGAATGGACACAGTTTCTATGTAACGCTCCACACTATGCATATTAGTTAAGTTTGGACAACAGAGGCTGTGAATTTGGACTTTGACTTACTAGTCATCTGGTGTGTAACGTCTCGGAGATGTTGTCCTGACAGAACACCCGCTCCGATTCTGCTGGGGTGGAGTCCGTCTGCCCGGATACAGCCTGGGTCGCTCCCAAAACAGATGCCAATTATTTACAAAGAGCAGTTTCTGTTCATTACACATTAACATTAGCCATTCATTAAATGCAAAAAGTCTACTGAACCTTTCCTGTCCTTGTCTGTACGTGGAAAGCGGTCCGGACACCGATGATCGTTGCTTTAGGCGCTGTGGTGCGTACCGTCTCGATCAGGCTCATGTAGTCCTTCTTCAGAACCTCGGTCTGCCGTTGCCTGATGTCATTCGCTCCCGCTTCCAGCACAACAGCTCCGATGCGCGTGTCACCGCCCACGTTATCGGGAACCTGAGCGGCGATATCAAGAACACGGGCACCGGGGAAACAGTGTGTGCGTACATTACCTTTACCCGAAGTAGCGCGGACATGACGGACCATGGATGTCCCGATGATCACGGCGTCATCGCGTTCCGGCTCGCGAAGAGGGAGAAGCGGTTCCGAGTGGAGATCTCGAAGACCGGGAGGGGCGGAGAGGTAGCTCTGGTCCTGGCTCGTGTCCTCCGCTGCGTGATCCATGCTCCACGGTGTTGTGCCGGAGTCGGAGTGAAAGAAGGCCGGGCTGATCGCGTCGTCCTGGGCAGAGGAGCATACGGAGTGGATGAGGAAGTACTAACAGAGTTAACGTTACTAACCACTGAGTTGTGAGCGTCGGCGCGTGAAGCTTCAAGCGTTGAACGCCGGTCCAACAGCTCGGCTTGCTTCATCAGCAGACTGCGGATCTGCTTCTCGACGCGTTCCAGCTCCTGCTTCACCGTGAAGAGCTCGAATGTGTCCTCACCTGCACACAGAGGTAACGTTAGACTCTCATCCGATGTGTTCGCCATTATAAAAGATGAACAGTAAATTAATATCCCAACTAATTTAGGACTGAAATGCCGTATGCAACCCGTATCTTTTCAGTGAAACGGGTGTAAAATGAGACGGCCGATAGGCGAAGGGACACGCGTTGAATGCTAGCGGGCTAAAGGTGATAGAAAAATAGAAAGTGCTAGTTTATAAATGAGTGGTAAAGAAGAAAATCAAGGAATTAATTAAGAAATTCTCCAGAGCTACAAACACAAGTACAGATCGCACGCGTATGCGCTGTAAAGGCAGGTTCTCACAGCAAATGCCAGGCTATGTCAGAGAAGAAAATGAATACTTTAAAAATATTTATAGAAAATGTACCCATTTAAACTTGTTTTTATTATTTCCCAGATCCCGCTTCCACTTGTCCTGTTTAGCCTGGCTGGACAAGTGTCAGATGAGAGCTAAACTGTTTAAGAAATACGACTTGCCATTGATGTACAAGTGATTGCAATAGGCCTGTGTGTGAGAGAGAGAAATGAGGCTATGTTTATTTAAAACAAATGCTACTGAATTAACTAAGTTGTTTTTATCTAACCCTTCTAGGCGCCAGAGGTTCGGTTGAAACCATGCGAATAAAGCTGGTGAAAGTGTGTTCCATCCAACGGCTTTAAAGCGAATAAAAACCTGTACGTAATGACGTCACATGCTGTTTTGCGATCAAATAGTTATATCGAATTGATTTGTAGACATTTTAAGGTGTTTCCAATAATTTTCACACTGAATTGAACAACATTCAAGCAAACTTTTGCTAACAAAGTTTTGTTAGACAAAACGGATCGCCATCTACCTACAAATGATCAATATTTCACAAGTTGTAATGCTTATGTGCCAGCTGATAGCGACATGAATGGGATAATGCACATGCCGAGGCGGTCGTTAGCCTGAAGGGGTTGTATTCGCTATAACAACCACCTCGCTTTACATTATCCTACTTATTACATATAAATCAAACAAATAAATAAATAAATAAATAAATAATTTGATACAAAATATTGACTTAAAAACGAGTTTATTGATTAACAGAGACGTCGAGTATTGCTTCTGATAAAGAAAATAGTCTATTCCGTCTCTGAACTGCGCCAGTGAGGCAACAGTGTTTTATAGCAGCTCCGCAGTCACTGCAACAGAAAAAACAGACCACATTCTACATTAGAATTCGAACCAATCAACGTTAAAACAGAAGCAAAACTAACTGTAAGAAAACAACAACGTTGCTATTGATGATGCCGATGCACTGCAAATGCCCGACGACAGCGGAGGGGACTATAGTGTGGGAACGACACAGTGCTCCATCAGTTCTGGGTGATCCTGGTTCTGAGAACACTCACGGAAACCCTGTGGTTGAAGCATTTTTTTACTTTGTCCACTTACATCTGTCTTTGTTGACAATCCGCCATGTGTGCGCAAACAGAGTGGGACTGGCCGGAAATGAACTCGTCTTCTGACGTGTTGCAACCATAAAAGGGCCTAAAACTTAATCGCAATTCATTATTTATTCGGTAAATAACGTTTCCATCAGCTTTTATCGCATTAGCCGTATTTCGATCAGAGAGAAAATCCGCATGTAGACCGAACGTATTCCATTTTAGTCGATATTCATGAAATTCTATCGAATTTTACTATTTCCGTAAGGTATTTTTCATTCGATGTCACTTAATTCGGATAAAAACGTGTCGATGGAAACATGGCTACTGATTCAATGCGCTGTAACTTCTGAAACATTTTGTACAGAAACATGATGTTTTTTGAGTCAGGGATGAAGTATGACATGTCTGCCATCCAGTGGAAGGGGATGTTGAACAAAATTTGACACCCACTTTGACAAAATCGTCTGTTTTATTCAGTGACGTATCTTGTCGAGTAAATTTGACCGTGGCGTTAAGCTTTCATGCATATTACGCATTGGAACGTTGTTGCAGTTTACGGTTGGGGACTTTTTTTTCTAGTGGATTCTAATAGCTTAAGACTATTCTAAAGAGCATTTCTGAGAAGTTGTATGCATACAGGTTTAGGGATGCAACGATTACAGATTTTGTAAGTACGATTATTGTCTGAGAAATAATCACGGTTTAACGATTATCACGGGTAACACTACTAATGTATAATTTCACATGAACACTCAACACTAGATTTTAATGTGTTATTTATAGCTGCAACATGGTACAAATTATAAAATGACAAACAATAATCAATCTCCTTCTTTGGAATTAAAGAGAAGTGCTTTGTAGTGCTTACATTCAGTATTTTCTTAACAAACAGTATTTCCTTAACAAATTAAGTCAAAGGCTGCAGGACTCTTTGATTGAAATAGACCAGGGTTTAGTTTGTTCTACATTTATTGTCAACCTGAAGTAGAAAATAATCTACCTCAATATCTTGTTGGTATTTCACTTAAAACATAAATAATTCTATAAAGGGAGAATAAAAGTCTTTCGGATCTATTGAATTAAATTTAAGCTAAATATTAACCATGTCTTTATTTTAAAAGAAAACAAAATAATTCCACTTTTCCTAAAGTAAAACACAGTCTTCTTTTCAATTAATGATATATGCATTTCTTTATAACTACTTGCAGACATCATTCTTTATTCTTTCAAGCAGCCATATTTATTTGTATGAATATAATTAATCCTTATTAAAGTTATTAACAAACAGTGAATGCTTTTCTTTTGTTGCTTGATCAATATTAAGGATACAAGACCGCATTAGGTTTACACTGTCTCTTTAAGAAGTCGGATCATGCCCAATGACACCAATTGCGCTGATGCACACAGTACTCCACAACTGTTTAAGACATACCGACATAGTTTACATGAATACTGTCCAAACCGGACATTTAGACATAATGTTGTGTGTTTGACTATTCAGACACGAAGAGAGCTCAGCTGAGTACCCGCGCGCTGTATGTGTCTATGAGCATGGCTGCACACGTCGGGTCGGGTTGTGGCCACAGAAAACCGTACCAAATAGAGCTTTATATATAGATATATAGAACCCAAATAGAGATTTTTTTGCATCGTCACTCCCTATTCAGATCTTTTTTAACATGTTATGGGACCGCAGGGTAGACCAACAGTACAAATGTGCGCATCACACACGCAGGACATCAGTTCTGACTGGATCGCTCCCCAGGTCGTCACTATCTAACATTTGCGTCTAGTTTTTATTCGTTTCTCGTCTTGTTTTTGTCTGTGAAAAAAATGTTAACGAAAATAATAAACGGAAACTTTTTTACGGCAAGTTTTGCAGACAGGCGATCTGTCTTCTTCAATTACACCCTTGTTATTCTTTGTGTATGCAAAATACTCCCACACTGCTGACTTGAGGCGTTTTTTTTTCTGTGGAAATAGAGCGTCGCTGCTTAGTCCCTCTACCATAGTGACTGATGAGCACTTTAAGCTGGTGCACCGCTGGTGTAACTTTGTTTTCGTTTTGTGTAGATGCCTGTGCAGAATACACGGTGTTGCAAAGTCTTTACGATTAATTAACCGTGACGTTTTAAATCGCGGTTAATTGTGAAATCCGGTAATCGCTGCATCCCTAATACAGGTAGATATCAGCAACTACCTCATTTTACAAAGTTCGGAAATGTTACATGTTACACAAACAGTAACTTAAGTTGTATTAACTCACTTTGACGAAGTGATGAGTAACATTACACACAGGCATTTTCCCATTCGGCTCCTCCCGACCGCAGACGTAGGTTTGAAGCCGTTAGGGTTAGTTTTTCGGTCAAATTCTTGCATTTTCCCCCTTATGAACAACAGATTTTGGTACATAAATAAAAAGTCCTCGTGGTTTGATTCGATTCAAGTAAACATAAACGACGCAAAACACAGGCATTTTGAGTTTGTTATAGTGCGTTCTAATTGCAGCAAATCACTTCCTTCCCTCCATTTGAAATTCCGCGCCATGCAGGGCTCCAGACTAACTCTTTCTACTGGTTGCACTAGTGCTCAGCGCAACTTTTCAGTTGGTCGCACAAGCATATGATTTGGTCGCACTTTTTTTTTGCTACATGCCATGGGATTAATCAATGCATGCTGATGAATAGTGGTTTTAATGGACCAAAGCTAGCAAAGGCTTTCTGGGTTGCAGCATAAACACCTGTATTAATTATCATTGCCAAATTTCAGGATTTTTATGGATTTTGGACAGTAATTTTAATCTGTAATTTTAAGCTCTTTATAGTTCAATTGTATGCAGTCTATTTACATTTGAATCACATTCTATCTATCTGTTTATCTATCTGTCCGTCCATTCCGTCTTTTATCATTTTTCTATCAGCATCATCTTTATATCTTTTAAAAATCATTAAACATTCAAATGTATTCATTACATTTTAATAGATTAGATGATTATAATAAGCTAATACCGATTTTTCCTTGTCAAAGTTTAGTTGTAATAGAAACAGAAATCTCACACTCCTTACCTTCTGCATTTTATAATAATTTCCTTTCCTCAGTCGAGCGATTACTCTCATCTAACCGCTGAAAAGGTGTAGGAAGAAGGGGCTTAATTTGTAATTGCGCATTCCACCATCAGTGTGCAATGCGCGTGACGTCTACGTTCGTCAATAAATAAACTGCACGTGTGTTGCGGAAGAACAATGTTGCCGGAGCTAATTCTTTCCATTAATGTCTATGGCGAATCACGCAGGCACTGGGCAACTCCGCATTCCGAGTTTGACCCGGGATAAAACAGTCCGAATATAAACACTTATTATAGGCGTACCGTAGTGATTCAGGATAAATCAAAACACGGTTTGAAAATGGATTCATGATGTAGCCTACTCGTTCATTTTGAACATAATGTAGCGAACTGTCAATGGCTGTGTGGCCGTCAATCAGCTCATGGTGAACCCTGGGTGCCTGTTGGTTGCGGCCTGGAAGAAGGCGGCGGTTTGAGAATCGAAGTTCGTCTGTTGTTTTTGGATGCTCTATTCAGAAGCTGTTTCTGAATGCTGCATGCGCTCTGGCCGAATAGACAACTTACTGAACTCTGGCCTTGTGTGAGATGCTACAGTAAGTCACGGACTGCAGCAGCTGATACAATAGCGTTTTTGTTGCGTGAGTCGTCCACACGCACATGCGACCACATAAAAATTTAACTCTGCACATTCTCAAAAAATGGTTCGCATATGCGACCAATTGGCTCGCAGTCTGGAACCCTGGCGCCATGGCAACGCAGTGGCGTGACGTCAGATGAAAACAAGCCAGGGTTCCAGACTGCGACCATTTTTGAAGAATGTGCGAGTTAAAATATTATGTGGTCGCATATGTGCGAGTGGTACGCTTGCGCAACAAAACGCTGTTGTATCAGCTGCTGCAGTCCGGAATGATTGTAGCATCTCACACGAGGCCAGAGTTCAGTTAACTTGTTTATTCGCCAGAGCACGTGCAGACATTCAGAAACACAGCTTCTGAATAGAGCAACAAAAAACAACAGACGACCTTCGACCCTCAACCCGCCCCCCTTCCCAGGCCGCCAACCAACAGCTTGCACTTGGGGTTCCAGCTGATTGACAGCCACACAGCCATTGACAGTCGCTACATTATGTTCAAAATGAACGAGTAGGCTACATCATGAATCCATTTTCCAAACCGTGTTTTTGATTTATCCTGAATCACTACGGTACGCCTATAATAAGTGTTTATATTCGGACTATTTTATCCCAGGGTCGACTCGGATGCGGAGTTGCCCAGTGCCTGCGTGACTCGCCATAGACATTAATGGAGAGAAGTAGCTCCGGCTAACAGTGTTCTTCCGCAAGACACGTGCAGTTTATTTATTGACGAACGTAAACGTCACGCGCATTGCACACTGATGGTGGAACGCGCAATTACGAATTAAGCCCCTTCTTCCTACGTCTTTTCAGCGGTTCGATGAGAGTAATCGTCTCAACTGAGGAAAGGAAATTGTTATAAAATGCAGAAGGTAAGGAGTGTGAGATTTCTGTTTTTATTACAACTAAACTTTGACAAGGAAAAATCTGTACTAGCTTATTATAATACTCTAATCTATTAAAATGTAATGAATACATTTGAATGTTTAATGATTTTTAAAAGATAGAAAGATGATGCTGATAGAAAAATGATAAAAGACGGAATTGGACAATAGATAGATAAACAGATAGATAGAATGTGATTGAAATATAAATAGATGGCATGCAATTGAACTATAAAATGCTTAAAATTACAGATTAAAATTACTGTCCAAAATCCATGAAAATCCTGAAATTTGGCAATGATAATATATTACAGGTGTTTATGCTGCAACCCAGAAAGCCTTTGCTAGCTTTGTTCCATTAAAACCACTATTCATCAGCATGCATTGATTAATCCCATGGCATGTAGCAAAAAAAAAGGTGCGACCAAATCATATGCTTGTGCGACCAACTGAAAAAGTTGGTAGCACCAGTGCAACCAGTAGAAAAGTTAGTCTGGAGCTAGTGTTGGGCGATATGCTCCATTTCCAAATCGTCCTATCGTCAGCCTGTGAGATCGGCGATACACGATATTATCGTGAGGGGGCGGGGTTTACTTATTTGATTATTAACTTGATTAGTTACTCATTAATTTGCTTGTTTTATTACTTTATTTTATATACATGTATCTTTTTTTTCTATTTTGCTAGCAAATGTGGAGTGTTTATTAATAGGATCAGGTTATTTCCTGGTATAGTGATTAGTGAGGTAAAAAAAGATCCTAATCATTTTTTATATTTCAACATGTCAACGGGAAATTTACGGACACATAGCCTATCCTCATGCTGTTACATGCAGCATTTTGACTTTCTGCACGAGATGAAAACGCGTTTAAATAAGTTATTGGGTCAGAAAGGTTCCGAGTTTGCGATATATGTCTTCCTACCAGTGCTCTGTCTGTTTGGATGCACTTCACATGCGCACTTGGTAAGCACGAAGTACGCGGGTTAATGTGTTTTTATGCCGGGAGAAATCAGAGCAAGGGGCAAACATCTAGCCGAGTCGATCGGTTTATATACTTATGACTTGACTCTGATAAAGGAAAACGGGTTGATGCGTTTACATGACCACATGCATTGTCAGTTTATTCAACATAACCGGGTTAAGAACATGCATGTAAACGCGCTCATTCCCTGAAAGTGAAAGTAAAAAGGACTGCTTTCGGTATCTGCATTAACGCCGCGTTCTCTCAGAGACGACGACTGAAAACGGTAGCTATAATACTATTTTAGTGATATTATTATTATTAATAATATTTAGTAATTGTATTGTTTTTAGTGTTGGTGTCATTAAACGTTTTTTTAATGTGCTATATGGAAACAAAATACTGACGAACAACGATGCCGTTTTCATCTTGGATCTATATAAGAATGATGCGTCTGTTAAAACAAGCACTCTTGATAATTTGTGAATGGATCACCTTGTAATACAATTTTGATGTGGGATGTAGTTTTTTAGTCTGTTTTAAAAACATTCTCCTCATAAGCGCGTGTCGGTGTTGTCGCAAGTGTTATAACACGTGGTGATGAATTATGTTCATTCACGTTATGAATTTAGGCAAGGCAAATTAATTGTAGTTCCTTATATTAATTTAATAACAATACTAGCTTTATAATAATAATAATAGGCCAAATAATTTAATACATTAATGGTAAAACGAGCTAATTATCGTATTGATATCGTCAAAGGCATCTGCCGTCGGCGATATCTCAGACAATCGTCGATACACGATACTATCGTCTATCGGCACAACCCTATCTGGAGCCCTGCAAGCTATTCCTACCTTACTGCTAGTTTCAAATGCATGTTTGCTACAGAATATTATGCTTAATGCACATTCTGTTGCGGCAACATAATGGGCCGTTCACACACCAAGGATGATAATTATAAAAGGGATAGTTCACTTTGAAATTAATTTTTGGTATGTTTTAGCTTACCTCAAGGGCATCCAAGATGTAGGTGTCTTTGTTTCCACAGTATTTCCAATTTTGACATTTTTCAGTCAAACCGTTGTTGTCTGCCAGTCATATAATGCAGGTATTGGGGGTCCACGTCAAAGAGCATGCACAGAGAAGTCAAAATTAAACATGATTTAATGGCTCGTAAATGTAAGTACACATTGATGGCCTCAGACATGAAACGAGCGGTTTGTGTGGAGAAAGCGAACAGTATTTATATAGTTTTTACCTCGTGTAATCACAGTCACGTCCACGTGATCTGAATCAGTTGTGCAATGTCCAACTGAACCCGAACTGAATCATGTTCAGATGTTCCGCAGAAGTGATTCGCTTGCGTGTGTACGTCATAGGGGTGGGGGAAAAATCGATTCTTAGATGCATCGCGATGCGGACGTGGACGATTCTGAATCGATTCACAAATGTCAAAAATCGATTTTCAAAAAAAATATATATATATATATTATTTTATATATATTTATAATAACGTAATATTGACGCAACGTGAAAGACGGAACTCTGAAGCGCAGAAGTGCAGTGGCCGGACCGTCTGTGGCGTGCACATAACAGAGACGCAGAGTGATGACTGAGCGCCGAATCCAAAACACCCTCCTCGTTAAAAGCTGACGTGTGGAGGGGTGTGCGATAGCACCATTTTTGATCGTGGACTATTAAAATGTCTCCACTATCTGCTTTTGAAGAAATATCGTAGTATCGTGTTACAGTGCATTCTATCAGTTCAGTTCTGGCTCAACTGTACAACGCGACGTAGCCTACACATCACACGTTAATGAATAGGTACGGGACACTGCAATTCACAAAAGTTCATTATTTGCATAAGCCTTGCCGGTTAAACATTTAATTCACGTGCTGATGCGCTGTTCCCGACGCTCACAGGCACTAGAAGCCTGTCAAACAGCGCCTGCCCTGAACACTGGGTTAAGTTATCTTTCGAGTCTTATGCTAATACTGTTAAACACATACAATGTTTACATAAACAGAATTGGCTATGTCTAAAGTGAAAGCAAACATTTGAGAGAAAATCTGGTGTAAAATGCGTCTATATTAAACGCGTCGCTTGCTGGTCTAAAAGTGACAGGAGTAAATAGTACTGCCTCTCGTCCTTAAAGGGATAGTTCAGAAACAAACAAAACAAAATCTGTCATTATTTACTCTAATGTTGTTCCAAACCTGTATATATATATATTTTTTTTTAATGTGGGTAACCAAACAGTTGCGGGTCCCCATCAACTTTCAGGAGGGAGAAAAAAAAAACTATGGATAACAAGTATGCTGCTAGTTCAGGGCAGGCACACATTTATTTTCCTGTTGGTTCTTTGCAATGTTAATAAAATATATTATTAATTCTTCATGGGTCATTACTTTTTACTTTTAAAACAAAGTATTTATAGTCACACACAAAAAAGATTCAGATAATCGATTTAGTATCGAATCGGAAGCCCTCTGAATCGTAATCGAATTCGAATCGTGAGGTGCCTAGAGATTTCCCACCCTAGTACGTCACTCAATATTTACACGGAGATTTCGGAAGTTTTACCTTTTACTAAACATATTAGATATACCGAAATCGCCTTCCATTGCGATTTCCCGTATATGTAAATATGTTTAGTGAAAGGTAAAACTTCCAAAATCTCTGTATAAACAAAGAGCGACTTCCGGCACATGCGCAGACCGAAGCGCCCGTGCTGTCAGATCAGTTTGACATCTCTGTGATAGCATGAGGTAAAAACGATATAAATACTGTTGGTTTTTGCACACAAACCGCTCGTTTCAGTGTCTTAGGCCATCAATGTGTACTTACATTTTACGAGTCATTCAATCATGTTTAATTTGGACCTCTCTGTGCATGCTCTTTGAGGTGAACCAAGGGTGAACCCCTAAACCTGCATTATATGACTGATAGACAACAACGGTTTGACAGAAAAATATCAAAATTGAAAATACTTTGGAAACAAAGACTACGTTCACACTGCAGGGCTTAATGCTCAATTCCGATTTTTTGAAAAAATTAGATTTTTTTGCAAGGCCGTTCATATTTCCAATTAAATGCGACCTTTTGTGATCTCCTGTGTGAACGTGAAATGACCCAGAAGTGACCCGCATGCGCAGAAGACGAGTACTCTCAGCGGTCAACGACGTCACTTGTTGTTTGCGGAAGTAGCTAAATGGATGTCTTACAGTGGCGCTCGTTTAGCAATATTAAAGTTATTTTCACAACAGAGCCAGCACACTTACAATCTTCTCGTTTTAAGAAGAAAATTAAACAGAGAAACATGTGGGTGCGGTGTCGCAGCCAGGAGTGGTGGGATACTGATGTGAGTGGCTTCACTGATACAGAATTCATCAGTAACTTCCGAATGACCAGATCCACCTTCGATTGTGAGCGCCTTCGATCAACTCTGTCACGGGAAGAGACACGTCTGCGGCGGCCCATAAGTAACAGTGCAGAAACGCGTTGGAGTGTATTCGCGAGCTACAGGTGCGTGCAATGACGTGCATGTCGGATATATGTGACCTGGCCGTTCAGATTGCAGTCGCATTTCAAAAGATCGGATACATATCGGATTTGGACCACATACCCAAGTGGCCTGGGTCGCATTTGAAAAGATCGGATCTGTGTCGTTCAGACTGTCATGAAAAAATCAGATACAGGTCGCATAGGGGCAAAAAAATCGGAATTAGGTCGTTTCAGCCTGCAGTGTGAACGTAGCCAAAAAGACACCTACATCTTGGATGCCCTCTGAGGTAAGCTAAAACATACCAACAATTAATTTCAAAGTAAACTATCCCTGTAAGTTTTAATAATCGTTCTGATTCAATGAGAATATGGATGTCCACACCACAGCTATAATTACACAGAGGAACAGTATTGTTGGAATCACTTCAGAATATTTTTATATTCCGACTGATAAGCTAGTAAAAATATTGACAGCTAGTCAAAATCAGTTTGAAGATTTAAATTGGTTGACTATATAACTGCAGTGTGTGTTTATAATAAACAATGTTATCATCTGTTAGTGTGGACGCTGAACGCCCGTTTCACACATACTCCGTTTGCAGTGCGTATGCGGTCCGTATTCTTTTCCGTACCCATGTTAACAGGTTAGAGCTTTCACACTGCACGCGGATGCAGTCCGTCGATCCGTTCCAGTTGCGGTGCGTATACAGCAGTGCAGAGATCGTTTCCACACCGAGTCTATTTCTGCTGTGCTGCAAACGCAGAAATAAAGTGAGAGCGCATGGTTCGTGGTCAAAATGAACTCAGATTGACCTCGAAATGTAGTAGTTTCACCATATATGCATTTAATTAAACAAAATGTAGCCTATTTAATTGTTTCATCTTTTTACTTAGACATTACTTCTTAATATATATATATATATATATATATATATATATATATATATATATATATATATATATACACACAAGTAGTGCATGCATTCGTTATTTAAGTGTTTAAACGTGCATGCGTCCATTAAGTTTGTAAAAGTGTACAAAGAGAATCGCAAAGCTGGCAAAACCTTTATTTTAATAAAAGTTGCTGCATAGGGTGAACATATTTTGATTAGCAAAAACCAGGACACATGGCTCAGCAAACAAATGATACTCGAAGTTTACTCAAATATGCCTTATTAATTTCAATATAGGCCTATTTAAAATAGGCTTGCTCCCTCTGTGGATAGAAAATTGTTATATTAAGACACAAATTCAGATAAATTCAGAGGCGCCTATCCTCTGAGAAGCCTATCTGAATTTGTCTTAATAGCGCTACTCAAAATGTTTTATTAGGACAGGTTTAAAAAAATAATGAATGAAATAATTATAAAAAATAATGTATCTTCTGTATTAAGAAAAATAAATATTAATTAACTAAAAGAAATACCTTCAAATTGAACAGAAATACCTCTCACAAACTTACAAAAACAAATTAGTTTTCTTCCTCTTTACCTTGTTTTTCTTCCTCATCCTCCTTTTTTGCCCATCTCCTATATTTTGCTGTAAAAGTGATCTTTCCCAGCGTTTTTTTTTTTTTTTTTTTTAAATCCGACATCACTTTATAAAAACCGGCCAGGACAGGACGTGAAACCAGGACATGTCCGGGATAACAGGACTGTTGGTCACTCACCCTATTGCTGCAACTTCTGAATTTGAAATAAAAATAGTGAGTGTTTGTGGTACAGCATACGCACTGCAAACGCAGCATATGTGAAAGCATTTTAGCGCATGCTGCTCCTGTACCAGATACGCACCGCAACACTCACCGCATACGCACTGCACACGGAGTATGTGTGAAACGGGCGTAATACAGAGTTATCGTTCTTAAAGGGTATCTAAACCCCTGGTCAGAGCCTGACTCCACCCACTGGCAATATTTGAAAATGCTGAAAAAGTGGGCAGACCCCAGCGGAGATAGAGGGGACGAAATAGATGCTAATCACTCTATCCTGATCGTTTTCAATACTCACAATTCCAATTCCTGACTCCCTACAGTGGTTTTGATGACGCAAGATGGTTTTTATACTGCCAAGGGCGTAGCTCGCGTGGTGAGCTGAAACCTTTGTACGTCACGAAGTGCGGAACATCCAATAGGAAAATTCAACTGCAGTAGCCACCGTTCAACCTGAAGAGGGCAGCACTAAGACATTTTTACACCATATATTGTAGAAATAGAACACTTTATAAACAAATGTCAAAAAAAGTTACTTGAATCAATGACTGGTATTAATAAAGATCCATTCTTACAGATCATTAACTAAAAAAAACTTGGTTAAGTGTTTAGTTACTCTTTAAAGTCCCCCAGTGGTGAATGTCAAACTTTTAATGTTGTTTGTCTATATGGTGTTTTTAATTTGCTTTGAGATAAACAATGTACAAATTAATAAGTCAGCACCATTGCTGAGTATTTTCTCTTTAAAACTGCTGTAAACCAAAGACAGTCTCAAAAACACTGTTTGAAATCGTTGGTGTTTCTAAGGTCACAAACTACCTTGTAAGCAATCAGACCATGTGATTGCCATCAATGAGTGGATCTCTGAGCTGGTGTGTGTGTGTGGAGGTGGGGCTAATTTGCATATTTATACAACCGCGTGTACTTAATGAGGCAAGGGTGTAAGATACATTCAAGCTATTTTAAGGCATGAAGATATTTTTTATTATTAAGAAGCAATTAAAAGTTATTTTGGTGAACAAAGATGAGTTTTAAGGGATAAAGTTATTGACAACAGGGGACTTTAAGACTCCATCACCTTTGCTATTTATAGTTATTGTGTAAAACTTACAAACAAATGTTCTCGTCATACTGTAATTCACCTCAACATTAAACTTTTCCATTACGTTAGCATAACTGATTAATTTATTAAACAATTCCCAGACAGTTTGATTATTATTTATCTCTGTGCTATAGTATTGAGGAGGATGGAGGTGTGCACAATTGCCATGCAAATATTATATTAAAAATAGGCTTTAAACCTAGGCTTTGTTTTATTTATCTAAAATACAGTTACTTATTTCTTTTGATTATGGGAGGAAAAATGATTTGAATATTTCTTGGAAGTTTCCATGTGATTCACACAAACATGGAGATCAGAGAAGTACATAGTCTTGAACATGCATAGACATAAATCATTGATATGATTTCAGTAGTGCTGTCTTATTGGACCTGATGCTCCACCTGTCTGTGAAGAGAGAGATGAATGGTGTGTCAGTGGATGCTTTTGGATGTGAGGTTCACACTGTAATCAGGGACAGGAGAATATAGAGCACAAGATGTGCTTTTACTCATTTTAGCGCATGCCTCCCTCTCCCAGTGTGCAGTGTTTGAAGGAAGTTAGCAGTTCACATTAATTTTTCATAACTCTTTTCTTTAGATGCCAGCCATGATGCCACCAATGATACCAGGAATGATGATGCCTCCCCGGTTGCCAGCTGCATCAATCCAGCCTACAGGACCGGTAAACTAGCCTGTATATCACACTATTCCATCAGTGCTAGTTAAAAATAGACCATTGCATGCTGTCAGCAGTGTCTGAATAACCCTAATGATCACACTGCAAAGTGGCAAAATGTACCAATTTAGAATCAACACCTTTTTTATGGCACTTATCCACATGTTATGAGTGATAGTAGCAGAAAAAGATCAGCTTGATCCAATTTATTTCAGTGTTTTATACGATCTCTTTCCTTACAGCACACTGTGTGACTGTTAGGTGTGTAATGGTTCAAATTACTCATGGTTTGGTTTGTATCACAGTTTTAGAGTCATGGTTTCTTCTGTACGATTCTCTATTTGCTATGTTCAGGAAAAAAGGATTACAAAATTGTCCGAAAATTGTCAAAAAATGTACAATTCTACAAGAAACAGAACAAATAAATACAATTGAGAAAATTGTATTTGTTTTCAGGTACAGAAATTAAAGTAATCAAATGTAAAAACACTGCATATGATATTCACTTTATAAATTAAAGATTAATTCTTATAAACTTACTAAGCTTACTACTATTCAGTCGAGCAGTGAGTGATTTCTCTATTGTTTAACTTTAAAAATAATATTTTTAAAGTATTTCAGCTGAAAGAATATTAGGCTGCGTCACTTTAAAACAATGCATGGATCCATTATACTGTTACATATGCATTGTCTTTTTTAACTGTTTACATTCACTTAAGACATAACATACTATGTTTGCTAGGATACTCAACATACCACAGCAACATGCATAATTCAGTGAAAAGAGTGAGTGAGAAAAGAGAGAGTGAAAAACAACATAACTGTCTTTTGATCCCAAAGTGACGCTTCGTGTATCATTAGGAACCAAACGTACTGTAACTTTAATTACTCAGTCCAAAATGAACATTCATTATCATAATAAATGTTCATTTTGGACTGAGTAATTTAATTAGCGTACATAATTAAATGAGGGTACATAATATAAACAGTGCTTTCAGAATCTAAAATCATATAAGACTCATTTGAACTGAAGAACATGAGTGCATGCATGTAAACAACATACATATGTAACATACAACATGCATAATTGTTGTTTTCAGTAGTTAGCTAATACATTTCTTATCACAGTTGAAATGCTTGTGCTGCTTTTTTTTTGGTCTTTACTGTCATTTGATAAATTTAATCTTTGCTAAATGAAAGTTTTAATTTCTTTATTTAAAAATTAAAAGATATTTATTTACTGACCCAAAAATGTTGACCCATAGTGTATTTAAATATAAGCACCAGGTCAGTACCCTGGTAAAATATGTTTAGTTCAGATGACATGGCAGTTTCAGTTCAATGGCCCTCCTTTATCAAAAGTGCGTACACCAAATTTCCAGCGTACACCTTGCGTACACCCAAAACCACGGTGAGTTTGAGATTTATCAATATGGAAGTGGGCGTACGCACGCTCGAATCCTACACAAGCTCAGGAGGTGTTAGTGAGGAAATTAGGGATGGGCATTTTTAAAAATATTGCATTCAAATATTTGGCCTCATAAAAATCGAATATTTCGAATATTCCGTTTATTTAAATTATGTTTAACGAAAAGACGTTAATTTTTTTTTTTTTTACGTTTTTGTCACCATTTCTGGACAAGCTTACATTTAGGCAATACACAACAAGCTTACAGTAGTAATTAAAGTTTTCTTTTAGTTGAAAACATTAAACAGTAGGCCTATTTGTAAACAATATATATATATATATATATATATATATATATATATATATATATATATATATATATATATATATATATATATATATATATAAAAGCATTATTAAAAGCATGCTCAAGCAGCGCGAGCGAAAAAAAAACCCTAATAAAGCAGATTGCGTCAGATATCGTACAGAACGTACACACATACACACGAGTCAGCAAATGATTGATTATCGTGTTTATATTGTTTCAAGTTTATGTTGAGAAAAACAATAATATCTAACGTTACATGCAGGGGCGCCGCCAGCACTTTAATGCTCGAGCTAGAAAAAGACGCGCGCTGACAGACGTTTCAGAGACACAAAGAGAACGGTGTTTCTAACAGCACTTTGCATTTTCTGTTCTTAAACCGGTCTCCCCAACGAAACTTAAAATAAGTGTGTCTCAAAATCATTTTGCTATTAGATAAGTTAACGTCTTTGATCACGCGGGGTCCAGCTGCGCTCACCTGCAGTTGTGATGCAAAGATGAACTGTTATCTTTCCTCACTTCGACTGTTTGGATTTCATGTGATTTCTCATGGTGATGATATCATAACTCAGATTAATTAATTCATTTGATCAAAAGTAATTCCGTTTAGTAAGAGCCTTTTCAAGTAACGTTAATTCCAAACTTCGCGAGGCAGATGACAACATTATGTGATCAAATACAGACAACTTGTTAACACACTCCACAGCGCCATCCAGTGCATTTAATTGTAACTGCGAGTTAGTTCTTAGAATACATCACTGTAGTGTTGTCAAAATATTCGGTACTTCGGTACCAAGTCGGTCCTAAAAAAATTTAAACGTCACGGTACCAAGTGCCGGTGGTACCGATACCCGGTCAAACCCGGATCTGGATGCGCATGCATGCACGAAGGGCGTGAAGTTGCGTCCTCTTCATGAAAGCAGCGGCGCTGCTGATGTGGTTTCTGTGTATACTAAACAGCAAAACGACTATTTAAATATGAACCCTGCATGTTGCGCTTGTCTCTGTGAATGACGGCGCTGACGCGCGCTTTCATTTAACGTTAATGTTACCTCACACACACACACGCACGCACAGAAGCACGAGTGACGCTCGCGCTGTTTTCAGTCTCTGCTGCCTCACGATATGATGACATGATTCATGATCCATTCATCTCCGAGAGTTACTTCATGAGCATTTTACCGTTTAAATATGAACCCTGCATGTTCTGCTTGTCTCTATGTGAATTAACGGCGCAGACGCGCAGTTTCATTTAACCGTTACCTCTCTCTCTCACACACACACACAAACACTGAAGCAAGAGTGACGCTCGCGCTGTTTTCAGTCTCTGCTGCCTCACCGATATGATGACATGATTCATGATTCCTATTCATCTCCGAGAGTCACTTCATAAGCATTTTACCGTTTCATTTGAGAAAAACTATCATCATATCCATAGGGTCGTATCATATCATATATCATACACACACAGAAAGTCAAAGGTCTCTGACGGCAACCCGTCAAAATAAAAGTTTGGTTTAACTTAAAGAAATGGACAGAAATAATTATATTAGGCTACTGTACAATATATTTAACTACGTCTCCATTTATTAAAAATACTACTGTAGCCTAAATCCACTGAATGCTGTATTTTTCACTTGATTTTTATTATAAACAATATTTCTCAGTATCATCAATATTTTCATTTAAACAACATGCTATAGCCTTCAAAGCTTTCATAAATGTACCATCATAAATAATAAAGTGATTGAAATCAATTTAATATATTTTTTCAAGTAGTTAAATAAAATTTAAAAAAAAAACTAATTTTGTTGAGGTACCGAAATTGGTACCGAGAACCGTGACATTTTAATGGTATTGGTACCGACTACTGGAATTTTGGTACCGTGACATCCCTACATCACTGCATTTACGGCCAGCAAAGCAGCGTATTCAAAGTTCGAATAGTAATTAATTTTTCAAATAATAATTACATATATCGAATATTCGTGCACATCCCTACAGGAAATGCGCAGAAAAATTCCTAACACCACAAAACGCACTGACAAACTAAAAGATATATAATGACCCACTGTAAAAAAAAAATCATTGTAATTATAAGCTTCAGTGTTTATTTTTGTACAAATTGGACTTCAATGTTTAATTTGTGTGACTTTACCAAAGCATTTGATTTGTAAGCATATGCATTCCTTCAGTTGCGAGCCCGCTTTATCCTGACGTTTCAGGATTATCCCCGGCAGGTGCGCATGGACTCGGTAGCCTAATGAAAGGCTTTCAATGACCAAAATATAATTCAGACTTACAAAATAATAAAAAATACATTCTTCTTCTTTTAAATGATAATAATACAAATAATAATAACGACATCCTTATTCTAAATAACAATTTAAGCGTCATTAATATAAATCATAATAATAAGAAGAATATTACAAATTGTCATGTAATTATTAATGTGAATGAATGGTACTTCACATCATCATCATCACTATTATACATGTGACGCGATTTCGAAATTGAATACCAATTTCAAAAGACGTGCTGTAAAATAATGCATTATGATAGGTCATTTCGGCTCACACGTCGGAGAAGTTTGTCTTCTTTGCCGTCTTCCGTGTGTCCATGGCGTAAAATGAGGGCGTGGGGGGAGCGGAGACTTGAATATATAAGGGCATGTTCTTCTAATGACAATCGTTTTCGGCCGCGGATTTATCAAGGGCAGGCATTGCGTACACCTGGATTTCAAAGGTACACACAGCTTCATAAATCAGGCGGTGAGAAGGATGTCTGAAACATAGAAGAAACATATACAACCGTTTCTACGCAAGATTGATAAATGAGGGCCAGCGTCTATATATAAGATCAAACTAACCATACATGTGCAGTTCTTAATTTTGAACACACCTCCTCAGTCAGTGGTGATTAAGATCTGCTTTCATGTAATCAGCTATATTAAGCATCAAACAGCCTGTCCTTAGTTAACCATATTAAATATTGATAGCATCAGTAATAATCAGTGCCAGGATTTGAGCTGTAGATGAAGAACGTCTGATCAGATGCAGAATCCTGCTGACGCTCCAGGAGCTGTCAGTCAAACTGCCCTGTCAGTCAGATAGCATTTTCCTTTCCTGCAATTTGGGTTAAGGACACTGCTAATGAAGTTAGATCTGATATCTTTAGATCTGCTCATGGAATAATTTAATTCCAACAATTCATGACAGAGCTTTCATGGATTATATGAATTTTCAAGTCATTTAAGATGCACACACAGATCAGCATGTTTATTCTATTGGCTTTTTTGTGTAATGAACCCTCTTTCCTTTGTCCATCTCAGCCTGGTGTGAGTCCAGTTGAGCCTGCAGGTAAGAGATAAATGGTTTTTGGTCCTAATCATATTGTTGATTATTATTTCTAAATGTAATCAGTGTTTTGTCCTTTTTCAGTGCCAGCTGCTCCCGGAACAACAGTAAGAACAAGCAATCAAAAACATTGTTGACATTATATAACTATTATTGGGATTGTATAAATGTCTAGTATTTTTTTTTCCTCTCTCAATAATCACAAGCCACAATCATAAACAGCGCTGCACAGATCCATCCAACATGCTATACAATGCTATTATTGAAGACGAAAAAACCTTTTAAAATGGAGATATTATTTATTTTCCCCTAGAGCACCACATTAACCGAGTCTTCACCTGATGAACAGACGAAAAAGGTTAGACACAACAAACTGTTTTTATCAGTCAAAAATGACACTTGCCTGAAAAAGTACAGTTAAGCCCCTTTCACACAGAGATTCCGGAAAATACCCGGATAATGTGACCCGGGATTGTTTGATTTCGGTTCATTCACATTGGCAGTGATCTGTGAGTGCGTTCACACAACCCGTAAAGATCCCGGAATGACACATGACGTCAAGATGAGACGTGTAACGTCTTGTTGGTCCTTTATTTGTTGAAGACGAACACACTTTCTTGTAAGAGCAACAGAGTCGCGCAATGGCACAAGTGTCATCACTATGACACACCCCTTACAGCTTTGGTCCTGGCTTTTGTTCACACAGCGCACGTTCTGGGACTGATTCCGGCAATGTTACTAGGTTCCAAACTCGGCATCGATGCTGGTATCAATCCCGGTCGTGTTTGCGTTTGGATTGAGTCACTCGTAAAGCACACCAGTTTGATTCATGGCTATATCATTCAGACCAGGCTAGTAACTGGATCAGTCAATTCATCAAGTAGTTCATTCACAACTTGGACATCACTGGTTCTCATACATTCTCCAAGGAGAGCCAGGGATCAGTTTGCTGTCACAAGAACAAGCTTTTATATGGTTTCAGAAGACTGTCATACATATGGGCAACTTTTATTGTCCAACTTTTATAATACTTTAATGCCTTTGCTTCTTTTTTTGATGCTTGAATGAGCAATGTTCATACATGGTTTTGTACATCTAAACTAATGCCTTCAGGATATAGCCGATGAAACGACTAGTGACTAATGATGTAATAAGTATTCATCATGTCTCCTGCAGAAGTCGGTATGGACCGAGCACAAATCACTGGATGGAAAACATATTACTACAACACAGAGACCAAACAATCCACCTGGGAGAAACCAGATGAACTCAAATCACCTGCAGAGGTAAAAACAGGTCTACACACCTTTCTCGCTTACACAGTCATATTTCATCTGCCAATTAGTGCTCATTCAGGAGGTTACGTTCTTAAAGGGCACCTACTATGCAAAATTCACTTTTACATTACGGTTGAATATAAATGTGGGTATATATTTGTTTACTGTTCGTTGTAACAATTATTTTGTGTACTTTGCTGTGTATATTGATTTTAATGAAAGAGAGAGAAAGAGAGTTTATGGATAAGACTTTAATGCACACTTGTACAGTGTTTATTCAGCTCTTTCTCTGATTGTCTGGATTAAAACTGATATTTCATCTTTTGTGTGATGTACAATGAACTTCATTAAACTCATCAGTATATTTTTGGCCAGCTTGTATTAATAGTGGATAAAAGTAGATGACAAATACGTTATAACCGTTATTAAACTTAACTGTAGCCATTCTATCAACATACAGCATATATTCTCTTGCTCTCTGGGCATTATTGTACGAACTCCTGGTGGAAATAAACACTGCTACTGAGAGTTTGTCTTATATTATCATTCTTTGAGATGAGATTGTCCTGACAGAGCTTGAGCTCACGGAAGCTCTCGCCTTCTGGGCCGGCAGCGACATCTCATTTGCATTTAAAGGGATGCACACTAAAACAGCATGTTATTCTAAGCCCAAAAAGTGACAATTTAAACATGCTGTAAAAATTATCTGTTGGGTATTTGAGCTCACACTTCACATACATGCTCTGGAGACACAAGACTTATTTGTGAACTTGTGAAAAGGGGCATAATAGGTGCCCTTTAAGGCATATTCTGCTTTTGAGAGTCTAATGCCCCATAGTTAACATAGCAGTACTTCTACTACTACTACTATTAACAATGATTAAATGGCATAGTTAGTTTAATTAGTCTGTGCTTGACAGGGTTTTGAATTGAGGCTTGTTCATACATAATGTGAAACAAATCCACCAAGTGCTTAACAGATTTTCTAACAGGGGAGAGATGACTTATCAATTATTATTTTTATTAAGAGTCTTAAGACTGGAGCACTATTGTTAATATGCACACAATTTGTAGTATAGACCAAACAAATTGCTGAACCCAACTGGTCTTTTTTGTAATGTCAGAATTGTGTGTGTGTGCGTGTGCGTGTGTGTAAGTGTGTGTGTGTGTGTATATATATAAATATATATATATATATACACACACACACACACACACACATACACATTAAACTAGGTGGAAATACAAAGCTCAATATTTATATTTATAAAATAGTTTATTTGCAGGAATATCCTAATTTATGATAAATACTTATGTATTTGATATGTTATCAATGTAAATTAAAACAAACTCAAAGAGATTTGTGTTTTGCAGCAAATGTTGTCGAAGTGCCCGTGGAAGGAATACAAGTCAGACACCGGAAAGCCCTATTACTATAACTCACAGACCAAAGAGTCTCGCTGGACTAAACCCAAAGAACTGGAGGACCTGGAGGGTCAGTACACAAAGTTGTCCTTACACAAACACACATCCAGAAATCTTACTTGAGAAAATGGTTTAACTTTTTTTCTCTCTCTTTTCTTTAGCGATGATAAAGGCAGAGGAAAATGGGTGAGCATCAACTTTTTTTACTAAGACCATAAAGGCTGTCATTTACTCATTTACTCATGTTGGGCCAAACCTATAGATGCTTTCATCAGACGAGTTGCAATGGTGATGAGCAGGCCCAAATTTAACTTCCGCTCTGTTTGTTTATTAGTGTTTACTGGATAATATGGCATTGACTACAAATGCAGTGAAAGATAAGGCGATGAGCAGGTTGTTGAGCTGTGGGGTGCAACCTGACCTTGGAAGCAAACGCACTTTTTAACAATAAAAATGTCAAGGTTTCCTATGAGGGAGATGGCGGTATTAAAATAGCCTAGCTCTGTTTATCTGAGTGATAACCAGTACAGTGTTTCCCATACATTTATTAGTGGCAGCCCACCACATAAGCGCTGACCACCACATATTGATTTCCGTGTTTTAACAATTTAAGATGGGAAAAGTTGTATTTGACTGCAGAGTTGCGTGTAGCGTATATTCGCACGCTCTCTCCCTCTCTCTCGTAAACACATTGACAGTGGACCAGTCTGTGTATTGAATGGTTAGAATCATAAACAGCGCTGCACAGATCCATCCAACATGCTGTCAATGTGGAGACCCACCTTAAAAAAAGGTTAGCAAGCATGTAAGAAGCCTAGCTAATAAGGAGAGCTATGTTAACCTTATCAAGCCTCGCCGTCGCGCTCGCCACAGCTTTTTAACACCGCGGTAAATCAGACACGTCGGTAGAAATACATCTTGTCTCCAATTTCTGTTCGGGTCTGGTAGTGTCACAATTCAGTTTTGCCAGGTAACATTTATTTTCTTTGACTGGCAAGAAATACCAGCTGCTAAGGTTATTTAATTGTTATGGATTGTCTGCGCAAGTCTGCCGGAAGTTACATTTGTTACAATTATAATTGAAGTTGATAATTATAATGTGGGGTACACAAAGCTGCACTCTTGCGAAATTCCTGTTATAATGGCATTGTGTTTATACTTTGTTTATAATGACAATTTACAAGCGTGCAGAACTCACGGTGAACAAACTCAGCGGTGTTGAGCAGATTCTGACTAAATTAAACACCTCTGATTGTGCATTGCATTCACACGCTCAACAAATATATCTGTGATTGGCTATGAAGCTCAACACTGCAAAACACATTTGTGAATAGAAACCTTTGACGCTCTTCCCAAAGATGCACTGGAGTGTTTTAAAACAGCCGGCAATCAGCGGGCACTGCAGAACGGCAGGTATCATCACAATAAATGAACAAATAAATCTTTGGTGGGACAGAATCATTTTTAATGTAAATTAATTTCAAGATAGCAAATGTATAGTTTTTGGTAGGGTAAGGTAGTAATTTTTGAATTCCATAAGAAAGTGGACTTTTCATACACTTTATTTCATTTCAAAGATGATTCAATTATAATGATCTTTACCGGTGTCTGTTAAAGGACGGCTGATGTTGTGGCTCCTGGCACCACCCCTGTTCTCCCATCTCAGATCGAGCCTCCTGTTACTGTGGCGGCAGTTGCTGAGACAGAGGTTGCCATGGCGACGGGCGCCTCAGAGGAACCGCCGTCTCACGTGCCCGCTCAGGTTGCTGAGGTCAGCAGTGATGTCATCGTTAACTCCACTGAGGAAATGCCCAGCGTAGAGACACAACCCAGGTAATGAACATCTCATCGTGAAGAACAGATTACATTAAATACACTACCAGTCAAAAGTTTAAAATAATTAAGATGTTTTGTTTTTGAAAGTAGTCACAAAGGCTGCATTTATTCAGATACACTGAAATGGTTATATTGTGAAAAAATATTACAATTCAAAATAACTGTTTCTGTTTGAATATATTTTAAAATGTGATTGTCAAGTTGAATTTTCAGCATCATTACTCCAGTCTTCAGTGTCGCATGATCTTTCAGAAATCATTCTAATATATTTTAAATTGTAATCATATTTCACAATAAACATAATTATGCCTATTTGTTATTTCTTGAAGGGATACTTCACCGCTGGAAAGTATTTAAATTGGGTCATTTATGTAGTAGAAATGTGAAATTATTTAGAGGTTGGTGCCTTCTAGTCTGAGAAAAGACTGATGTGATGTGGCTGATGTGGATGAAAGACAACAACTCCCAGAATGCACATGCTTCGCTGCGCTACGACATGCGGAAAAGTTCCTACTACTGGCTGTAGCCTCTGGCCTCTGATGACACTAGACGATTTTTGCTTTTTTTCCATACACAAAATACAGAAATCTCTCGTCTCAGGCCCCGTCCACACTACTGCGTTTTCGTTTAAAAACGGAGACCTTTTGCTGACGTTCTGCACCTCCCGTCCAGACTAAAACGGGAAGAACGAAGACCTAAAACGGAGAAGTTTAGAAATGCTGCAGCTCCGTTTTGAATCTCCGGAGGGCGTTTTGAGTGTGGACGAGACAAAACGGAGGAGTTTAGAAACGCTGACGCAGAGGCTGACGCTCGGCTCTATGATTGGGTGTCATCAGTCATGACGTATCCTTCCCTGATTCGCCAAACACTGTTTACACCGGCGCGCGCATGCCCAGTGTTGGTGAATGGTCACGTGATCCACGTTTTCAATCGTTTTAATGTGGACGGAGATCATTTCTAATACGCAGATAAAACGCTGGTGTGGACTGAGATCGTATGCGTTTTAATTCTCCGTTTTTAAACGAAAACGCAGTAGTGTGGACGGGGCCTCAGAGGGACACGAGGGAGGGAAGCACAGTCAATCGAAAATACTGATTCATTCTACTAGGGTTTCTACTAATACAAAGCTTAATGCTAATCTGTGAAGTATCCCTTTAATATCACTGGCATTAATTATTTTTTTTTTGATTGATTAACAATACTATTCAAAAGTTTTGGCTCAGTAATATATATTTTTTTCTCTTTAAATTGATACTTTAATTCAGTACTTTTGTTCAACAAGGATGCCTTAAGGGTTATTTCAAAAAGGAAAATTGTCATACTCACCCTCATGTCATGAGAACATAAATTAAGATCTTTTTAATGGACTCTCGAGAGATTTCTATCCCTCCATTGACAGCTATCCAACTACCACTTTGACACTTCAAAAAGTTCATAAAGACATTGTAAAATGAATACACTTTTAATCACTAACATTTCATTAATTCATAGTCAAATACGATTCACCTTTCTTGATCTAGTCATATCCAGATGATTGTGCTACATTGTTTCCTGTTGAAAATTCAGATTCAGTTTATGAAAATAAGCGTTGGGAATTGTTTTTGGTGCCACAATGCTCACTTTTCTTCAAAAGGTAACTTTAGTTTTGTAATTATTTATTTTTTCAGTAATGATGTTTCGAAGGAGGAGAGACCTGAGCTGGTGAAGAAAGTTTACAAGTGGAATACAAAAGAGGAGGCAAAGCAGGCCTTTAAAGAACTGTTGAAAGAAAAGGTAATTATTTATTTATTTTTATTTTTGCCCTCTCTCCCCTGCAGTGAGGAGGGAGGTGTTGATATTCCAACTGGGTGTTTCTAAATTTAGTGTGTTTTAATTTGGCACACAAAGTGCTCCTGTGAGAGCCGCGGCTGTTTAATTGCTGTGAGTGTGATTAGACTGGAGTGAGTGAAACAGAAGACGGTGGAATCGCACGCTTCACAGACCCCCGACAGCCTTTCAGAGAGACACACTCATAATCAAGAACTTGTGTGATGTCAACATGGAGATCTACTTCTCCTAACCTTATTGCTCTTTTTCTTTTCACCTTTCTGCTAATTTGATGCCCCTCTCTGTGGATGCTCATTTATACCTCTCAACAATCACACCAGATATCAATCTAATTACTCTACTCGGGTCAAAGAAAAATCTCTTATTCTACCTGATGAAAAATGTCCCGTTAATTGTAATTTAGCAAATCTAAACAAATTCCACCTTGGAAGTCTACAATAAAGCACTTTCTTATATTTAAAAAGCTTTAAAAAGCCAAATGTTTTCCCAAGCATGTCATGAATCATTGAGTAACCTTATATAATTTTAAGTCTGGTTTTAAGTAACTTTCCATCTTTCTCCCTCTGTAACTAGGGTGTTTCCTCCAATGCATCATGGGAGCAGGCAATGAAGCTGATAATTAATGACCCTCGTTACAGGTATGCAAATACTGCATAGCGTTATTGTCATTTGATAGCGTTTACATCCTGAGCACTGCACTGAAACTCGCATCTCTTTCTGTGTGTGTGTGTCCACGCATGCAGTGCTCTGCCCAAGCTGAGTGAAAAGAAACAGGCGTTCAATGCTTATAAAGTCCAGACAGAGAAAGAGGAAAAGGAAGAGGCCAGAATCAAATACAAGGAGTCTAAAGAGACGTTCCAGCGCTTTCTGGAGAACCATGAGAAGATGACTTCAACCACACGATACAAGTGAGTGTTTTCAGCTTTTTTGATGGTGCAACGTTAAACAATTCCCACAAGGTATACCTTATTTTATAGGTTAAGGAGGTTTGAACAAACAGCCAAGCAATTGCAAAACACTTACAAAAATACCAAGTAACCTTAGCCATGGGCACCCACCCGCATCACCTTAGCTTCATAGTGGACAGTTTTACATGCACAAGCACCACTCTTTTTTAATCTAGTATTACTATAAACAAGGTTAGTGATTTTTCAGCTCTGTGTTTGTTCTCTTTATATGTCATTGATTCAGAGCAGTTGAACTTTACTCCCTCACTTACTTAGGTGATTAAAATCACATTAGTGTTGTCATGGTGACTTGTTGGGAGGTTGTGGTGATGTCACTGAGCTAAATGATGTTATTGGTTTAAATCTCACTTGTAATCAGGCTTTAAATAGCAGTGTTGTTTTTGTGAGTTCCTGTCTGCACTGTGTCATAAGGTCTCATAGATGCTCTCCATTATTAATTAGTAGTTATATGATGTTAAAATGCTGAAATGTCACTGCCCCCTACTGACTGAACATTTGAACTGCAGCAATGATTGTGCTTGCACACAGATGAAATTGTTGATAAAAAAGTAGCTTGCTTTTAAGCGGAGGATTGTTTGTAAATGTGTGTCTTTGTGCAGGAAAGCGGAACAGATGTTTGCTGATCAGGAAGTGTGGTCGTGTGTTCCTGAGAGAGACAGGCTGGAGATCTACGAGGATGTGCTCTTCTATCTGGCTAAGAAAGAGAAGGTTTGATTGACGGAATCTGGTTTTCAATGCTCTAATACATATTTACACTTATAACCTAATTACCTACTAATTTCTTTTTTTTCTATTTAACTATTTAAATGTTGATATATTTTTCAGTTGGATGCGTTTAAACATGCAAACTTCAATTATAAAGCAATAAAACTGATATGGCTGATAAAATAAAAAACTTGATAAATGTTTTTATCTTCACATTGGCCATAATGAATGGCACCCTTTTATTAAATGATTTTTGCAACCTCATTTTGCCAAGATAACATTTGTTCTCCTCTATTGCCTGATGAGTCTGGAGAACACCTGACAAGAGATCATTCCTCTTACACAGAATCTCTCCAGATTCTTCAGGTCCTCTCATTATCTATAGGGTTCAGTTTAGGGGACTGGGACGGTCAGGGCTGAAGCTTCTTGTTCTTTGTTGATTTTGTGCCCTGTGACCCATTTTGCTTTGGATCATTGTCCTAATGGATGATCCAACCACAGCCCATAATAAGATTTCAAGCAAAGGTTGTCTGGTTTTGATTATTTTTTTTTAATCTTTTTATCTGGTGTTTAATAGAATCCATGATGACCTGTATCTGAACAAGAAGTCCAGGATCTCTAGCTGAAAAATAGGCCCAGCTCATTAAAGATATAGCAGTATATCTAACCGTAGGCATGGGGTACTTTTCATCCCTGTGTGCACATCTGGTGTGTTTGCTGCCAAAAAGCTCCTTTTTTTGTTTCATCTGACCAAAAATCCAGCCTGTTTGAAATTCCAGTCATGTCTGAGAATTAAACATGCTTGTTTAAGTTTGTTTTTGGATCAGATAATTTTTAGGTGCTGTGGTAATTTTATTTTTTAGGCTTTCTGACCCCAAGACAACTATTTTTTGCAATTCTCCAGCTGTGATACTTGGTGAATATATAGACACACGTCCTCTACTGGCAGATCTGTGTAATCTTTAGTTGATTGGAACTTCTTAATGGGAAATGCAAATGTTTGTAGCTATTTTCTTACTGCCACTCAACAATCTTTTGCTGCACATCAGAACTATATTTGGTTTTATTCATTGTGATGGATGATTAATGGCCTTCTAATTTCACAGGAGTATACATTTGAGGAAAAACAGTCAGAGACTTGACTCTTTCATGTTCCTAGTCACCCTGGTGTGATAAATGTAAAGTGGAATGTATTTCAGATATATTTTACTCATAGGAATTTCTAGTGGTGCCAATTATTGTGGCTAATGTTGATTAGAGAAAAACATTTCATAATGTGATCAATTATTTTACCTCAATGAATACCCTATCATCCGAATTTAGTCACATCTGTATTGTGTATCTGTGCACTTTTACTTAAAGAGTGATTAAATGTTTATTGCATATAATTAAGTAAAAATATTGCCCTCCTAATGCATTTAAGATTATGTCCTGTCTGCAGCCTAATTTTATTTGATTGTGACTCAATGCTTTGTTTCAGGAACAAGCCAAGCAGCTCAGGAAGAGGAACTGGGAGGCGCTAAAGAACATTTTGGACAATATGGCCAATGTGACATACAGAACAACATGGTCTGAGGCACAGCAGTACCTGCTGGACAACCCCACTTTTGCTGAAGACGAGGAGCTACAGAGTATGAACACACACACACAGTAACAGCCACCTCCACATTATGATGCTTTTAACCCGCATAGAGCGAGTGTGTTTGATATAGACAAAGCTTTCATCTTCCTCTCTGTGTGCTAGACATGGACAAGGAGGATGCGTTGATCTGCTTTGAGGAACACATCCGTGCTCTTGAGAAAGAGGAGGAGGACGAGAAACAGAAAACTCTTCTGCGAGAAAGACGCAGACAACGCAAGAACAGAGAGTCCTTCCAGGTGAAGCGCGCACACACACACAGACACGTGTAACTGTCCTGGTTTGTTCGCTGCGTCACCTGTCCAGGCTGGCTAATGTGAAAGCGCTCACCTTGATTAATTGGAACTTGATGCTGGAATATTAACAAAGTCTGTGATGACAGATAATCTCTTTGACCGAGTTTAAGGTACAGCGGGTCATTATGCCATGAGGGAGACAGAATTCGCTCCGCTTTAACAACACTCAGAAAAGCACTGGAGTGTAAAATTGTTCAAAGCGATTACCTATTTTGCATTTAAAGGTCCCCTGACATGGGTTTTTTGTATTATTTTATAATGTTTCCTGGGTTGCTCTTATAATGTTAGTATGTTTTTGAGATCAAAAATTTTTCTCTAACCTGATTTTAGCCTCTGCTTAGAACGGTCTGTTTGAAGGGCGTGTCTGCTGTGGGATTCAATGTAACCGCCCACTGCTGTGATTGGCTGACATGCTTGTATATGAAATAGCTACATATTACATGTGAAACTCTCTGAATACATTTTACTACAGCTATTATACGTTTTTATTATTACAGATATCAGAGATTACTGATTCATGAGAGGTTTTTGAAGTATTTAGATTCTCATCACATAAAATGTTGCAGTGATGCGCAGCAGCAGATGACAGTTTGTTGATCGCGAGAATGAAGATCTTATTGTAGATCACAGTTTCTGCACTCTCTGCTTTCACCAAAGCAGACACGATGATGTAACGTTACATACAGTAAAAGCTTCGTTGTGCAGTGTAACGCAGTTTCTGTTCTCTCTAAAGCCCCAGATACACATAACGTAAACAAAGCAGCACGTGCTGACTGTCGGCCATAATGTGCTTTCTGCGCCTGTGTCTAAGAAGCCAACTGTCTATTTCTGCAGATATATTAGTCTATAATAGTCATTCAAAAAGGAAAACCGACGCTGCCGGCTGCAGATACACATAACGTAAACAAAGCAGCGCGTGCTTACCGATTTAGAATATGCAATCCTGGGTTAAGTCGACGCATTTCCAGAGAAAATAAAATTAACCCATTGTTTATTCTAGTACACGAGGGGACCAAATACAGTCTAGGGGAACTCATATTAATGTTAAAAAACCTTTAGAATATGAAAATTTCATGTCAGGGGACCTTTAATATGGGTTCAAACTGCATACTACAGCTCATACAATTTGTCAACAATAGATTTGGATCAAAAAGGTTTACAATTTAAATCTCCCATGTCACTTGGATCACAGAATGGGAGAGTACGGAATTTGATTTTAGTATTTTTTGGGTCTGGATAAGTATGGAAATATGTTTTCAGACTACAACCTCTATTACAGTTTCCTAAATCAAAATATTGACAATTTCCAAAAATAAATAAATAGTTAAATAAATGGATCATTTAGTGGTCATTTAACATGACAAAATGAATTCAAGATACATATTTTCATTATGCAAAACTGCTTGTTTTTACTATAAACAAGTTTCCTTAGAACTGTACTGAATATAATTCTGATAAAAATGCTATATGGGTGAATAATTAAATATTTAATTTAATCAATTATCAAATTGAATTACCATCAAATTTTAAACCATTGATTCACCAGATGTTAAATTTGGTCTGAAAAGTCTACTGAGAAGTTTGAAAATCTGAATATGGAAAAGTATTGAATTTCTTTTCTCTAAATGTGTAGGAACCCTCAAAGACACCATGTCACTTTGCATCTAAATTAACTTTATTTTTGCACTTCTTGTATAGTGATGACATGCACTCACATTCAAGCCCCCGTCTTACTGGAGAGGCTTTTTTAAAAGTCTAAGTTTCTGGAATTTGAAACATTGAAAATTTGCAATTTTGAAACATCATGTTTTTTTTTTTTTATAACCAGTAGATTCCTAAAATCTCACTCTTTTAAAGTGGGAAAAATAAAATATACCAACAGTGTTAATCCTTCGTCAAGGACTACATTCTTGGCTTGGTTGTTAAGTGGTGTGTGTGTTTTTTCAGAAATTCCTGGATGAGCTTCACGATCATGGGCAGCTGCACTCCATGTCTGCCTGGATGGAGATGTACCCAACCGTCAGCGCTGATATCCGCTTCAACAACATGCTGGGCCAGCCAGGTCTCTCTCTCGCTCTCCCTCTCTCTCTTGCACAAACGCATTGCAGGCTTTGATGCTGATGAATAATACATGTAAACGGGTCCTGTCCTCATTTCTGACGTTCTCCATTTCACCAGTATAATCTGTGAACTCCACATGACTCTGAAACATCAGCACATATAAAATAGGCAATATCTTATTTTGGGCCCTCTAAAACTAAATTGAATGGCAAATAAAAAAATATATGTATTATGATTGTCTATAGTAATTATTCTTAAATACATTGCAATTGGTTAGTGGTGTCATTTATTGTAAAAGTGATAAGCTGCTTAACATTGTTCTGCTGTTTGTAAATTTCAGGCTCCACCCCTCTGGACTTATTCAAGTTTTACGTGGAGGATCTGAAAGCTCGTTACCATGACGAGAAAAGAATCATTAAAGACATCCTGAAGGTGAGAGTGAGAGACTGGCGATCAGTGTTTATCAGATCTGTGCTGAAGCCCTTGATGAAATGTGTGTGTGTGTGCAGGATAAGGGCTTCCTGGTGGAGATCAACACAGGCTTTGAGGATTTTGGCTCCGTGATCAGCTCTGATAAACGCGCCACTACGCTGGATGCAGGAAACATCAAACTGGCCTTTAACAGTGTAAGCAGACTGCCTTGCTGTACTTTATTCAAATGATCCCTTTTCCAAAATGCAGTGCGATGCCAAACTGCATTTTAAGGCAACAAATGGTGGTTTTCATCCAACATGAAGAGAGGTTGGAAGTCCCAAAATTCAAAAGCGGCATTGCATGTATACTTAACAGTAAATACAATCCCTAAATGCTGACTGTGTTGCTAGAGTTGAGGTTTCCATGACGGATTGGGCTATTTTAAAATGGACACAGGTAGAATTCTTAGAATTTAACTCTTTGGCTGCAAAAAGTTTATTTCCAGATGCTAGACTGAACTTACTATTTACAGGAATCTTGAAAATGTATATAAATAAGTTTCTACATAAATATTAAATGGCAAAAACTGTTTTCACATTTGATAAAACAAAGAACCATTGATTGTTGAGCACTAAATCGGAATTTTGGAATTATTTCTGAAAGACGATGTGACTGAAGTAGTGTTGTCACGATACTAGAATTTCTAACTTCGATACGATACTTTGAAAAATATCGATATTCAATACCTTTTCAGATACCACGGAGAAAAAAAACTGCCACAATATTAAGAGGGACGTTTTTTTTTAGATTGTTTTTTTATTTTTTATTATTTTATTTTTTTTAAAGCTAAATATAACAAGTCTAGAATATGACAATGAGGTACATTTTACATGAACAAAAATGTCCAGAGTTCTATTTGTTAATATTTTTTAATTGGACCAGAGCTAGCATTATCCGTTGTATTTTTATTACCTACTGTTATCAAAGATTAAAATATACTGTAACATAAAAGCACCTAACAGTATCAAATTGGAGGATAAAGTGTCAGTAATGTATATTAATAAGATTAAACATTAAATTTTCAGTTAAAGGTATTTCTTTAATGAATTAAGAGATGTCATTGTCTGTTTAGTTTAATTAGTATCCGTGTAATCAAATTGATGATAATCGCTAATGAAGGCAAACTGCAGAATTAAATAATAAAGTTAAATAGGCACAAGCTAATTTACATTTGACCACATGCAGTTACAATATTTACTTGTCTAAGATTCCTCAGTCAGATTATGTTAACTTTATGAAAACGGTGAAAAGACTAGACAACACAGACTCATATCAGCAACAATACATACAAGGCCATCTTGGTTAATGTTTCAGAAAAGTTTAAATGAAACGAGTTAGTGTTTCCTTGAGGATTTTAATTAGCAGTGGGGACAGGTATGACCAAACAACAAACACCCCTGATGCTGAGCATTTATGCTGCTAAATGGTACCCCTGGAGCCTGTTCCTTAAGTCTGTTTTCATTCTCCGACATGACTGTGCTCGCAGTGTGTTTTAAATGCGTGTCCGCGCTATTCTCCAACTTGCTTACTCACAGTGTGTAGCACGTGTCTGCGCTATTCTCTGAGATGCCTGCTCGCAGTGTGTTTTTAATGCATGTCCAGAGCAAATGAGATGCGTGCGTCACGTGTCGTGTTTGTCAACGTGCCTTTGGTGTGAAGTGAAAGTGACCGCTCGGCTAGTATTCGATACTTCGGGAAATTAGTAGTGGTATCGTTCAGATATTTCAGTATCGATATTTATCGAAATATCGATATTTTGACAACACTACTCTGAAGAATAGGGGTGGGAAAAAAATTGATATTGCAATATATTGTTGTGCTCTCTGTTGCAATAAATAATCGATACACTAACGCCCAATATTAATATTTTATTACAACACGAAATTATTAATTTACCCGTTGTCAGTGTCACTGTCACTACCCAATATCTACCATTCTGTTTGCGGGGGCGCTGTTCGAGTAAATAGGGGTAAAGTCAAGTGGCGCAAACAGCGGCCGGTGGTGAAGAACACAAGAGAAGCGAGAAGAATGGTGGAAAACAACACATTTGGTTTGAAATTCTGTTTTTGTGTGGGAGAAGAACGCATGTCTGGTGAAAATGCAGACCAGGGGAAGCAAATCTGGGCGACACAAACCCACCAACCTGTCATTTCAGCTACAATGATGAAATCAAAACAATGAAAGCATGGCGAAGCGGCTCTCCACGGCTCAGCTTTCGTCGGCAAAAGGTTAAGAAACTCAACGCTATAAGCCGTCAGTGCCGAGCAGTTCGCACGTGACTTATGCAGTGTTAACCACACATGACTAATTCGCCGCCACATACTGCGTTTCGGTTTTTAACACTATTTAAAACACGCTGCGTATTCTTTCAGTTGTATTTCCCCGCTCTGCCTCCGTCTCTCTCTCACTCACGCGTCTCTCTCTCTCTCACACACACACACAACGTGAACACTGTGTCTGTCTATGAGGTGCCGGCACTGGACAAAAGCGTAGCGAACTCTGTGAGCGACAGAGTGTGACTTTATTTAAACTTATATAAACTAATATAATTTATATTACTGGACAGTTTAAAGCTCATAACCATATTTTGTTGTTACTTGAAGAGTGCAGTGTTATGTTGCATCATGCGGTATTTGTCCTGAAAAGGCTACTGAGTAACTTAAATGTCTATATATTACCTCAATAAATGTAAGGTCATTCCTAATTTATTTGTATTTTTAATACATTTTAATCATTAACTTTAAAAAGCACACTCTTTTTACGATTAAAATAACAGCCAAGGGTAAAAAACAACTAATTCCCAAAAATTAAAACGGAATTTGGGAAAAAAATAAAACGGATTTTATAGGGCCCTAAGTCTAAGACACAATGTTGCACAATGTTGGAAATGTTGGCATTAATAAATGCATAAAATGTCCTTATTCCTTCTTTTTCTTTTCAGTCACATATATCGTGATATATCGTTGATGAAATTTCTTTCAATATATTCGTAGATATCGCGAATCGTGATATCATATCGTGGACCACATATCGCCACAGAATTGAATCTTGAGGTACCTGTATCGTCCCACCCCTACTGAAGAATGACAAGTTCAGTTTTGCCATCACAGGAATATATTACATTTCAAAATGGATTCAAATAGAAACATTTTTCAATTTTTATTTAGGTTTTCAATAGGGCTGTGTGTCACCAACAATGTCACGATACGATGCGCATCACAATACTAAAGCCACGATGCAATATGCTTCATGATACTAAAGCCACAATATGGATCAATTTGGAATTTTTAGTATCAGTGTTATTACAGTTGTGATAACTGAGAAAACAAATTAGTTTTTGTCATAAAAAAAACCCAATGAGTTAAATAAAATACTTAGAATGGCTCTTCCTTCTGCTTTTAAAGTCTGCCTCAATAACTGAAATAACAATCATAGTGACACTGAAGAATGTCTACACTGCTTAATCACTAAACAAAACTTAAAACATTCCATAAAAGCAAAAACAGTAACAACTTAAATTTAACTTAGTTTTCATGTAACTTAACATTTAAAATAACATTTGACCAGTAGTATACATTGTGAATATTAAAGACTTAAATATGTTAAGAACATTGGGAAAGGAAAATTTCTAAAAAGTTACAGACAGTAGTTTACCTTCGCATCATGCTGGCATCAAGCTATATTTGAAGAGTTTAGATGCAAAAGCCTCTAAGTGCCATTTGAAATTTTCTTCTAAAATGACCATTTTTATCAAGCTTGTATATTTAAGTTCAGTAATTTCACTTAAATGGCAATGAAGATTACCTATTAATTGTCATTTAAGTGAAATTACTGAACTTAAATATACAAGCTTGATAAAAATGGTCATTTTAGAAGAAAATTTTAAATGGCATTTAGAGGCTTTTGCATCTGAACTCTTCGTTTTCTTTTTTTGTAACTTACATTTTTATTAAATTTTCACATGTATATCAACAAAATAAAACAGAAAATGATACAAAAATAAAAATAACAATAGTAATAACATTAACAATCTAACAATCTGTCTGGAGATGATGTGCTATACAGTACACTTTTCTGTTTGGCATTTGCTCAATTTGTGTCACGTGTCGTATAAAGGTTCCATTTTTCCCAGTTCTTTTCAAAGACGTTCTGTTTGACTCTCAAAAGGTATGTCAATTTTTCCATCTCAAGGATTTCCTGGACAATTTCCAACCACTGTTCCTGTTTTGGGATATTAATATTGAGCCAATTTCTTGTGATCGCTTTCTTACTGGATGCAAGTAATATTTTAGTCAAATACAGATCTTCTTTCCTTACGACCTCTCTCAATATTCCCTAGGTATATCACTAGACTGGATTTCATATCCCAAAACATTTTTAACAACTAGGTTAACATTTTGCCAGTATGTCCCCATTTTTGTACAGTTCCAAAAGATGTGTGCATGGTCTGATTCCACATTCCCGCACTATCTCCAGCATTTTTGTTGTTTTAGAGAGTTGCCTCGATTTTATTTTCGGTGTTCTGAAATAACGAACAGAGTTTTTCCAGCAGAACTCTCTCCATATTAAGGAGCTTGTAGAAGTAAGCTATATTTTCTAATGTAGTTTGCGTTCGAGGTGAAGGAAAAAAATTTATTCACACGTCTGTTAATAATGTAATGTTGACGGAACAATGAACAGTGTAGCCCCAGGGAAGTTTAAAGAGCACTCAACAGGTCCTATATAATTATTTTAATGAATAGAAATTAGCCTTAAATAATGATTAATTACAGGGTTCCCGCGGATCCTTAAAAAGTCTTAAGGTCTTAAATTAGATTTTTAAAATTTAAGGCCCTTAAAAGTCTTAAAAAGTATTATTTTTACTAATGAAAGGTCTTAAATTTTAGATGACACTTCAGACTTAGTCATATAAATGTTTTCTAAATTAAAACCATCTGCGTCCGTATTATTTTTTTTATTGGCATATACTATCTTTGTGGATTTGCTTGTTCACGTGACAATTCACGTCACATCACATTCGCGGCAGAATAACGTCTGTCTCCTGCACGCGAGAGAGGACGAGAGAAGAAAGTTGGCAAATGTCAGTTCAGTCGTAAGTTCATTCTTTATGTGCTTAGGGGTGTGTGATGTGTATTGTCTATTATGATATTCTAATTGTTTCAAGATGTACGAGGCACTGTGAGTGTGAGCTGACATCGCAGTTGTCTCTCGTGCTTTTTACTGCGTGATGTGTGCAGTTATAGGCATAGGCATTTATTATGTCTATGGTTATAGGTATGTCCCCAAATTAGTTTTTGCCCTATATTTATATCATATTATGTTATACCGATCTCACATCAGTAAGAGTGCCGTTTTCCCGTGCACAAGTGTGATATTTGTTATACAATAGTTAAATTAAAAATAAATTGACATTGTGAGTTAGTTTTTATACATAACATTATCAATATTGTTTGTTTTCCCTTTATTTCGCCGACAAGAATTTCAAAATGAAACCGAAGCAGAGTCTCAATGCAACAGACTGCGATGATTTCTTGAATGAAATCCGCGTTTTGAACGAATCATTTTAATGATTCAATCACTTGCTTCTTTCCGAATGAACCAGCCGTTTGAACAAATCGGTTGAATGAACGACTCACTCAACTCGCTTATTAAGACAGTGATTTACCGCCACCTACTGGTGGTTTTAGTTTCATATTTAAAGTAAAACGTTAAAATTAGAAATCATTTCATATTTAAATATTGAATATTGATTTAAAAAACACTTATAGCTTTATTTATGCAATTGTAAATGGAGTGTATATATTAATGCCACTTCTGATGCTGCTTCTGTGTCACCTCTGCACTGCAAAGATGGATTTTGATTGAATGATTTAATTTGACTGCTAACAGTGGTAGGCCTACTACAGTATTTAATTATTGTGTATTTAAGTATTATTGTATAAATAAGGATAATTACTGAATAATTTAATTTGAATGTTAGTATTTGACATAAAACGTGATGCATAACTCTAAGTTTAGAAAAAAAATCTAATATATAGGTGAAAATGCCCCTGGAAATCAATTTAAGGTGGCAAATATTGTCATTTCTGTCACTGCTGTGAACTGACCACTGTGTAGAATATGAAAAATATGCGATCTTTGCGAGTCTGCTGTCAACAATAGGCCAATACCAGCCATGGCACCAGCACAAAAACACGATCAGTAAAATATCATCTAATTATTATCAACAAAACATTGAAAATATCGAGATATATTTTTGTCAATATTGCACACCCCTAATGTATGGTATTAATTTTGATTTCTTCAGGTCTTAAAAAGGTCTTAAAAAGCCTTAAATTTTACTTTAAAAAATGTGCAGGAACCCTGTAATTACCATAACACGTTTTTTTTACCAATTTTTTTTTTTGTACAGGGATGGTAGAAACTACTAATGTCGAGAAAGCGGGCGTTACAGATACGTGTTGTGAATTTTTTTGTAATCAAAAAGCTTGTCTAATTAATTGAAATCATGAAACTTATACAATTATTACATTTATACAACAACAACAAAAAAAATCACATGCATTCAGTGCTTTGTTTTCTCTAGCAAATGAAGACATAAAAAATGAAGAAATCATTTAGTTTCATTTAAACATATGAAATTAAACTTTTTGTCAAACAATGTACTGCACAATGAACTGCACAAAATTGTGATTATTCCTTAAACAGGAAAAACAAAGTTAAACTTTAACATGAGATTAAAATTTAACAAAACCTTAGTTGTTAGTCAATCAATCCAGTGTTTCCCCTACCATTTTGATAATTTATTTGTATTTGTGTTAGTATTATTACATTAACAAATACCTAAATTTTAATGTACCACAGTAATATATGTCAAGTTAAACCAAACTTTCATTTTGACGGTTTGCAATGAAGACCTTTGGAGTTTGTGTTTGACATGACTATAGTTTTTCTCCAAATGAAGCGGTTAAATGTTCACAAACTGACTTTCAGAGCAAATCTGGAGATGAAGTTCATGCATTCGTGTTCTCAGGCAAAAAAACAGCGCGAGGGTCACACATGCGAGGTGAATTGTGAGGCGTTAGACTTGAGACCAAAAATAAATAGGCGGTCAATTTTAAAACGACCCGTCGACTAAAAAAATTGCCATCAACTAATTTGCATGATCGAGCACTCTTGAGTTGCTGCCTTTGAAATGAAACCTCATACGTGACTGACCTGAATAATTCTACAGTCTGGATTCAGTCTTGCCTGTGTAGACTTTAGAAAAAAAGCCAGCTCACTAGAGTTTGGAGCAGAGAACCAGTGTGTTTAGTTCATGTTTACTGATTAATGAGGTGAGTTTATATTCATTGACTTGTGTTTGGTTTATTTTCCTGGTTCTGCTTGTAGTTGCTGGAGAAGGCTGAAGCACGTGAGAGGGAGAGAGAGAAAGAGGAGGCCAGGAAGATGAAGAGGAAGGAGGCGGCGTTTAAGAGCATGCTGAAACAGGCCACGCCCCCTCTAGAGCCTGAGGCCACATGGGAGGGAGTATGTCACACTATTACAATAAATACCAACAATTATATAGTTTATCTTTTAGAAGAAGATTCTATCTGAACTGACTCCTTAAGATGTATTATTCTTCCTCTACTGATCTGATTTGAATGTGTGTTCATGCTTGCTCAGGTACGAGAGCGTTTCCTAAAAGAGCCTGCGTTTGAGGACATCACTCTGGAGTCTGAGAGGAAGAGGATATTCAAAGACTTCATGCATGTACTAGAGGTATAAAAGAATTATTAAATGGTTTTTACAATACTTTTTAAAGAAGGCAGATTCATAAGTATAAGTATTGATTTAAGAATAGTTGTTTATTTTTCTGTACGGTTTATCTTGACATTCAAGTTTTTTTTTTCTATTTAAAAAAATACATTTTATTATGCTTTTTTTAACAACGACAGCTTTATTTAGTGTGTAATCATGATCAGTGTTGTCTGTAACGTAACAATTTTTTTGAGGTAAAAAGTAGTGTAACGCACTACTACTGAAAATGTAGTTACAATTTTTTTCAGTTTGGCGCAACGTTACTTTTCCCAGGGAAATATATGAAAACTATATCCATCAATCTACAGATATGACAGCGATAGCTATCTCCGTAGTGAACGCCTAGAGAGCAATGCACATAATGGATTACATAATCAGAGAGTAGCCTATTTCTTTTCATTTTGAAATGTTTCGTTTAAAGACATTTCAAGCTTTTTATATATAGATGTATTTCTCATGTCTGTGAGGCATACGCTGAGTTGTCATATTCTCATTCTCATATGCTCATTTGCAATAGATATTTTCCTCTATATATCATCGGCGATTTCGATTTCGTCACGCTCTGCAGCAGCTCAGCAAAGAGCGAATGTACAGTGACGTGATAGCTGCCAGATTCAAACTGCATGCTATCGTGCTATGACTGGCACTGAGCTAAACACGGACGCGCTCAAGGCTTGTCATATCACAGGCTATATCACAACTGTTCAGTGTTTTTAACCACATTATGTTTATTTTACGTTTCAGACATTTAAATACATATAATTTATAGCAAAACAATACATTTATGGTTTGTAAAATACACAATGGTGTCTATGGAAGCAGCAATACCAACCCATTCAAATATATTTGACGACAGTTTTATTCATATCAGAGTGACACAGTGTAAACTATAAGCACACGGACGTTTGTGTTGTGATAGTTTCTCTCTGTGAGAGACGCGAGACCGCGCGCGCCTCACAGGTGTCTTTCGCGCGCCTCACGCGCCGTCCTCTACATCACTCATTCAAATATATTTGACGACAGTTTTTATTCATATCAGAGTGACACAGTGTAAACTATAAAGTCAAAACTGATGAATTCACGCGCTGTAATAAATCCAACCAACAGAAATCTCTGAACTGCGGCCCAAACACGGCGCCCATTCTCACTTTACAGATCAACGTTTAAACGACAAAAACTCACTTACACATATTTGAGAATCGGAATAGAAGATAGTTCATGACATGTTAAGCAAATTTGTTAATATTTAGAAATAAAAGCGCTAAATCTGTCATGCAGCGCTATTTTGGCTTTGGTGAATCACGTGCCTAGCATGACGCGTCACCATGGAAACGGGGGGGTGGGGGACATCACGATGTTTAGCAGATGCCGTCTAGACATCGTGATGTCTGTCAGCCATCACGATGGACGATGATATCATCCATCGCCCCAACCCTAATCGCTACCTGCTGTGCGAGAGTAAATTTGCATTTTCATTGTCTGTCTGCTGTTTTTATTTTGTGCTGGTGTCTTGTGTAACATCATTTCACAAAGCTAAACTCAGACCATTCTGTAATTGCCCTAAGTCTTGAAATTATCCAATCTAATTTAAATCAAAAACAACTGTTCATGCTACATGTGTATAGCATCTTTGTTTGGATTAAAATGCAGTGGTTGCCTCTAGTTTTCAAATTTCAAATGTGTAAAAAAAAATCACAGTTGAAGCGGTTGACCAATCACAACACAGAGGTCCAACCAACCAATCAGATCATATTGTGCTTTTAGTAACTAAACTGAGCATTACTGGCAGACTGGGAAGAGAGAGAGGCAGCAAAAATGTCAAATATGGGAAACATATTTGAACATTCAGGCATGAAAACCTATTCTAGTAGCACAACCCCACCACCACCATTTAGTAATTCATTGATTGTCTGATTTCCTTTCAGCATGAATGTCAGCATCATCACTCAAAGACTAAAAAACACTCCAAGAAATCCAAGAAACACCACAGAAAACGTTCCCGACTTCTCGATCAGTGAGTACTACCTCTAGTCATCTCATACCATACCTTTTGGTGGATATTTGTCATTCTGACATTGAATGTGGTTTGTATGTGAATGTATCTGTGAAGGGAACTGTCTTTTGGTCTTACCTCTATATAATAGCAAATACAGTGGTGTTTAAGTAAAAGGGAACCACCTTTATTTTTGCTGCTCCATATGTGCCACCTGCTGTCAGAGTGAATCTCCATTTTCATTCAGCCCATCTGCTGTTTTTGTTCTGACCAATTGAATATAATTATAATTTTTTTTTTACTTTGTTTTTGTCACATTTATTTGAATTGTGAAGTTGTTAAATCATCATTTTCAAAGCCATTTTACAGTTATGGATGTTGCAAACAAACAAGTAAATTGCAAACCGCTCACTGAATTCAGTCTAGACTGAGGGCTATAAACCACAATGTCTCGCAAGTATCATGATGCCAATTAAAACAGTCAGTTTCTAGACAATCATTGACAATGTCGGGGAAAAAAAGGACATGTTTCACATAGTCCCATATTTACACAATTATTCACATGCAATAGCGTGACTAAAATATTTTCTATAGGCTAGTAATTAATAGGCATAGGAATAGAAGATCGATTCCAGTTCTTGATACCATTCTTTAAGTGCCAAAGAACATTCCTGCATGCCTGCTGTATTTCTGTTAACGTTGCAAATTGATTTTTATGCAATGTATTTTATTCTGCAGACAAAAAACAAAACTGAATCCTATAAATTCAGTGTAGCAGAGATATATACCATTTAAAAAAAGAACATTATCAAGTATAGGCCTGTTTTATTTTGGTCTACAGTCGAAGTTAATCAGGGGAAAAAAACTGTACCCGCTTCTGAATATTAATTTAAATGGTGTATAATGAATAAATAAAATCTCATACATGACCATTGTAATTTTAAATTATTTTATAAAAACAATTTGGTTATATTGTAAACGGATGAAACAATTATTGTGCTTTGAATCATGCACACGTTCTGTCATTTCTGTCTGCAGCTCCATTATAGCATATTAGGAGCATTGTTGAAAATTTACAGAAATATAATGTATTTACTTTGTTCGTAAATAAATAAAGCAGTAAGTTTTAGGGCTGTACTCAACCAACGAAAATCTTGGTCGACTCAAGTCCTGAAATTTTCCACTAAAAATTACATTATAAAAAAAAAAGTTAAATTAATTAGCTGCGCACAGTGCGTAGCCTTGTTGTCCACCTAAATGAATTATAAATAAACATAAAAATTAGTAGACTATATGCAATATATTATTTTTATATTATATCATTTTTGACCTAATTATTTTGCACTGAGATGAGTCTGACGGCTCTGACAGTGTTGCATCACGTGCACCTGTACAATATAATAGCTTATGATTTCCGAAAATAGTACTATGTTGTCAACTAGTGATCTCATCACAAGAACTGTTGAGGAATAAGCAACATTATTTAAACTATTCTTTTTATCATAATAAGTTAAAACTCTCAGACACTATCATTTCACACGTGTCTAAGAGATTATTAACTTGATAATACTCTTAATAAAGTGCATAACTGATATGCCAATTCTGAAATTTTCTGATTGCCTAACGTTACTCAAAACAGACAGGGCGACCTAACGCAGACAAATTAGCTCACCGCTTTTAGATCCTATTTTTGTCATTGAGCTGTGAAAGGCAAAACTGTTGCTTGCAAACTTTGCATTCTACCTTTTTCTCTTTATCAATTTTAACAAAATGCTGCCACACTGTCAATATCTATGACTATAGAGGGAATGCGCGTGACGTCACCTCCGGCCGGAGTGCTGCAGTTTCTCACAGTGAGTGGCAAAAAGACTGAGCGGCTGTATACATAGGCTGTATATGTGTTCAGCGTGAATGCCGCGAAAACAAACACAACACATATAAAGTGGGAAAGAGCTTTGCGATTGACTGTACAACTAGATTTGACAAAATCGGAAGTATATTTTTACAGACTGCGATAGAAAGAGGAGCAAATGGATCACTGCAATTCACAGAAACAACTGGACTCCAGTCAGCGAAAGGTGGATTTGCAGTTATCATTTTGTGTCAATATGCTGAATTTAGCTGTAAAACCATACCCATATATTTTGTATTGTTATATATATATTAACAACTCATCAATTAAATATGCATCATTCCATATTCTGCATTATTGGATGTTTTTTTTTAATAAACACTTGACCAAAAAAAACTATAAAGTTTTAGGGCTGGACGATATGATGATATATATAGGCTATATATATAACACTGATATAAGTAATCACCCAGATTTAAACCTATATTGTATTTATATAAAACATTCACAGGCAAATTTGCTTTATGTTTACCGTCTATATTGCTTCTATTTCCCCGGTGTCGAAATCAGGCAAACATAAATGTCAGGCGACACGATTCCTGGCTGCATGTCAATAATATCCATGGATCACGATCTTTAGTAAGTTGTAAGGAACACTATATTGAGTCCAACATTTAATTTAAATTGATAAAATTGTTCGTTTTAGTCGCATTTTCGCAGTTTCCCCTATTAAATCCATTCACGCAGCAGATCTTTTGCCACTCGGTCAGGCTGAGAGGGGGTTGTTCCGGCGGGAAAGTCACGTGTATGCATTCCCTCTATTAAACACTCTTACAGTTAAAGGGGTCATATAATGGTACATGCACTTTTACAAGTTGATTGTACTGCAATGTGTGTTGTCAGTGCCTGTACCCAACCATCATTTAATGATAAAAATCCATCCAGTGGTTTTGTTTTAATCTCCTTATATGTTTTCCCCTGTCTAAAATCGAGCCGTTCGCACGCCCCTCCCGCGGTTGTTGACTGACAGCAGTGTTTCAACACAGACCCGCCCTGAGCGAGCTGTCATCATAGACTATAGTCCGTCATTGTTGATACACTGGAGCAGAATGGCGTCTAAGCGACTGTGTTGTTCTGTTCTTGGTTGCAATAACAAACACAGAAATCATTCATAAATGATGTTCCTAAAACCGAACCACTGAGGACGCAGTGGCTGAGTTTTGTTTACGAAGGGAATATTCCCCACGATCAACGTCAATGCGCTCATGTTTGCGCAAAATCATTTCTCACCAGACTGCTTTATAAACGAGGATCAGTATAAAGCTGGTTTTGCTAAGAAGCTGCTCCTGAAAAAATAATCGGTAGGCTACCAACTATTTATGTTCCCTCTGCACCTAAAGTTTTATTAATCTTTATATCAATTTTTGCAAAATGATGGGGAAAAGTTTTTCATGACCATTAGTTGTAACGTCAATCTGTCAATGAACTAACGTACACATCATTAAACACAGCGTTCGTATCTCACTACTCTACCCTGCCAGTGCATACAAAGATGGATCAAAGTAACATTACGTTAACCAACCATTCAGAAACATCCTCAAGCCTTTATTGTCGAACTTCTTTGCGGCCGTCATCTTGTTCCGGTGAAGTTACTCCAGTTCAAACTTATACAGTTGCACAGATGTGTCCTCAGAGACTCGCGCTTTCATTCTCCTTCCAAATCCTTCAAGTGTTGTCAAGGCAACACTCCACGTGCATTCACGCCTGGTTCACGCCCGCAGAACAGAGGGGTGGGGTTAATTATTTAAAGGTAAATGCACTGAAATGGCTTGCTGAAAACAAAAGCTGATTTTAACCAGGTAAAATGGTGTTTTCTTAAAATACTAATGAGAATTTTAAATAAAAGTATATTACAAAGTTTTCATTTAGACTAGGGCTGGGCGATTTTTATTTATTTTTTTTTATAAAAAACTCAATTTACGATTTACGATTCGTTTTTTTTTTTTTTATCAAGTAGAATTTCTATAACTCTCTGTGTTGAACTGATTATAACTCTTTTGTGTGTTAAACACAATCTAATTAATACAACTTCATTATAAAGAAAAACAACAAATCCCCAAAAATATGATCATAATCTATGACAAAAATGCTATTATAAACTAGATTAATGGATAATTCAGCAGTACAATTTAGTCTAGAAAACTCACAAGTGCACAATATTGAATAAAATCTGAACATTTAGGGGGAAAAACATTTAGTGGGGAACAAATACGAGACAAGTGTAACATTAAATCTGGTCAAACTTTACACATTGCTCTTTGTATTGTACATTCATGAAAAACAAGATAACAAAAATCAAAAGGATCAATTATTATATAGTCTGGTCTACTATACAATTGAGACATGTTTTAAATGTATAGCACAGCTGTTTAATGAGACAGTAACATATGATAGATAGGACAGAACAAGAAAAGGCTATTAATAATCTTTCATTGCGCAAACGTATCATGATATGAAAGGCTCCAATACATCGCGGGCCGCGGCACAAAGCGCTTATGCGCATTCCGAGCGCTGAATGATGCGCTTGAAGCCACATGGAGTCACAGCGCGCAGCCCAGACATGAGCCCAGCGCGTCGACTCCGCAGTCCACACTGAACAGTTCAAAGCACAAAGGAAATCAAATACTGATTTGTGTATAATATACAGTATCTAGCTATGCAATCGTTCATTGAACCTTTACTTTTAACAGTTTTAAATTTCAATTACCGTGCACGTGAAGAACAATAGTGCTCTGACTAGTGTTTTGCTCTAACAGACACCTGGTAGAAAGTAACGTCATGATTTAGTTACAGCAATATTCCAGCAAGACAAAGTTGTTTTATGCGAAACCATAGACGTTTATCTACAGATCAAGTATAATAATAGGAACGTTGAATCATCTTTGAGAGAGTTTCATTGTATTGACTGTCGTAACCAAACTGTGGAAACCCTGAAGGAAGATTTGGTGAATGCAAAATGTAAGTTACACTGAAGAGGGGAGAAAAAAAATCAAAAAACTAATTTTTCCCAGTTTTACCCTAAACATTCATATTACAGGCATGAAAACCACTCACCTTTCGGCGAAATTCGCCGTTTTGAAACCAAAATAAGTGACCTACGTGAATCGTGTAGATTCGATGAGAAAATGTTTTGAGGGAGGGGGGGGTATAATATATATGAAGCCATATTAGTATAATGTGAGATAGAAATTAATATCTAAGTCATTAAATTCAAGTTCACGTAAACTTTTCCCTCCGCTGCGGCTGTCAGAAATTCTCCATTCAGTTCAAACAGCGCGTCGACTCCTCAGTCATTCTCCATTCAACATTCAAACAGCACAGCGCGTCGTCAGTCATCAGCATTCAAACAGCACAGCGCGTCGCGTTCGGCAACGATGAAACTCTGGCCTAGATGATTAAATGTTAATATTATTATACTTGATCTGTAGATAAAGCTCTATGGTTTCGCATAAATTGACTGTAGGCTACCTCAATCATGTTTATCATCCTTTACCGCATGTCTAGATCACAACACTGGAGAGCACTATCATTGTTCTTCACGTGCACAGTAACTGAAATTTAAAACTGTTAAAAGAAAAGGCTCAATAAACTATTTCATAGATAGTTGTATAGTACACTATGCATCGATATGTATTTCCTTTGTGCTTAGAACTTTCCAATGCGGACTCGGAAGAGCTGCGCGCTGTGACTCGTGTTGCCTCAAGTGCATCATTCAGCGCTCGCGATGCGCATAAGAGCTGTGTGCCGCGCTCAATTGGAGTCTTTCATAATCAAATCATAATACTTTTGCGCAATGAAAAATTATCAATAGTATTTTTTGTTCTGTTCTGTCTATCTATAATATGTTGCTGCCTCATTAAACAGCTGTGCTATGCATTTGTGCTATATATATATTTTCTTAAGTTTATAGTAGACTGAAATAATTGATATTTTGATTTTTATCTTGTTTTTCATGAATGCATTTTACATTAATACAAAGAGCAATGTGTAAAGTTTTACCAGATTTAGTGCTACAGTTATTGTCTCTAATTTGTTAACCACAAATTTTTTTTCAGTAAATGTTCTGATTTTATACAATTATTGTTTTTCTAGACTAAATTTGACTAAGTTACCCACTAATCTAGTTTATAATATAATTTTTGTCATAGGTTATGATCATATTTTTTTTCTTTATAAGGAAGTTGTCTGTATTAGGTAGATTGTGTTTAACACACAAAAGAGTGATTATCAGTTCAACACACAGTTATAGAAATTCTACTTGATTTTTTTTTTAACTGCGTTGGTAACGGATCGTTATCATTCTTTTTTTTTTTTTGATTAAAATAAGGCCATACTATTTTTGACTCATGGCTGAAGTTAAGTTTCTCCAGCTCTCCCCAGGTTGGCAAAAAATGCATCTCAAAATACATCAGATTGATGCTTTAAAATATGGAATATTTAAAATTTTCTGACGGGGGAGCATGCCCCCGAACCCCCCTAGAGGAGTACTATCCTTCTCACCTTTTTCACCCCTGACCCGTTTTCATGCCTGATATTAACTTGTATGAAAATGCCATTATATGACCCCTTTAAATAAATAATATTCAGCTCAAACCTTGTATACCCTACTTATCCGTCTCTTCTCCAGTGGGTTGGGGTAATTCTAAAAAAGTGAAAACAAGGGGGTGTAAATTATTTACATTTAACCTATTTAGTAACTGAAAATTGAAAGTTACCTTGGGCATCAACAAGAGTTGTTGGAGAGATGTAAGACTAGAGATCCTAGAAAAAACTATAGCTATTCTAGAAAAAAACACAAAGTGATTGATCATTAAATATTTTCAAAAACTGAGGATCACTTTGAATAATGTGCCAACAGTTTAATCCACATAAGGTCATTAATTAATGGGCTACAAGTGTATTTAAAGACCAAAAAAGCTAGTTTCATTTATTCATAATCAAGTTGCTCATCTCTAGTTCATTTATACTAGGGACTTTTGTCAGTGCATATTATGCCACTTATTGAGAGATCCCTGTGACTTGAAATCTGCATGCACAGCTTGACTTTAACCTCAATCATCTTTCTTAGTCAGTTTTTTAAGATTCCATTGTATTTGTTCTATAAGGTAACCCACGTTTTAAGGGCATTGGATGAGCACTGAAGACTGTTCTTTTCAGCATCTTTTCTATAAAGAGAAGAGACAATGTGTTCATCAATTGATATTAACAACTATTAGGCATGTAACGGTTACAGAAGTCACGTTTCAGTACGGACCTCAGTTTTGGGGTTGTGGTTATACAAATTCAATACATTTACTCCCCCCCCCCCACACCCTAGTGTTGTGACGGTGATGCATATTTTCTACCGGTTAATCGCGTGCGACACCGGCGGGGGCTTTTAATTCGCTAATTTAAAGGCAAACTTAAAATGCGCACGTTTTCACGGGCATACGGTGCGGTAGTGCAGGAAAGAACTGTTTTGTTATTGTGCCCTGAATATGTGCTAGTTTGAAAACTAAACTAACTTTCACTTTTAAATTAGCGTCAATTCATCCTTTGCTTGGAGTTTGATTGACAGACATGATTTGACAGGATCAGTCAGAAAGCAGTCAGGAGTAGATTAACGTCGGTGTGCTTTATCAGGCAATCTGTCCCTGACACATTAAAGAGCCACAAAACGGTAGGCCTATTTATTGTTTGATTTTCTCTGACTAAATCTGAAAGTTGAGACTGTTTCATATTAAATATTACCTACTCGGTCCTGTCTGTCAACGCGTTGTCAGTGTCCTCTATTTTTCACTGCTTGAGAACATGGGTTGAATCCGAAATCGCCCCCAAAACCCTCATTTACTAGGCCCATTCCCTACATTAGTCCACTAATACTGTTCACTTGAAGGAGTGAATGAGAAGGAGTAAGTAAAAACGAGTGAGCGAATTCGGACAGCCGTTGCTGACAGAGACGCGATCTGACACGCGTCACATTTTCTCACAAATCTCTACGTTCGTTTAAGACTGCTCTTATGGACATTTTGGCGTAATTTGTGTGTTATGGTTTGTTCAAGCCCGAAAGAGAACTCGATACCGACGCGCGTCTTTTCTGTGGGTCGTGTGTGCGTGCAGGATTTAATGACTACTGCGTAATTGCGTTCAATATTTTTAAGGCTTTAAACTTTTTTTTTTTCACGTCAACTGCGGTGCCGTGGTGGGCATGTCATGAAACCGGTGTTGTGACTGAACACCGGTAACACTGACTACCGTGGCAAGCCTACCGCACCCCCAAGATTTCTGATTGCTTGACATTAAGTAAAAAAGGCTTTGTTGCTTTTGTTAATAATGTTGTGTAGTAAAAACCAACGGCTGTTTATAAACTTATTGTTTGATTAATTTTCTTTGCACGTGAGAATGCGTCACATGCTGTGACATGATGGTGGATGCACAAAGTTCAATATTTCAATATTATGCTTCAAGAAATCACAGAAAGGTAAGCAAGGAGGAGAAAAAGTGCCATCTGTCTTCACCTTTCCACGAGGAGACAGCGAGTGAAGCTGAGGCTTCCCATTTACAGGACACGGATATTTCATCACTTGATTGAATTGAGACGTCCATGACACATATCCGCACAATGCCAAATGATTTTGCTCATCATATCAGTGGAAACCACTGAAAATACTCCATTCATGGTCGGAAAAGAGTGAGATTTCATTCAAAACTTTAAAGGGTCTATTTTTATTTGTGTACACTCACAATCAATTGCTCTTGTAAAATAAAGCAAGCAAACAGGATGTCGTTTTCTGCCGTCCCAGTTGCCTTTTTCTCCTGGTTTACCTCACTGGCCTGTGACTGACTGTATTCCTCGTCCGAACTGTATGCACCAAACCAGACATCCGTACCGTGATGGTTGGGGACAAATACAATGTACCGTTACAGCCCTAACAACCATCCAAAAAAAACTAATTAGTGGTACCCACTTGATGTGTAAATTTGTTAGGTCTTAGACCAGGGATGGGCATCATCGGTCCTGGAGTGCTACTATCCTACAGAGTCTAGCCCCTCCAACCCTGAAAAAGCACCTGCCTGTAACTTTAGTAATCCTGAAGACTTTAGCTTGTTCAGGCGGGTTTGATTAGGGTTGAAGCTAAACTCTGTAGCACAGTGACCCTCCAGGACTGAAATTGTCCATCCCCGTCTTAAACGGTTCAAAGCTTTAACATTCCCTTCAAAGCCATTGCAAATAACAGAAGTTTAGGGTGTTACCATAGGTATTGTTGTTTTAAAACATCAATACTAAGTGTAGTTCTATTCTAATTTCAGACTTTTCTGGATGCATTTCAACTGCTGATTCTCATAAATGACGAAATTAAACAAATTAATAAAGAATTTTAAGAGTAGGCTTTTTAATGACGGAGTATTTGCATTGTGATCTGGTTTAGAGTTTGCAGGTATGCATTTACTCAAGACACTTTCTCACACATCCTCCTAACTTGTGTACTGTGTGTTTGTTCACGGAAGGGCTCGGAGTCAGAGGATGATGAGTATCACTCGAAGAAGAAAGAAACGTTCGACATCTAAATCTCCGTCTGAACACTCTTCCTCTGGGGATTCTGGTCAGTTTTGTTTCGGATCGATATCAGTGTCCTGCACAGCACATCAATACTGAATTCATCATGACCGTTTAACAGCAGTCAGAGACTCTCAATGATAATCATGTGATATTGATCTTCACAGAGAGAAGTTACAAGAAATCTAAGAAACACAAGAAGAAGGGAAAGAAAAGACGACACAAATCAGTGAGTAGAAGACCTGAACTTGCTTTATATATTTGTTCTTGTGTAGCCAATGACTCCAGTCAATTGATGATGAGTCTGACAACATAACTAAATTACTTGCCCACAGACAAACAGCACATCAGAGTTTTAGTTTACAGGTCTTAAAGGTGCAGCATGCGATTTTTACAAAATAGTTTTTTCAAAAATCAAACCAAATACACACTTCCCTTCTTTGCTCCGCCCACAAACTGCACAAACACGCAATGCAAAAGTGTCTTTTTTATAGCAATAGCAAAATAATGCTTCATGAAAAATAAAGTAAAGATGACAAACGAACAAGGAAGCAAACAAAAAAATGAACAAACAGTACACAAGATTATATACAAGCAGGAGTTGGTTATTAGGCGCCAACCGCACAGCAGCTCCAGACAACGACACAAAAAAGTGTTACTATAGCCCACAACTCAACCACGGCATGGATCTCTAAAGCGCTAGAAAAGCTTTTTCAATATCAGCTTGGCTCTTAAAGCTATTGCCTGATCATAACACTTCTTTTTCCAGTGATATTCATCTGAGCTTTTCTCTTTTGTAATGTCTCTCAGCCATCTCTCTTTCTACAGTCTTTCTTTAAATCTCCCTTTTGATCTCTCTCTCTCTCTCTCCTCTTTAATCAATAGCAGCACAGAGAAACAATATTGGTGGCATCACGTGCGGTGATGTGTTGCCAAGATGGCGATGGCCGGCTCCGCCCACGTATGGGCTTCAAAAACGCTCTTTAGAAACAAATGGGTGATGTCATAGTCACTACTGAACGTTATCTTCATAGTTAGATGGTTGTTGATGTGAGCGGACCTTTACTCGCAGTTTTTAGAGCAATGTCCCAGAAAAATGATTCAGCAGCTTGTTCCATTAAAGACTTACAGACTGAATCAGTTACAGTGGTTCTGAGATGGAAGTCATTACCTTTTACTTTCCAAAATAATAAGGGTGTCAAATCGAAATCAAAGAAATTAATTCACAATCGGCGATGCTGCCACGCCCCATGTTACGTCCGTTCAGCTTGCCAAGCGGAAAAAAACATGACGTTGAAGTGTTGCGAGTCTATAGTCAACCTCCTCTAACTTAGTTACAGCCATTCAAAAGATAGCATGGCAACTGCAGATGCAGGAAACCCATTCGACAGAACTTGAACCCCCTCTTTCTTTGAGGTCACAGGTGTGGAAGCTTTTTGGATTTCCAATGAGTTATGTTGTCAGACGTTCACGCTTCAAAAAAGCCACAGTTTGCAGACATCCCAAGTCTCGCAAAAGTTCCAGGAGTCTCCCGCATAGTGAGATTGATTCCCTGATCTCCCAAATCTCCCGGAATCTAGAGTGAGCAAGCAAGAGCGAGCATGCATGCCGAGACAAAAAAACTGTTCTCCAAACCGTATAGTGCATGGCAGAGGAGAGAGCGAGAGACCTTGCGTGTGTGCCTCATGAAGCGCATGTAAGAAAGAGAGCATCCTGATTGGCCGATTAATAAAAATCGAGAATCGAACTGTGACCTTAGAATCAAAAATGTAATCGAATTCGAGGATTCTGAGAATCGTGACACCCCTATAAATTGAGAACTTTTACAGTTACGTTTTATTGGGATTTGTGTGATATTTTGCTGAGTGTGTTTTTGTTCTGGTACCTTGACTATTGTGGGCAGCTGAATCCCGAAGCTTTCCATTTTCTGTGCGGTGTCTCAGGGCTGTCGCGGTTATGGAATGTCCCTTGCGGTAATGTTGAGTGGCTCAATAGCGCGAGATGCGGTATTACCGCCATTTATTTATTTAATTTATATATATATATATACACTACCAGTCAAAAGTTTAAGATCGGTAAGATTTTTTGTGTTTTAAAATACGTTTCTTTCAGCTCACCAAGGCTGCAATTTTTTGATAAAAAAATACACAAAAAAACACAGTAATATTGTGAAATATTATGACAATTTAAATTACTTTTTTTATGTTATTATATATTAAAATGTAATTTATTCCTCGAAAAAAAAAAGTATAATTTTTAGCATAATTACTCCAGTCTTCAGTGTCGCATGATCCTTCACATATCACTCTAATATGATGATTTTATGCTCCAAAAACATGTATGATTATTATCCATGTTGAAATAGTTTTTTACATTTTTATTTCAGGATTCTTTGATGAATAGAAAGTTCAAAAGAACAGCTTTTATCTGAAATGGAAAGCTTTTGTTACATTAAACACTACCCTTTAAAAAGTTTGGGGTCAGTAAGAATTTGTATTTTATTTTTGGGGGAAATAAATAAGAAATCAATACTTCTATTCATCAAGGATGATTTGCATTGATAAAGTTACAGTAAAGACATTTATAACTTTAGAAAAGATTCTAATTAAATAAATGCTGCTCTTTGAACTTTCTATTCATCAAAGAATCCTGAAATAAAAATGTAAAAAAACTGTAATGATGGAGTAATGATGCTGAAAATTCATCTTTTTTTCAGAGGAATAAATTACATTTTAATATATGTTAACATAAAAAAAGTAATTTTAAATTGTCACAATATTACTGTTTTTTGTGTATTTTTTATAAAAAAATTGCAGCCTTGGTGAGCAGAAGAGACTTCTTTTAAAAACAAAAAATCTTACCGATCTTAAACTTTTGACCGGTAGTGTATTTGTTGCTATATAAATAAGTTTATGATGTGGACAAAAACGAGGACAATTTCAGTAACTAACCAATGTAACTGAAACTAAACAGCATCTACACTCACCGGCCACTTTATTAGGTACCCCATGCTAGTAACGGGTTGAACCCCTTTTGCCTTCAGAACTGCCTCAATTCTTCATGGCATAGATTCAACAAGGTGCTGGAAGCATTCCTCAGGGAGTTTGGTCAATATTGACATGATGGCATCACACAGTTGCCGCAGATTTGTCGGCTGCACATCCATGATGCGAATCTCCCTTCCACCACATCCCAAAGATGCTCTATTGGATTGAGATCTGGTGACTGTGGAGGCCATTTGAGTACAGCGAACTCATTGTCATGTTCAAGAAACCAGTCTGAGATGATTCCAGCTTTATGACATGGCGCATTATCCTGCTGAAAGTAGCCATCAGAAGTTGGGTACATTGTGGTCATAAAGGGATGGACATGATCAGCAACAATACTCAGGTAGGCTGTGGCGTTGCAACGATGCTCAATTGGTACCAAGGGGCCCAAAGAGTGCCAAGAAAATATTCCCCACACCATGACACCACCACCACCAGCCTGAACCGTTGATACAAGGCAGGATGGATCCATGCTTTCATGTTGTAGACGCCAAATTCTGACCCTACCATCCAAATGTCGCAGCAGAAATCGAGACTCATCAGACCAGGCAACGTTTTTCCAATCTTCTATTGTCCAATTTCGATGAGCTTGTGCAAATTGTAGCCTCAGTTTCCTGTTCTTAGCTGAAAGGAGTGGCACCCGGTGTGATCTTCTGCTGCTGTAGCCCATCTGCCTCAAAGTTCGAAGTACTGTGCGTTCAGAGATGCTCTTCTGCCCACCTTGGTTGTAACGGGTGGTTTTTTGAGTCACTGTTGCCCTTCTATCAGCTTGAAACCAGTCTGGCCATTCTCCTCTGACCTCTGGCATCAACAAGGCATTTCCGCCCACAGAACTGCCGCTCACTGGATGTTTTTTCTTTTTCGGACCATTCTCTGTAAATCCTAGAGATGGTTGTGCGTGAAAATCCCAGTAGATTAGCAGTTTCTGAAATACTCAGACCAGCCCTTCTGGCACCAACAATCATGCCACGTTCAAAGTCACTCAAATCACCTTTCTTCCCCATACTGATGCTCGGTTTGAACTGCAGGAGATTGTCTTGACCATGTCTACATGCCTAAATGCACTGAGTTGCCGCCATGTGATTGGCTGCTTAGAAATTAAGTGTTAACGAGCAGTTGGACAGGTGTACCTAATAAAGTGGCCGGTGAGTGTATATGAGCATCACTCAGCACACACATTATGACAACGGACTTTGAGTGAGTCATTAAACCGTTCATTCAACGAACACGTTCAAAAAAGCTGATTCATTAAAAGAGATGTAATGAAACGTGTTAATTATTTTTAACTTTCAGTTCCACTTTTTAAGGCTCAGCTTATCAGCAATGCGTCGCATGGGTAACGCTGAAGCTCATGCTTCTCTTATTAGAGACCAATATGGCATTGATTCAATGCGTGACTTGCTGATTTTATTTCCTCGCGGCTTCCACGCACTGTGGGATGCTGACCAGCGCTGCTGCTGACGTGCATTTATGGGAAATACCTGTGACGTGAACGTTAAAATGATACGACAAATATTTCGCTTTCCTTTGACATGGCAACCTTTTCACGACTTCAAAGACAGACACAGATAATCGCACACACTCTGCCAATCTCTGTCATTCACAGTGATTTGTAGCCTACAGAGGCTTCACAGACAAAGATATTATGAACTTGTTTAACATTCAATACACATGTATGAAGTTCAAAACAAGAAGGGTATAACCTTATATTAAAAAAAATGTGAATATCATGGTTGCTGCGGTTACATGCAATCTTCTCCGGTTGACATGTCAGAAGCGCGGTACTACAATATTGCGGTTGTTGCGTCAGCCCTAGCGGTGTCACCTGTTAAGAAGGTCTTTTTTTATAATTTACTGATAAATAGGGTCTGTGGGATTGAGTGCAGTGTATTGAAAATGAGCACACATAATATATGGTCAATTTGCATTTTATCTTGACTGTTCGTTCGCACATTTACTCCCATCCTTTAAACACAAGTTTTATAAAGTGTAACTTTAAACTGCTATTATATGAGGGATATGCAGTATATCACACATGTTGTCTTACAGGGCTCCCCTGAGTCTGAAGGAGAGAAAGAGCGGAAAGGACGGAGAAGGATAAAGAGAACAGACAAGTCTAGAGCGAAATCACGTGGAGAATCCAAACAGAAATCCCCAAAAGAAAGAGTGCAAAAGAAGAGGTGAGCGATCATATCTGAGGCAGCATCTGAAGTCTCTTGTTTACTCTTACCCAGATGTGCTGTGAACCTCTGTGTCTGTGTCTCAGGGTGGATGGGATAGCGTCTGGCAGTGAACTGAGTGAAGGAGAGCTGGAGAAGAGGAGGCGCACTCTCCTGGAGCAGCTCGGACGCACCATAAATCACTCACCGTCAGTCTGTCCGTCTCTGTCTCTCTCACTTGCATTCCTGTAATGTGTTTTGCATCCTTTTGGAATGTGCTGACAGAAAATTGATGAGCATCTGAGTGTTGGATATTTGGCTGTGAATCCATCGGACTGTCATGTGGTCTCCCTGAGAGGCGGTATTGTCTGAACATCAGCACTCTTCTTGATCTGGACGGCATGTTTGACTTTTTGTAACATTATTTTGAGGTTGCAAGTGTTAAGTTGCCTTTAACTGCAGAACCTTTTTTAGGTAGTTGTATATTTGTTAATGCCAATAGTTTTAAACATTGCTGATAAAATGGAAAAATGACCAAGCCTGCATAAAAACGCCTATTATTCAACTTCAGATTAATCTGTAAGATTGTCTGTGAAAGCCATTTTGGGAAAACAATGTTATCAGTTTGAAAGAATTGTCTGCAGCATTGTTTCAACTTGAATTTTGACAAATAAACTTTAAAAAGGATGGCTTTTTTCTTTTTTGCTTACTTTTTCTTAAATGTACTCAACTTGAGCAAAAGCATTGAGCATGTCCTTTGCACAAACCTAGTTGAACAATTTCAGAGTAGGTTTAAAATTGCCAAGTCCAACCAAATGATTCTCAACATTTGCTACCAATGAAACCGTTTGATTCGCCTCTTGTGAGATTCTGTGTAATTCACTTTGAAGATTAAGGGTATGTAAAAGTACCTTTTTTTGCTTGCGTACAAAACGCTCCCCATTCAAACAGATCAATGTGAAACATACTTTGAGGGCTGTATTCTGCTGCCAGGCCAGTAGTTGGCGATATGACTGTAAAGAAACACCGGGCCAATGAACACGGTTTGCATTTTCATAGTTTACACTTGAGTCAATAAATGTATATTTTCATAAACGTGCACTTTGAAACTCGTTTTCAAAAGTTTGCATTTTCAGGCCCCCAAAACAACTGCCAAACTGCATACAAAACTACTTTCATTTTAGTTGAAAACGGTGTCGTGTACAGGGCCCCTATTAGATCAGTACATGCATGCATAAAAAATATTATAAATTTAAACTTACGAATTTACGAGGAAATAAAGGAAGAAACACTGGTTACGCTTTCTTTTACAGTACAGTACTTACAGTGTACTTGCAGTGTTTACCTAGAAAGTACTGGCTTATTTAAGGTAAGTAACAGGGGTAGGTTCAGGGTTAGTACTAGTTATTACCCAGTAATTTTAGTTACTAAAATAAGTACATAGTATTTACATGGGTAACTGGACTGTAAAAGGAAGCGTTACCGAAACACCATGAAACTACCACTTAAGTTGTATTAGGCAAAGAAAATATCTAATCAATGCATGTGAATCAACTGAATTTGTTTAATATTAATTCAATTAAAATATAGGTAATTTATACAACCTATATTGATATTCCATTATAAATTATAGAGATAATTTATATAGGTTCACAAGCACAAAATAAAAGCAAACAGTGATTTTAAAAGACAAAAAAGCTGGGTGATTCTTTCCAAAATAGTTTAATTTACTTTTCTAATGGCTGATTGGCCTGTTTTCGGTTTGTGATATCTTACCCAGAATTAAACTGGCTCCAGTCCATAGTAGTGTAGTGGAAGTCACCATGGTGATAAGTAATAACCAATCCACACTCAGAAAAAAGCTTCAAAAGCTGTCACTGGAGTTTACCTTTTTAAAAGGTAAACTTTTGTCTATTTTAGGTGCTAATATGTAAATTTTATGTACTAATATATACATTTTATGTGCTAATATGTACATTTTAGGTGCTAATATGTCCATTTCAGGAGCTAATATGTCCATTTCAGGTGCTAATATGTACATTTAGGTGGTAATATGTTCCACTAAGGTACCAATATGCAGCCTTAGGGTACAAAAGTGTACCTTTTGAATAGGTACAGCCCCAGTGACAGCTTTTGTACCTTTTTTTCTGAAAGTGTACCACCTTGAGATTAAAAAATCCTCAAGTCTCAATATCTTTATGAAGATACACTGACATGATCTGCCATCTATGCGGTGCAGCCTAAACATCCCACATGTTCACACTCTCAAGAACAACACAGAAGACCAACATTGTGTAAATAGTTTAATTGGACATCATCTAATTTTAAATCTTTTTTTGCAGTAAGCATACAATGCCTAACATACAGTGATTTAAAAAACAAAAATCTTGCCAGTTTAATCCAGTTTTTATGAGTGGAATGCAGAGAGATGAGACAGAAGTCTATAGTGGCTATAATACTGCTACTGCATCTGGTTTCTTATGTTTTAGTGTAGAAGTGACAATCTAGTTTCTTAGCATAACGCTGAGCAGTTGCCACATCTAAAAGGCCTGATTCAGGTTTTCAGTTTTATTAAATAAACAAAATGCTGGAAAAAAGAGAAAACTATAATTTAAAAGATTCAATGTTGTAGTACAGAATGATTTTTTGTTTGTTTTTTTAAACAATATGTACAATATTAGAAGATTAAAAAGTTAAAAGATTCAACAATTTTGTAGCAAAATATCTGTACATTTAACAAATGTTTTTTTTTTCATTTATATTTTTGCTTTTAAATAGAATTACACATCACAAGAAACTTGAATTTTCAATTGCGCAGGTCATTATTGAACCACACAGCATTCAGGCCTTTACATAACAGGCCTTATTTCCCATGATCTGACCAAGAACAAGAAGCAAACCCAGTAACAGAAACTGAATTCTTTTAAGGAACCTGATCTTGCGTAGTGAAGAACGAGTGCCGCAGGGCAGGTCACCTGTCCATTACCACAGACAATATATTCAACCCTCTGTGAATAAAACAAGATTCCATTTACAATAATGCACTTACATGGGGCAAAGTGTAAGGCTCGTATTTTTTATTAAACCTTTTTTTTATTTGAAATGTTTCAGGGTGCAAACCGCAGTTCCTTGAGGGACACCACCCTTGCAGAGTCTAAGTTTAACCCCAATTAAACGCACTGGATCTAGCCCATCAACGCTAAAATCGAAGTGTTTAGCACCATGTCAATCTAAGCAGACGTTAGGCTACACACTTTTCCCAGTGGCAGAGTCGCAGTACTGCAGGTATTTGGAAATCGAAGGCTTTCTTGCCGATATCACTTCTCAAGTGAAGGATTTGGACACTGACTAATGCTAATTGTCATATTGCTAGTCGTAAGATTGATTTTAACAGACAAGATTGTAACAATACAGTCGTCAAGTTAGCGTGTAATGTTGATCTTGTGGTTTTACTTTGTTTTTTAGATGTACTCCTGTGGAAAGTCTTGCCCCATATAAACTGCCCTTTTAAATGCATTATTGTAAACAAGATTTCTGCTTGTTTTTACAAACTGAGAGAGAAGTTGGTTAGTTTACCAGTATAGAACATGGAACAGTAATTAGTCAATAAAATTAACTTGAAGTCTCTTTCCAGAATTCTCTTAAAGGCCGATGAAGTTCTTGAATTTTACTTCTGCACTTTCGTTTATAACGTTAACCAACCCTCAGTTTAAGGACCAAAGCCTACAAGCCGTATTGCTTGAATAGCATTTTAATTCAGACTTGTGAATGTGAGGCGCTGGAGTTCTAGAGCCTCTGACTTCTATTTCACATTTGCTTTTGTTGCATCAATCCTTTCTAAAAAGAGCCTTTCCTGACACCACCTCCTACTTAACTGAACTCTCTCTCCATCTGCGCACCTGAGCTCACAGTGACCCCACCATCACTGGGATCGACTCTTCTGATCAGGGTGGTCGATCAGTCCAACAGACGAATGACTTTTAAAAGACCTGTTCCAATACTCACACGTGATCTTTGCACTTCCCGCTTGTTTACTTGAATTTCACGCATTTTGCCCAAGTGGGTGTGAAGATTGCAAGTGTGTGTAGAGCTTTTGATTACATGATGGGACACACTTTTTCAGTACTCTGCTACCAAATTATCTGTAAAATCAAATTAATTTAACTTACAATGGAAAGTTTTTTTTCCTGACATCTTAAGTTATGTGAGTTCCTGAACATAAACTTTGGTAAAATACAAAGTTTTAGAGAGAGTGATAATTTAATGAGTGTAAAGGACACTTGAACGTAGCCATTTCTCAACCTGGGACAGTCCCTTGTGCTCTTACGGAGATAGTTCACTTTTGAAAAAATTTTTGCTGATAATTTACTCACCCCATGTCATCCAACATGTCCATTTCTTTCTTTCTTCAGTCGGAAAGAAATTAAGGTTTTTGATGAAAACATTCCAGCATTTTTCCAAACAGGAACCAAACAGTTAAAGGTCCAAAAGACACTTTCAGTGCAAACAGTTCAAAGGGCTTTAAACGATTTCAGACGACTGAATAAGGGTCTTATTAAGCGAAACGATTGCTTATATAATAAATAAATAAAGTTTAAGTTTTAAAAAAGCACAAATGCTCGCCTTGTGACTCACTGTTCACTCGTTCATCAAAATGAATGAATCTTTTTCCAAGTCATTTGGTTCATTCAACGAACGAAAAGAACGAATTGACTCGAAAAAGATTCGTTAATTTTGATGAACGAGTTTGAACAGGAGAGTCACGAATGTGCATCGCAGTACAGAGCAAGGTGAGTATTTGAGCTTATAAAACTTAAACTTTGTTAGTTATTTATTAAATGAGCGATCGTTTTGCTTGATAAGACCCTTATTCATTGTCTGGAATCATTTAAAGCCCTTTGAACAGTTTGCACTGAAACTGTCTTTTGAACCTTTAACCGTTTCGTTCCCACTGAAGTCCATTATATGGAGAAAAATGCTGGAATGTTCAAAAAACCTTAATTTCTTTTCCGACTAAAGGAAGGAAGATATGGACATCTTAGATGACATGGGGGTGAGTAAATTATCAGCAAAAGTTTTTTGAAAAGTGAACTACTTTACTTCCCATTGCATGCACCCACTATCAAGTAGCCACAAGAGAGGGGTATTGGGACAGGCCCAACATATATTTTAGTTGTGGTGCTTTAACGTGTGATGATGTATATTTTTGTAGGCCAACCCGGAAGTTAGCATGGTTCCCTTGATAAAAAGCCAACAGGATTTTTCCACTGACTTTAGTATTATTGCAGAAAATAAGCTCTGTAACCAACAATAGCTTGATTCTTTCACGTTTCTTTCATCACAAGAATCTGCACAAATTACTTTTGAAGCCTAAATACGATTGCCCGTATACATAGCTTCACTATGGTCACATGACTATCAACGCTTTAAAAACATTTTCCCTGAACGTTTGAGTTAGAACAGCTTGCATGAGTATAAAAACAATGAGGCTGTAAAAGCGGACTAGTGAAAAGATTGACAAACTCTTCAGTCCCATTTAGACATATCAACCGTCTTTCAAGACAAGTAAACATTTTTAAAAAACTGGTGCGTTTTATGTAGAGTAAAATGTAAAAAAATGTCTTTCAGTTCCATAAGGGTGATAAAACCAGAAGCGTTAAAATGCTAACTAGTTTCTTGGTTTTGGCCTACAAAAATAGGTCATCCATGTAAGACTCTATTAGGAGATGCAACCTCTCTGAGAGGATTTTAGTGCGCTATCACTCAACCAGTACTCTCTAAGCACGGTAAAACCCTCTTTCAGAAGCCACGTCTCTAAAACCTTTATAGCACCATTTGTGTAACAAATTCATCAACACACATTTAAATACTTTACTTCTGGACTTCAAACCACCTTCTGTGAGAAATGTTCTTGTTATAATCTTTGACCGTTAAGTCACACATAATGCAGCACGTCCAGCCATCGACATTGCATTTTTACAGCATTTAACGTAATTAAACCTTTCAAAATGCTCCTCAAGCTGCATTCCAACTTATGGGGCTCCTTCTGTTTTTCTTTAAAGACAAGAATGTGCACCATGTGACCAGCCCGATAAAAATAGGGTCTGACGGACCCTATGCAGAGCTTCTTTAAGACCGACTAATAGATTCAGTCATTCAGAGAACGCACGATTGGTCGATTTTGATCTGTGGCGAAAGCACTGGAATGTAAGAGGCCTTTGTACAGGTTCATGATACATAAAGTGTTGGAACAGTTTTACATTCTGACACTTTCTTGAGAAAAACACTGATCTCGCCATCTACAATTTAAGCGCCATAGGATAAAAGACACTGTTTGTCATATAAAAAAAAAATCACAGACAGAAGACTATGACTAAAGCACATGTATGATTCAACACCTGATGGGACAGGTGTTAAATATAGGCACTTGACTTTCAGACCTGCTGTCATCTTCATCAATCCTTCATTATTTTGTTCGGGAGCAGTTAGCTCCACCTCCACTCCTCCAGCCCGTCCAATCACATCCCCTTTGCCCTCGTCACATGACCATCTCTGCACTGTTGATTGGCCGCAAATTCTGATCATCAAATCGTCTTCGAACGCTCCTCCTGACGGCGTCAGCGCGCCTGTATGGCTGGTTTCTCAGATCTGATACAGGAGGAACATAATAAAACAAAGTCAGTCATGGAGTTCAGATCTTCTGGACATGCTGGTGGTCATCTGGGCAAAGCAGCTTGAGTTTTTACTAGAGCTTTATTTCACCTTCTGAATTGAATGGGAATGGAAACACTGACACTAACTTGTTTTTGACAAGGTTGTAGGGAAATTGCTGACAGAACGATACGGACGTCACATAAAAAGTCTAAATGTCACTGCATTATATAAACACGTGCTTCATCTTGTGCTGCATGAACTTCACTTTTCTTCATTTCTTTTATCAGTTTTTATTGGCTGTATAGTATTTACGTAGTTCCTACAGAGGGCCACTGTCTTGAGTTTAGCTCTAACCAGCTCTAAAACACCTGCCTGGAAGTTTCTAGTAATCCTGAAGACCTTTATTAGCGGGTTCAGGTGTGTTTAATTAGAGTTGGTGCTAAATTCTTTAGGACAGTGTCCCTCCAGGAACTGAGTTTGACACCCCTGCTCTAGACAGTGTAGGCTGATTGGTCCTTTAAATGCAAACTGCTAGCAATCACACCAATTACTGGATGCACAAGCTGATCGGCCTCTGATGATTTAGCAGCCAATGAGATTGCTTCCTTAACATCAAAATAGTCTGGTTTATTGTTTGCTGTAAGCTAGTCCTCCACCGTGCTATCAGAGTTCCTCTAAATCCTCCACCTCCCTCAGCTCCACCTGTCTAGATCTGCTACTACCAACCCTGCTCCTCAAGAGCTACCATCAGTTTCAACCCTGCTCCAACACATCTGCCCGAAATGTTCAAGTAACCTGAACACCTTGATTATCTGGTTAACGTGTGTTCTGATTGGGGCTGGAGATAAACTCTCCAGATCTAGGGTACGTTTGCACGACAATGCCATGCTTAAAACGGAGAGGTTCTTCCTTTGAGTTATCAAAACCGCTTTAAACCCTGTATTCTGCTGCCAGGCAACTAGATGGCAATGCAACACTATAGACTTAATACGCAGACTTAATAACACGTAATACGCATGTGCATGATGTCATCATCTTCAGAGATTTGCGTTTTTGTTGTTTATACAGACACAGTTTTTTTTTTTAAATTGCACTTTGAAACCCGTTTCAACTTTGCTTTTTCAGGCTCCCAAAACGCCATTGTCGTGTAAACGAACAGACAAAAAGCATAAAGTGTTTTACATAGTGATGAGGATGAGACCGCCTATGCCGAGTCAAGACCGAGTCTTAAGGGTCGAGTCCGAGTCAAGACCGAAGTCTTTGAAGGGTCGAGACCGAGTCAGAGACCGAGCCTTTGAAGGGTCAAGACCAAGTCAAGACCGAGTCTTTGAAGCGTTGAGACCGAGTCAGGACCGAGCAAATATCCATAGACGTCATGTTAAAATCTCAGTTTTCACAGCATAAATTCATATGTTTACAGTTTGGTCCCATGGACTTTTATTGTAATCTTCAATATGTTCCGCGTGCCTGACAACTGTGAGGGGAGTGAATTTTTTTCTAACTCGTTAGTTTAGATCATGTATTTAGATATAAAATGTATGTAAATAAGGGCGGTTAACTTTGATTGACAGCTGATAACGGGCTGCGCCGAGTGAATTTGACGTCTCGGCCATGATCTGACACAACACATCATACCAACTCTGTATCCTTTCTGAAACTTTTGTATTTTGTATTTTCCAGTATGGCGCTGCCCATACCCTCCATAAACAGCCTCAAACCCGTTCTTCAGAGAGTCTATGGGTGATGTCACAGACACTTTGTCCATATTTTTTACAGTCTATGTTTTAGACCGAGTCAATACCAAGTCTTTGAAGTGTTGAGACAGAGTCAAGACCGAGTCTTTGAAGCGTTGAGACCGAAGTCAGAGACCCAGAAGTCTTTGAAGCGTTGAGACCGAGTCAAGACCGAGTCTTTGAAGCGTAGAGACCGAGCCAAGACCGAGTCTTTGAAGGAACAAGTCAGAGTCTGAGAAAGCAGAAATCGGTCTCGAGAGCGGTCTAGAATCCGAAGACCAGACTCAAGAACTAATCACTAGTTTTACGTTTTTAGTTGAAAACTGTGTCGTGTAAACAGCCAAGTTCCACAAATTCCAAACACATTTACATTGATTTAAAAATATTTTCTTTTAGTAAACGTATTGACATTTAATGCAATGACATTCTGACATTTTTAAAGTGTTAATTTGGGGCAGTGTACCAACTAAATAAGCTCAACTCAAGGTTTTAATGAAGACTGCACTCTGCATCTCTAAGTGTGGGTCAGTTCAACATGAGACTATGTGTCTCGGGTCACAGCATCACCTAATCAAACGCATTTTCTAATCAAATCAGTTCAACGGGTGAACATGAGTCCCTGGAGACTCGGCCCTTGAGGCTCAGACATCAATAGGTGTGTTAAATAGAACGACAGATAGAAAGAGAACACAAAAACATGGCTTTTGTATTCAGTGTCAAAAGATCTAGTGGAGTGAGAAGAATGAAAGATAAAAATAATAAAGAGAGATGCTTGCCAGGTCTGAGTAGCATCCTGTTGGGTACTACTGGAAGAGTTCCTTACCCTCCAGTGCACATTGGGAAATTTAGTAATATTATTCTTCTTTAAGGCTGAGTGGAGAGGAAACAAAAACGGAGGTTAGAGTGGAGCAGTGGACCAGACACAGCGAGAAAAGCTGCCCAGGGCTCAAAGAGGAAAGAGGAAAGGTCAAAGGTCAAAGGCAGGCGCTGCAGGGTGTTACTGAAGCGCTGCTGATACTGCAGTAATGAACTCTATGACTCAAGCTGCTCTGCACAATGGCTCCAGCATCCAGATACAACAAGGCAAACACTGATGTCTGCGTGGTCACTTCATTTTTAAACAGTGAAACCAAAGATAATGTGCCAAGCCTCCCAGAAGTGCATTGTTATAAGGCAGGACGTACAGTAAGTTAAGCTGAAGCAGGTATGGTGGAAACTAAATGCAATGATATGGTGAATCCCAACAAAACATGTCATCCCAGTCATATTTCATAATAGTAATGATAATAAAATTTGTATTTGGAAGCTTGTTTACGCCACAGAATAAAACATTTTAGCAGAGAACTGCGACTTTTTACCAAACAATTTCGAGTTTACATCTTGCAATTGCGACTTTATATCACGTAATTCTGAGATAAACACGTCTGAATTGCGAGATGTAAACGCAATTGTGAGGGAAAAAAATCCAAAATACCTTTTTTATTTTTTATTCTGTGGCGGAAACAAGCTTTCATAGGAGGAAGCCTAGATTTAATACCATTCAAATTTCCAATATCTTAACTTTTTCATGACAAGCAAGCACAATGCAAAGATTTCATGAAGCACTTTGAGCACTTTATTTTTCAAAGTACAGTAATGAAAATGAAGAAAACAAACTAAATTGTCATGAAAATACAACACAAAAACGTGTGTTAAAACATGATTCACTAATAATATTAGGTTTTTGTTTCTTTTTGATTTTTGAGGTTAAAAATATGACATTTCTAGACCTTTTTGGTGAGATTCAACATTATATTTTGCTCAAAAAAACAAAACACCCCATCCAAATGCACACAGTCAGCGAAGCAAATGAACCAAACATGCTTAGAAGAGGAATACATCTCAACATGCTTCATGCAGTAAGTTAAACACACGTGAAACACAGGAAGTCCCTGACATTAGAACTTCCCATCAGAGCAGAAAAAGATGGAGGAAGAGTGAGAAAATGCAGAAAAACAGCATAATGCCAATGGGCCCCAAAAAAAAATATATATATATATATATATATATATATATATATATATATATATATATATATATATATATATATATATATATACACACTCACAATGACATGGACAAATGAACACATGAGCAAAACATAATGTCACAAATCATGTCCAAAATGCCAGTGCTACAAACATGACAAATTCATTTAACTGCCATAATTTCGTCAGAAACAAACTCAGCAGAGCTTACAAATATTGTTTTTTTTTTCATATTTTCAGTAATATTTTGAATAAGTTTTTTTTGATGTATTTATATTTAAATTTTAAAGTTTTTGTAATGTTCTGTTTTTGTCATTTTAATTAGTTATTGCCTTTGTTTTAATTGTTTTGTTGTCTATATTGTTTTCTTATTTTAGATTTAGATTTTTTTTAGACTATCAAGTTAAACTAAATGAAAATTAAATTAAGTTTAAGTATTTTTTTTTTTTCAGTTAATATTTATTTCATTTGAAGTAATGAGTGTGTGTATGTCTGTGGAACTGGAATGACCCATATGGGATTTCTATGGTAGTTTATTTGCGGACTCTTCTCTGTATTTAAACTGCAGAGGGCGCCACAGAGTATTTGCTTTTCTCAGAGAAAAACTGGCACAGAAGCTTAAACCAAGGCCACGCATACAAATGAAATGTGCAGAGAAACACTGGTGTGTTTGGCTGTTTGTGACATCATATTTCCTCTCATTACATTTCTGTTACAATGATGAATATGAATGTATGACACTCCGTGCAAAAGAAATCTGTGATGACATCATAGGCTCCACTCCCAAACCCCCCTTCATGCAGGAGTTTAGTTAGAAAAGAAATAAAAAATGAACACGCCCATTCCATCACAACCATACATCGGCCCACAGGGAAATAAAACCAGGAATGTGTAGCGTGAAGGGGTGCACACACACACAGAGGGGGAGAATGAAAGAAAGCAGCTTTATCCAGCGACCTGAGAGAAGAGAGAGTCTAAGCTTTAGAAGTGGAGCTCCTCGTTGAAGTAACGCGAGCTGCGTTTGGCTGTGCGCGCAGTAAAGGGGGCAGTCTTCAGCACTGCATCCAGATGAAACACACACACACACACACACACGACACAAACAAGCCAGAGCAACAAGCACAATGTTAGCACTTTCTACACACATCAGCACACTAGTATAATCACATGGTACTAATAGCTATTATATAAACATGAAACTATTTTAATATGGATAACATACATGCCTAGAATAGAAATGCAGCCGTCAAGAGGATTACACATATACAAAATATACATTTATGCTACATCATATAATTTACCTTCTTAAATATTTGCCCATTATAGAAATTCAGTTTTTGTTCATGGTTAAAATGTAAATGAAACACAAAGGGGTCATATTGTTGAATTGGAATAATCCTCAATGAAAAGAGAGCTTTTATTAAATTGTATTAGTATTTACACAAAAAAGGTGCTTTTCAAACCTTTGCAACCTTTTATAATTTTACATTCGAGCCCGATCTCATGAAAGATTGTATTTATAGCACGAATGTCCTTTTTTGTGCCATTTATATGGCAAAAACAGTTTTTGCGTGTACATGGTACGTGTTTTTCAGTGTGCATATGATACGCACTTTTTGGCGTGTAATACGCACTAACTCCCCACCCCCTCCCCACTAAACCTACCCCAGGGTTTTTTAGTGCGTAGCATATACACGCAAAAAACTTTTTTGGCGTATAAATGCCACGAGAAATGACAATCGTGGTATAGATACGCATTTTCATGAGACTGTGTTGTACAATCTCAATGATCTTTATTGTAGATTCAAAGATATTTCAGTTTAGATAGCTAATTCAACACTGCATGGTCAGAAGGGCTTTTGATAAAACTTGCTATTTATGTGGCAGACAATTCCCTTTTGCCAAAAACTTCAACACCCATTATTCGATTCTGAACGCCCGTAGGCAAGGTATACAAAAATTTGATTTGTAGTTAAAACAAAATGAGGCTTTTGAGTCAACCGGCAGACTAATGCAAACTTTTAATTAATTAAACAAAATAAAATAAACAAAAACATTACAACTATATTGTAAACGTATTAATTGGCCAGCTCTTAAAGGTGGAATACCAAAGATTTTTGTTATATAGGCCAGTGTTATATATTTAGTTAAGATGATAACTTACAATATTCCAAATGTTTCAAACAATGTTTAAATCGCGAGATTTTAACCAAGGAAACGGGGCGTGTGAGCAGGGGTGAGCTGGGAGTCGCCAGTCAATCGCGTCATATTTGCGTTACCTCGGTTTCCGCTCGTACTACGTGTAGTCCTGGACAAATGCGGAAGTTGTAGTTGTGTGTTAGCGTCTATCAAGCAACAAACGTCAGCTTGTTTCGTGCATTTGTTATGGAATGGAGCACAATTGTTCTTTTCAATTATTTTCGGAATGTGAACTGTTGGCTGTAAAGGGGGTCGCACACTGGACGAGAAGAGCCGCGCCACGTCTAGGACACACACCGGTATCACACACCGGACGCGCACTTTCTCATTAGTATATGGCCAGCAATATTGTTATGTTTAATGACATGAAAGGAAGATAATGTCTGTTCTATGTTATGATTGTACTGTACAATTAAATACAATTGTTGCTCAGTCTGCATTATGAAAACTTTACCTCAGAACATCCGTTAACTGAATGAATTGGGAATCTCACCTGAAAAATCCAATAACATCAGCAATTGTCATTCAAGCAGCTGATTTCTGTAAATGAATGCAAAACTAAATGCATATTGCAGCATAGGGCGAAGTCAGGATCCATTAGCAAGGATTTGACTTCAAACCCTCTCCACCATATCTTCGTCCAGTGACTCGTACAGTAACATCTGTGATAACTAATTTACTTTTAAACCTGACTTTTCTTGCGGCTATTTCAGTTTAATGAAAAACAAGCATGTCATTAAACGCAACATTTATAGAAATCGAACTTTACCTCATCCATGACAACTAATTTTTGATTCCCGTCTGACTAATTTATGCACGGTGGAGTTGAAAACAACATTTCCCATCATTCCGCGTTCCTCCACGTCGTCATCAAGCAAAGCCGTTGTTGTTGTTTTGAATGTAGCGCCCTCTAGCGGCATACAATCTTAGGTATTGCAGCTTTAAAATTGGATCCAAACTGAATACTTTATGCAACTTTATCCCCATATATATATATATACATACATATAAATGTAAAGCGAATAAGTGCTATATACTGTACTACAATATAAACTACTATATACAAATCTCAACTGCTTGATTGCTTGTATTATTACAATACATAAAGTATATTATCGACCAGCTGTAAAGCTGGTTTGTGCGTTGTGAAAAGCACTATGCAAATTTGACTTAAAAGTGGACCTAAAAATAAAAAATAAAAAAGTATAATATGACCCCTTTAAACCTACAGTAAACACAGTGTTAAGTAGCCGCACTCCAGCTCAGAGCTATAAGCAGTAACAGCACACATTCAGCTCAGTACATTGTTATTGATCAGTAAAGCTTTCCACCAGTCACAGAGAGCTGGTTAGTGGCTAAACTAACACATTACAGAAGTCCTAATGTTTCAAAGCTCGCTGCATGCACAACAGTAACGGGATGAAGCCAAAAGCTGAACACTGTGCGTTACCTGTGATAATGTCCTCAATGGCTCCGTCTTTACCCTCATACACATGTCTGCTGTCCTTTCACCTGCTTCTTCCTCAGCTCTGCAATCAACTCCTGCTGCTGACGCTTGTTCTTATGAGAGGGAGACTGAACACACAAACACACACACACACACACACACACACAATAACAAAAATTACAATTAATTCTATCATTAAAGACAAATTAATCTGCAAATATTTCCACACACTGGGTTTGCATGTTTTATGGGGATATTCCATGGACTTTTTTATACTGTACAAAGTGTATCTGCTCTCCCATAACCCTCAACCTACCCATCACAGAAAACCTCTGCATTTTACATAATTCAGTGTGATTTATAAGCTATTTTCCTCATGAGGAAATGAGGACATTCCATAAACTTGTCCCAAAATAGGTTTTGTCAGATTTAGCTCACTTCTTGGTATAAATTTGTCCCCAAAATATGGTAAACGCACACACACTCGGGCCAAAATGAACTTTTTGTCAATCATGAGTGAACAAGAAAATATACTGAAATAAAATGTCTTACTGGCCATGACATCATTTAGATTACTGATGGGCCATGATGGATCACTAATGGATCCATTAGTGATCCATCATGGCCCATCAGTAATCTAAATGATGTCATGGCCAGTAAGACATTTTATTTCAGTATATTTTCTTGTTCACTCATGATTGACAAAAATCACTAATGGATCATGAACCATGTTTGTGTTTAAGTTCCAAATAAAGTTACTGGTAAAGTGTTTTATTTTATAATTATATACACTAAAAATACTCCCTGGTTAAACCCTACTAGAAGACTATAAACAAATAAAATAAATTAATAAAAATATTACAAATGATGGCATCCCTGGATTTAGATTTAGCTTTGATATTTAGTTCATTCTGGGGCCAAACAACAGTTCCACTTCCCCGCACACACACACACACACACACACACACACTCTCTCTCTATCCCTTTATTCTATTCGTACCTTCTGATCCTCTTGCTCCATCATAGCTTCTTGCTCAATCAGCTTCTCCATCATCATCTGCTCATGTCTTTTCCTCTGTTCATTATCCTCCTCTGCTTGCTGATGAAGAGAAATACCCATCAGGCATTAGGAATTCATGTTACATGAATGATCAATGCAGGTACGGTTTATATACAACTGGAGGAAGTGATTGGATAAGGTGAGAGAGGTGATTTGTGATTGGTCGGTTTACCCGGTATGCTCTCACAAAGCGCACAAACACTGGGAAAAACACAGACGGTGGTGTTGTTTTGGCATTTTCTCCAAAGAATTTCACCACTTCATCAAAGGCATCCTGAGAGATTGAGATATGAAAAGACATAAGAGAGATAACCATCAACAAGAGAATCACATGTAGGCTAGTTAACGAGTCTTCAAATGTTACATTTTTAATACCATTGTTGACGAAGATATAATCCCAACCCAAAGGATCAGATACACATTTTATTATTTTGTTATTTCCCCTCAATATGACTCGAGCAGTTTAATCCAAGTCTTCTGAGGAGACACAATTGCGTAATATGATGAACAGATTTAATTGAGACTTTTATTAAAGGGGTGGTTTACTGCTCTTTTTCTTTGCATGATTCTGTTTATGGGGTATAAATTTCACCTTTATTGTCAGCCGCGCTCTCCCCTGTCCACTGAACGAGCGGTTGACTTCCTGAGTCTATGAAAACACTCCTCAGAACCACTAGTGGGCTCAGATTGGTTCGTTTGGGCCGGTGTGTTGTGATTGGCTAAAGTGTCGCTCACGTTGTCCGGAAGATTAATGCCCATGACCTTTACGGGCGAAACGGGCGGGCATGCCAAAAGTGGATAACAGATAGACAGTGGATACACGTAAATAATGATGTTGAGACTGCAGTATCACAGAGGCAGAATCAGACCAGAGAAAGCCGCAATGAATTGAGTCAAGCAGAACCTCAACACACACAGCTCTCAATAAAGGTTTCTGAATGATATTTTTTTTTTCAACTTTATACACATTTGTTTTACACAATAGCATCTGACTGGCAACGATAGCAACTGACTGGCTAACGTTACTAATGTTAAACACAAACAGCGTTTGCAGGTTTACGTTCTTGATCAAATCGAAAATAAAGTCATAAAGCATATATACATGAAAAATACATTTACAACATTAGTATTATAAAAAATTCAGGTCCATAATGTTTGTACGCGTTTGCCGTAGACACAAAATAGCCAAACTAGTAGCCCATAAAGCCTACAAAGCCAGCGCTGGCATTTGAAAATAAATAAATAAATAAATAAAAATAAAACACAAGGCTACGTCGGGAATTATACATGCAAATACATTTAAAATGATGAAGTCTTAGCCTACTTACAGGTTGTGGCCCAACAACTGCTGACTTTTAACTGCTGATTTTAAACTTGGATCTGCTTCATGATTTAGAAACAGTTTCTTTTTTAATCCGGTGTTGAATTCGTGGAGATTCTGGAAGATGTCTCTTGTAAATGCGCAGCACAGAGAGCTAGATTACGATCGTCACTTTCAGGAATATAATCAAACACAAATTGTATCCATTGTTGTCGAAGTATAGTGTCCGTGGGAAGCCCGGAACACAGAAGACCTGACAGCTGTGTGAACACAACTCACTCGACGAGGAGCTGCTGAAATATGGCCATGCCCTTTCCTGCATATTCCAGAGGGAGTGGTTGATGCAAATGTGTGGGTTAGTGACGTACCATAACCCAGCTGTAGTCCAAAACGAGTCGTTTTTGTAGGCAATTTTACTTCCTGATTTTTAAAAGACGATATCTCTGCTTACACTAAACTTTCAGTGCTGCAACTTTGCAGATACTGTTCATGCACCAACAGCAACATTACACACTATTTAAAATGAAAAAAGTGAAATCGCAGTAAACCCGCCCTTTAATATCTATATATTTATCAACGGCCATAGAGCAGCCTAAATAAACAAACCATCGATTATTTAAAACGAGACATTTTACAAAACTCACACTCTAAAAAATGCTGAGTTGTTTTAACCCAATTGCGGGTCAAATATGGATAAACCCAGCCATTGGGTTACAGTTTTAAATTACATTTTTAACCCAATGTTCGAGTTTTCCCATATTTTACCCAAAATTGGGTTGAAACAACCCAGCATTTTTTAGAGTGCAGTGTTAATTAATGCTCTATTTGGAGGGTGAGGACAGTTATAGTGGGATTTCTTCACACAACAAACGTTTTAATGTCAAAAGAAAAAGAAAACGTGATTCCATTCTCAGTCTGAGAGGTGTAATGAGTGTTTCAGGTCATGTATGTGCAGTGTTAGCGGCACCTGAGCGATCTTGGCATCATCCTGAAGTTTTTTGAGTTTATTCTCATTCTGCTGTATGAAATCTTTGAGCATTGTGTTGTGGCCGTGCATGCTGTACTCTCTCCTGGTCAGATCCATCCCTCTCTGCATCTCCTTCACGTCTAACAAGACATTCTCTAGAGACACTGAGGAACACAGAGTTCATTTCCCTCAGATCGTTTGAACATGTTGTCAAAACTTGATGTGCGAGCAGATACAATCTGTCCTGCTTATTGTAAACATAATCAAATATGACACGTTTCATACCTGCGGCAGCTTTCTCCACATAGTTCAGGTCATTATAGAAGAGCGACACCTGCTGGTATTTTTCCTTCACTACATTTGCTATGTAGTGCAGAAGAGTGACCTTACGATCTGTTGATTTAGTGTCTAATAACTGGAAAAATAAAACATGTAGATCCTCAGTACACTTAAACCCTCAATTGTATGATTTAAATCACAGATGAAAAAAATATATTTTAATGTATTTTTTATAATTATATTTTCATTGTTATCATAAACAATGACAGTCTAACAGAATTATAGATAAAGGTCCAAATCTGTCACAGTGGTTTTAATGTCATTTCACAATTAGCATGCTTAAATAACAATTACGAATGTAATAAAAAGGTGCTTTGTTGTCCATTTATAAATCATAAGGATTTAACATACACTCACCTAAAGGATTATTAGGAACACCATACTCATACTGTGTTTGAACCCCTTTCGCCTTCAGAAATGCCTTAATACGTGGCATTGATTCAACAAGGTGCTGAAAGCATTCTTTAGAAATGTTGGCCCATATTGATAGGATAGCATCTTGCAGTTGATGGAGATTTGTGGGATTCACATCCAGAGCTCCCGTTCCACCACATCCCAAAGATGCTCTATTGGGTTGAGATCTGGTGACTGTGGGGGCCATTTTAGTACAGTGAACTCATTGTCATGTTCAAGAAACCAATTTGAAATGATTCAAGCTTTGTGACATGGTCCATTATCCTGCTGGAATTAGCCATCAGAGGATGGGTACATGGTGGCCATAAAGGGACGGACATGGTCAGAAACAATGCTCAGGTAGGCCGTGGCATTTAAACTAAGGCCAAATGGCAGTAAAGTTATAAAGTTATAAAGTTTGCAAAGAAAACATCCCTCACACCATTACACCACCACCAACAGCCTGCACAGTGGTAACAAGGCATGATGGATCCATGTTCTCATTCTTTTTACGCCAAATTCTGACTCTACCATCTTAATGTCTCAACAGAAATCGAGACTCATCAGACAAGGCAACATTTTTCCAGTCTTCAACTGTCCAATTTTGGTGAGCTCTTGCAAATTGTAGCCTCTTATTCCTTTTGCCGCATACTGGATGTTTTTCCCTTTTCACACCATTCTTTGTAAACCCTAGAAATGGTTGTGTGTGAAAATCCCAGTAACTGAGCAGATTGTGAAATACTCAGACCGGCCCGTCTGGCACCAACAACCATGCTACGCTCAAAATCTTGACCAGGACCACACCCCTAAATCTATTGAAGCAACTGCCATGTGATTGGTTCATTAGATTGAACAGGTGTTCCTAATAATCCTTTAGATGAGTGTATAACAGTCAACATCTGAGTAAAAAAAAAAACAGAGAGCACGTATAATGTACCAGGTCTAAGCTCTGCAGTTTGAAGCCATATACCGCTCCTCTTTTACTGCTGTTCATGTAGTTTCCCAGCGCCAGGATGATCTGAGAGAAATACACTCTCAATAAAGACACGCACAGTGGATAAAAATGAATCAAGACAGAAGTGAAACTCTTACTTCCAGAATCTTCTTGAGTTTTTGAGAGGACTTAATAGAGACAGAAGCTGCAATAACGGCATGAAGTTGCTGTTGAGACAAAAGCACAAGACAAAAAGGGCCCAAAATTATATTTATGGTCATGAAAACTAGCTACTTTTCATGCAAGAATAAAAGATCAGATTACTTTTTTTCACATTAATAAAGTAACACATTATTTTTAAATTTACAACAAAATATCTGAATTACTTTTTCAAATTTAAAACAAAGTTACTTTGTTTTCCCATTTAGTGACTGACAGACTGTTGAGAAAAAAAAAAAACAGGAGTAATGCTCACGTGCTGGAAAATCTGAAACTTCCTACTTCCCACTTCTGCGAGCTAATCACATTCAAATTTTAACTTGAGAGGGCATTGATGTCCAATTTTTAAACTAGTTTCCTAGTTTTTAATTTTGGATAATTCCAATAGCATGTGAAGGTATCATAAGTGCAAAGGCGTTGTGTGCTCTGTGTGAACATAATGGTCATTTTAGATCTAAATGTGAGCATCATCTCAACAGATTTAGATTCGTCCTCATTTATTCGTCCTCAAAATGAATATAAACAGTCAAATGCAAACTCAGAATATTATGCACACCTGCAATTATTAAATATGTTAAATAACACAAATGTACTTTATGTATTTAATCTCACTTTATTAACCAACGTCTGTGCTGCTGACTTTTGATGCTCCAATTCAACCACACTTATAGACAAAAAATGACTGCTGCTCAAAATCACATTTGTGTTTAATTTTTAGTTTTTTACTGCTAAAGTAAGAGGCTGTGTCCAAAATCTCCCACTACTCACTATATAGTGGACTATATGGTGAGCTCACCATTTTGTAGTGCTGTCCGAATGTATAGTGAGGATTATTATACCCTATATAGTCCACTCAATGTATCCCAGAATGCATTTTGAAAAGTAGTGTACAACCGATGGTCACTAACTCAAGCCCTACATACCATCAAGCATTGCGCTGATGTAAAAATGACGGACAGGCGACAGCAATGACGTAATCAACGCCGCGATAGACGATCAAGTAGTGTCCGAAAGTGGCTTTTCTATTATGCTGGTGAGCTCACTATATAGTGCTATACTCCCTACCCCCAACACAGGGGATAGGGAGTAGTGGTTTGAGTGGAGATTTCGGACACAGCCAGAGTTTTGAATTTTCATCTCCTGCGTCCTATTCTTCAGCACAGCTGAAAGGTTTGAGCGGCACCCTCTACTGGACAGGAGGTACTCTTGGTGTAAAAGGGCCTTAACATTTGCCAAAAATATAACTTCTTGTTGTTGTAAAAAACAAACAAACAAGCCCAGTCCAGGTGAGAAAAAGTAACGCAAAAATAACGTAACTAAAAGTTACTCAAAAAGATACTAAAACAATTAGTTGCTGTTTTAGGGAATAACACAATATTGTAACGCAATACTTTTTCAAAATAACTTTCCCCAAAACTGGTTAACAACATTAGTTAACATAAACTAACGATAAAAATACTTCTAAAGCATTTAATAATCTTAGTTTATGTTCATTGTAACTAATACGTTATTAAAATCAAAAGTTGTACCTGTTAATATAATCGAATGTACCTGAGCTAAAATTAACCAACAATGAATTTTTATAAACTAATGTTAACTAAGATGAATATATACTTATAATAAATGTATACATTATATTTAATATTATATTTTGTATATTTTAATATTATATATTGTATTATGTATACATTATTATGTGTATACATTATATATATTGTCACGCAGTAACTATGCAATGCATTACCTAACATTATCTGGTGGGACCTTATTGTTAAGTGTTTCAAAAATTGTGAAACATCTAAAGTGATATCATATGTCGCAAGTATTTTTTATTTAACTTTTTTAGATTTTATCCACTGCAGTGTTGACTGCAAAGTAAAATGTCTATGAAATAAAACAGCTCACATAATATTCTGAGTTCTTTTACCATAATAAAATAAAATAAATAAATAAACCCTATTTTGCACTGTTAATGGAAAGCATCGTGCAAAAATAAAGCATATGAAAGAATTTAAGGGACCATGAGAGGGAAAGAAAAGGGAATCTGACATTTTGGAGGAGATCCACATGTGAGTCTGAGACTAGACATCTACATTTACTTGGGTGATTTGAGACAAATACTGGAAAAATCCTGCAAAATTCTTGACCAAACGTGCTGTCAGTGTGGTAAAGCAGCTCCGGGGTTGTGTTATTTACCGGAGTGAGCATCTGAACGCTCTCGGTGAAGTTCCCCAGGAATGCCATGATGGTCATCTTCTGCATGAGACGCTCGATCTTGCTGAAGTGGATCATGAAGCGATCCTCGTCTGTCAGGTTCTCCAGAGGTTTGCGTTCCTTCTCGTACTGACGCAGAACTTTCAGCTCCGCTTCCGTTGGAATGAACCTTATCAAACACTCCACGAAATCCACCGGCAACGTCCGCAGGTCAAACCTTACACACACACAGACACACATATCAAAGCATTATCCTCACCAGAAGCTGCTGTTTGAAGTCCACCATACAATTATATAGTGATGAAAAATGAAGGGCGCTAATAAAGAGATGCTGGTGATCACGTGTAGTGTATGTCGGCTGTGAATTACATTTGGATGGCTCTGCAGATCTCCTCTGATGACTTGCCCACTTTTTTGAGGGTGATTGCCAGGTTTTTAGCCCTGTTGGAGTCCAGCAGCAATATTTTGTTTGGTCCTTTCTGCGAGGTCTTCTGTTTGCTGGAGGTGAGGTCTATGGCTGGACCCTGTGCTTTCGTCTTAAACATCTCCTCAAACTCATCCACATTCAGATCCTGAACAGAAACACAGTCACCATTAATAATTCCATCCTGGGCTGTATTTCTGATACCAGCCAGTCTGAAATCCTAATGCAAATAAAAAAACGAGAATTCAGTATATTGAAAAAAAGAAAAATCATTATGCCTCCTCACATTGTAAAGTAAACAGTCTTATAGTTTGTTTATTAAAACATCTGTACTGATTCATTATATGTATTGCACTTGAATCTTCTATTGTCAAAAGTGTGGGGTTTAATGTTTTTGAAAGAAGTCTCTTATTTATTTGATTAACAATTCAGCAAAAACAGGAATATTGTGAAAAAAATATTCCTATTGAAAACAATATTTTTATTTAAAAGCTGAATTTTCACAAGATCCTTCAGAAATCTTTCTAATATTCTAATAACACACCTTACTGAGCCCAAACTTTTGAATGGTAGAGTATAAAAATGCATTATAAAGATATATTTTATGCATCAGAGTACGCATGGTAATGCTTCATTTGCATAATTGTAACCTCAACTTTAATACATTATAAGAATAACCAATTTTTTTTATAATAAGAACATTATTCATTAGAACATATAATACAAAACTGGATGTTGATCATGATAATGTATTATACTCTAATTATTAATGCAATGTATTATGCATGAATTATGAAATTATTGCACTATAATGCCTTCATAATGTATAATATATGTACATTATACAGAAAGTATTATCCTCCAGATTATGATGTTACATAAAAATAATGTTGAATTATATTGCAGTAAGAAGTGTCTTTTGTATTGAATAGATTTTTTGTGTAAAAACAGATGGAATTTAGCTGATGCATTTGTGCTTTTGTTTGTACTGTAACAAAACAAATGGTTTTCAAATGTTTTGCCTAATTTCAAAACTTTTTTCAAGCTTTTCATAACTGTGTCCGTCTCACCTCAAGGATTCTCTCATCATCGATCTCGTTGCAACACAGTGCCGTTGATCTGATTGGGTTTCAGCGCCACCCAATTAAACACCGGCATACGGAACTTAGTCTTGATGGGTTTCTTAATCTTCACAGCTACACAACATGACAGAAAAAAACACGTCACACTCATGCAAATCACACAAACACAGAACATGCAACATCTGCTGAGGGATGTAGATCTGGTTTGTGAATGGCAGGCACAGATAGGATGGGTTTATCTGCATAACTCTCAGAAAAAAAGTACAAAAGCTGTCAGTGGGGCTGTACATTTTGAGAAGGTACACTTTTGTACCCAAAGGCTGTATATTGGTACCTTAGTGGTACATATTAGCACCAAAAATGTATTAACACTTACTGTAAAATATACATATTAGTACCTAAAATGTACATATTACCTAAAATGTACATATTTGCTCCTGAAACGTTCATATTAACACATAAAATGTACATGTTAGCACCCAAAATGCACATATTAACACCTAAAATGTCCACATTAACACCTAAAATGTACCTATTAACACCTAAAATGTACATATTAACACATTAAATGTACATATTAGCACCTAAAATGTACATATTAACACTTAAAATTTACTTTTTAGCACCTGAAATGTTCATATTAACACCTAAAATGTACATATATTAGCACTTAAAATGTACATATTAACACCTAAAATGTACATATTAGCACTTAAAATGTACATTTTAGCACCTGAAATGTACATATTAGCACCTGAAATGGACAAAAGTTTACCTTTTGAAAAGTACAGCCCCAGTGACAGCTTTTGTACCTTTTTTTCTGAGAGTGAGAGGTCGTGAGGGGAAATGTGTGAACATGAGACATTTTGTATTGTTGTAAATCACAAATGAGATCTCAATTGTTCTCATGAAGTCACAGGCTTCTCATATGTTTCTCCTGAGAAAAAAATAGATGTCTCAAACTGCTCAGATTTGTCAAGATATCAAATCTCTCTTAGAGAATGATCCGAGCTATTCCGTTTATGTCATTTATTTGTGTCTATTTAAATTGATCTTAATAAATTCTGAGAAACCATGAAACCTGACTGAAAACTACATCTCTGAGCAATAACATTGTCCTGTGTGTTTAGGAAATGAGACATTGACAGATGCTCAGGGCTGTTTTGGGGTTTACACCATGAGGATGTGACTCAAACAGCGTCTTAGTATGACAATGAGTCAAGTGTTGGGTTTGCTGCGTTTATACAGGTTCATACTTCATAAAAACTTCCAAAATGATCCAGTTGACTGAATGACTGAATCTGGCAGCAAACGCAGATTACAACATGCTTGAATATGGCTAAATTAAGATCCAGTGATAATAATCTCTGATCAAAGGTGACAAAGAAAGAGAGAATAGAGTGTCCAGTCCAGATGAGGGTTAAGAGCAATATGATCGTGTGATATTATGCCAAGCAGAAAGGAGAAAGAGTCACAGCATGTATAAAACATTCCTGAATTTACGCAACTATCATCTTATCTGACGATCATTCGCCTGTAACGACACGGCACACTGTTTCAACATGCAAACACAACACAATCAAACACACACTCACAAAGCAGACATGGCATTTTTAGTCTTACTGCTTTATGATGCACATTCATTTAATTCTGATAAAAAGGATCAAAATATGGTTGATTTAAAATCAGGTGATTTAAAGTCTTTGCAAAATGCTCAAGAAAATAAGGATTTTTTTTCTAAATGTCAATTGTTTGATATGCACTGACTTAAAGTGAGAAATTTATTCAGAGAAGTGTGTACAAAACAACTGAGTAAGTGAGTGTGTTCCATACTTAAGAGTGTTTGTCACTGTGCAGTAACACAATCCAGTCCTCAAGGGGTGATAGAATCACATTTAAATGTTTTTTGTAGCCTACCTCTACACAGGATGCTATCAATGAAGTACACTCTTAGAAAAAAAGGGTTCTATGTATGTAGCATAGGGTTCTTTACTGCAAAGGATCTTTTATGCAAAAAAATTATGATAATGACAAGAAAGAACCCTTTTGGCACAAAGGTTCTTTATAGGCTATTATTCATTCATATATTACATTATTCCATAACATTTTGCAGTTGTAATTAAATTATTGTTTAATAAACTGTTGTAGTAAATTAATATCCCATTTTAATCATGCTGATTTTTGAAGGATAAAAACTGAAATGGCACTCTTCGTGTGATATTGATTAATTAAAATTTTTTAACCTCCATATCTTGAATTTTGACAATTAAACTAACTAGCTAGATCAGCAAGATTTTCTTCAGACTGTTGTTTCACCATAGCAATGGAAAAAATATTAAGAAAATAATATTATAAAGTGACATTGCCATATTTTGTTTTTCAGCAGATACTTTGATAACTTCATTTGAAAATAATTAATCATTGTAGATTCTACAACGCATCTATTTAGAAAATAAAAATAAAAAAACAATTTAAGAAAAAAAAGTCAATATTCATTACAAGAACCAACTCAAAACTCTTTCAGTAAACAGAAAATTAATAGTTATAAAATGTAAAATAGTTATTTATTATTGCAATGATGATTTTTATTGTGATTATTTGATACAAAATTTGTATCAAAATTTGGTTTAATATTTAATATTAAACCACATAAGAAAAAAATAATAATACCATTGTACTGTAAAAAATTATTTATTAAAAAATGAATATTTAATATAACAATATTAATAATTCTATAGTACAACTATAAATTTGGAGTTTAAATATATAATACAAATATTCATTCATTTCAAATAAGCATTCCAAATTTCAAAATTTCAAAACCATTAAGCTTATATTTTGGCGGAAAATCGCTGGGATCCATTTTCCTTTTTATAGGTTTATAATCACTTCTCTTTACAAATCGGGTCAAATGTGAAACACTGACACACATTGTGTTGTCAAAAGTGTGTTATAAGCGATTCGGAACTCACACCACATTCAGAGATTGAGTTTGTGTGGAGCATTTACTGTGACAGATCATGAGCTTAGCACACATGTAGATGACCACTTGACCGCTTCACTCTGAAACACGAAGTGCATATACTTATTTAATTATGAAATATATGAATTTGCAGCCTTCGTGATGTAATAATTGCACTAATCTTGGGGTGGTGATGGCACAGTGGATAAGACACATGCCTGGTGTGAGGGACCCGGGTTCGAATCCACTGCTTACTCTGTGGTGGCAATGCTGAGAATGCAATACATATCTGTGTTGCGTTAAGAGTTGTGTTCCGAGTGAAATTGCGCTTTGACTGCTAAGCATCTGTGTTTACTAGATTAACAATTCTCAATGGCAAATAGATCTGTAGATCTGGTTTTGATGTGAATTGTACTGTTGTTTTCCATGAGGTTGCGGTTCATGGCCTGAGCTCTGGAAACAGAGATTTTGTCTGCTTGTGGAGTGTAGAAATAAGAGCTTACATCTCATGGAACGTGTGCTCTCATAGGCTGGCATTAGACTCCTGTTATTTGCTGAACTCTGTAAGTGAGGTCTAAAGAATGTTCCTCTCTGGGTTTTAAACGCTAAGGAAAAGTTCTGCAACGCAGTGTCCAATTTCATGCCCAGTTTCAAGAGGAACAACAAGCAATATAGCTTCAGAGTCGATGTCAGATCGAGATTATAGAGGAACTGAGTGTGTTGACTTAGAGACTAAAATACCATGACCACACACACACACGACTAACCACACACAGACACGACACAGCAAACCTACAGTACAGTTTGATGGGTCCCTCTATGGCGGCACAGCAGAAATAAGCAGAGAGAAAGAGCTGGTTAAGAGCAAACAAAACACAACCTCTGATTCCAAAGATCTGTTTGCGTTATTTTCCTAAAGACTGCATTTCCACAGAAATTGCTAAAGAACCGCATAGTTTTATAAGGAAAGATAAAGATCAAAAGAGAGGTCCCATCCACAGAGACTTTTTAGTAGCCTAATACAAATTTTTAAAAATACAAGTGAAGAATGAAAAAGGTACTAAAGCATTAAAGAGCCCCTATCATGGATTTTTGAAAATGACTGTTCATATGGTGTGGAATATAGCTCTAAGGGAATGAAAACATCCTGCAAAGATTTATATCTGAAAGTGCACCGTATATAAAGTTATTGTCTTTCAAAAGTGAGAGTCGACTCTGAGTCTATGAAATGAATTGTTTTTGAAACGAGTCATTAGCTGTTACATCGTGACGTAGAGACATATTGGCCGCGCCCAGTTACTGCCGCGCAGATGGAAGTATAAACTTGAAGTCTACACATTCAAATACTTCATCATAGCATCATGTCGAGAAGCCACTTTGTTTTCATTTACCAGGGGACGAGCATGTGAAGAATCGGTGGTTAGAGTTCATATTTGCAACGAGACCACAACACTATAGCCCCATTGTGTTCTCATCATTTTAATTACTAATCGATCGGATTATGGATGTGGAATTCGAATGTGGATTCGCACGCGGTTGTTCCTGAAGAAGGGCTCAGTAACTTACTTACCCAGCTTCCTCCTCCGAAATCACAAACTGTAAGTATTATTAATAATTGTTGCTTTTATGGGTTTAGAACGTTTTGTAGCGTCAGGGCGCGAGGAGGAAGGCGCAGCGCAATTAGTATGTGTGTGCGCGTGCGTGTGTGTAAGTTACGCTCAGCGCAGCTTCTAGGTCTCCAATGTCAATTTTTTTTTTTAAATATGTGAAATGTTTGTCGCTGTTATTAGAGTTGTCATAAAGAATAGAGCGTCTTGTAGTACTGCAGTGCTTTATCAATGTTTATGCGTTATGCTAACAAACAATAACTGACTGGGTCTGTAATCTGACCAATCACCACCGATTAGCATCTCGCAAAGGAGTGGTTTGAAAAATGAGTCATTGTACGAATCATTTGGGAGTTGGTGAGCAAATCAGTGTCAATAAGGTTTCTTACTATGTAAAAATTGTTTTAGAAGAATGCTGAAAATGTAGCCTTGCCATTACAGAACCAAATCACATTTTAAAACATTTAAATAGAGTTATTTTAAATTAAAGGAGAACTTCGGCGAACAATGAACCTTTGGTCTAAGAAAACATCGTTCAGTCAATCGTTCTCTGAGATTTGTTTTCATGATAATCGAACGTAAAGAGTTTTATCTCTAAAAACTGTTTAGCGTATAATGCTAGTACTGGGGGCATTGAAAGAAATTGCTAGTTTATGCCACTAACAAGGCTCAAAATAGCCCCACACTAACGCAGTAACATAATGAGTGTCCATACATGCAAAACGAAGCATTGAGAGACCGTTCTCAATGCTTCGTTTTGCATGTATGGGCACTCATTATGTTACTGTGTGAGTGTGGGGCTATTTTGAGCCTTGTTAGTGGTATAAACTAGCGATTTCTTTTTACTTAGTCAATGCCCCCAGTACTAGCATTATACGCTAAACAGTTTTTAGAGATAAAACTCTTTACATTCCATTATCATGGAAACAAATCTCATAGAACGATTGACTAGATACCAATGTTTTATTAGACCAAAGGTTCATTGTTTGCCGAAGTTCTCCTTTAATATAATATTTCACTACATTATTGTTTTTACTGTATTTTTGATCAAATAAATGCAGCCTTTGATAAACATAAAATACTTTTTCCAAAACATTTAAAAGTCTTACCAACCGTAACTCGAGCATTTTGACACATCAAGGAATCATATGAATTGTCAAAAAGTATTTTATGACCACATTTCCAATGTTGTGCACTCACATTATAATAATGCATTCTTACTCAAATTCTCAATAATACCACCGTATATATGTCAACTAAACACAATGTACAGATCTGATGTAAAATCAAAGAGCTGATATTATGACTCAAGATTTCAGCATAACAGAAGTGATTCACTTGAGCGTGTTCAGACATTAAACCCGTTACAGGAAACTAAATAAACAGCTTGATCTGTGGTGATTGTTATCGTTTGTCTCAGAGAGGAGACAGGGTGACAGAAACCCAAAGCCATTCTGAACTGACGCGTGAACTTTAAACACAAACTAATGCTATCTTCCACATTCTTAAGCGGTGTGGGGCGTATCTGGGTCTAAATCACTGGGGGGGTTTGTTCATGTGATGTCTCTGCAATACTGTGTCATACTTTGAGCATGTACATGATTGTTATGGTTTTGTCTTTAGTGTCGAGATACCTGCCAGTCCTGAGTTCATGATGACGGTTGGTGATCCGCAGCCTGGAAGTGGAGGGGCCATGGGAGGGGGTGGAGGAGGCATCAGGGGCAGATATATCCACACCAGGACCTGGAAGAGGAGGAGGGGGAGGAGGGGGAGGAGGGGGTGCTGGTGCTGGAGCAGCAGGGAGACCGTTTGGTACTTGAAAAGATAAGAGGAAGAGGGAGAAAATATGTTGAATTTTTCTGGTCAAACTTTTGATTAGGGTCTATTTCACAATATTTACTATGACTTTTGCCTTAGTAGACTCCTAATCACTTATTATCAATAATAGTAAGGTAGTTAAGTTTAGGTTTTGAAAATTAAACTGTTATGTTGTGTTCACACAGAACACAAATTTAATTATTTGTGCGAGTAGATTGCATACAAAGTCAATGAATGGCGCGGAATTGGGCGACACCGTTTGCACGAACGTCTTCCGCGCAAGTTGAAGCGGAAGATTCAAGCATCTAACTAGATGCGATAGACGTGTTTTTAGCGCTCTATTCGTGTTCAATGTGAGAAAACCATTATTGTCTCGGTGTAGGGTTGGGTATCGAGAATCGAGTATCGATTGGAACCGGGACTAACTTTTTGTTTTTCCGGAATCGTTCAAAAGTTAAAATTTCGATTCCTAGTTTCGATATTGACAGTCCGTCGATTCGGAAGAAGAAACCGCTGAACAACACCAACGAAGAAGCGTCTACAAGAAGTGTTGGCATAGTCGCGTGAGTCGAACATGAGTAGCTTGCGTCTGCGGTCCAAAGTGTGGCTTCACTTTTCTAAAAAAAAGAAAAAATCTCGGAAAAATGCAACATTTGTGACAAAAGGAGTATTTGTGACAGAAGGAGTATTTCCTTCAGAAAGACCGTTGGTTAGCAAGGTCAGCTAAACTTTTTTGACCCTGCCTCTTAAAAGAATCGGAATCGAGAATCGTTAGGAACCGGAATCGAAACAAGGAATCGAAATCGGAATCAGAATCATTCAAATTTAAACGATACCCAACCCTATCTCGGTGTAAACAACGCAAATTTGTGAAAACGGTGACATCATGCTTATGCGTAAAATGTGTTCAGTCTATAGGCGCATGGTTATTCTTTACAAAGAGACTTCGCCAACTACTGGCCAGGCAGCAGAATACAGTGTTTTTACAATTTTTTTGCGTGACCGTGTGAACGGGAATCGTTTGACTACATTGTCGTCTGTATGCGAAAAACGTGAAGGAAAACCTTTACCGTTTTCTAGTACATCATTCCAAACATAGTGGATCTAGCTTCTAACGCATGTCCATTATTTAGAACGAAGGGTGGTCCCTCACCTGTCGCCGGCATAGGAGGAGGGGGTGGTGGAGGTTCAGGCATGGACACACCATGGGCCGTCCCATTAGCCACACATGTGTAACTGACCAGGCCCTCACCGGACAGCCCAACTACACCCTCTGACCCTGGTAGATGCCCGTTCCCTGGTGGAGGGGACGCCAGGATGGCTATGTCCCCATCCCCTTTCTTCTGGATCTTGATGGTCCCCTGTTTCTCCAGCTCATGGATCTTCTTCTCCAGGTTGCACTGTCTCTGAATGGCCTCGTCCTTCTCCTTCACCATTCGCCGTAGTGTGTGCACCTGAGAGCTGGCGTCTTTATACACCTCCTATCACCACAAAGTTAACACAAACATAATGTAGAAAGCATTTTTATACTTTAAAGCAGCCTTTCCCAAACAGGGTTCTGTGAGTGACTAGAAAGCTAAAAGACTAGTCATTTAAATGTAACATTAAATCATTATACATTATACTATATATAGTGTGATTATAAAATCAAGATTAAATTATGTAGTTTGTTGTGCTGTGTGTTTCAGAGTAAACATGTTTTAATAACTACAGTTAAAAAATAATAAGAACAGTTCAAATTGCAAATATATATTTTTTTATTTTTGGCAGTCTTGGAGTCTGATCAGACTCATACAGTAAAAAAAAAATGATATATATATTTATATATATATATATTTTTTTTCTGTTTTCTGACATATCGTGTGACCAACATTATTAACCAACATCAAAGAAACTGTGAACGTGAATGTATAGTTCATATTTGGAAATAATAACTTTAAAATATTTATTTCAAGTACCTGTGAGATTTTATGTCTAAGGCTCAAAAAAAGGCTAAAAAAAAGAAAAAAGAAAAGAAAAGGATACGCAATTTATTTTTTCTTGACACTAAAATAACAAAAACTTAGGATGTTAAGGGTTTTCAAGTCAACATGAAAAAAAAATATTTTTGGAATGGATTATTCAAAATGGGTATTTCACTAATAAAGCTAGATCTGAACATAAATGATCACATATACGAAGGTGCACTTACAGTGTACTTACAAAAGAAAGTACGCATATAAGGTAACATAACATGATAAGGTTAGTTAGGCTAATTTGGTAAGGTTAGTTACCCAATTATTGTAACGTAATTATATAGAATATGTACATGGTATGTACATGCAGTTGAATGCTATATATATATATACACTCACCGGCCACTTTATTAGGTACCCCATGCTAGTAACGGGTTGGAACCCCTTTGCCTTCAGAACTGCCTCAATTCTTCGTGGCATAGATTCAACAAAGTGCTGGAAGCATTCCTCAGGGAGTTTGGTCCATATTGACATGATGGCATCACACAGTTGCCGCAGATTGTCGGCTGCACATCCATGATGCGATCTTCCCGTTCCACCACATCCCAAAGATGCTCTATTGGATTGAGATCTGGTGACTGTGGAGGCCATTTGAGTACAGCGAACTCATTGTCATGTTCAAGAAACCAGTCTGAGATGATTCCAGCTTTATGACATGGCGCATCATCCTGCTGAAAGTAGCCATCAGAAGTTGGGTACATTGTGGTCATAAAGGGATGGACATGGTCAGCAACAATACTCAGGTAGGCTCTGGCGTTGCAATCGATGCTCAATTGGTACCAAGGGGCCGAAAGAGTGCCAAGAAATATTCCCCACACCATGACACCACCACCACCAGCCTGAACCGTTGATACAAGGCAGGATGGATCCATGCTTTCATGTTGTAGACGCCAAATTCTGACCCTACCATCCGAATGTCGCAGCAGAAATCGAGACTCATCAGACCAGGCAATGTTTTTCCAATCTTCTATTGTCCAATTTCGATGGGCTTGTGCAAATTGTAGCCTCAGTTTCCTGTTCTTAGCTGAAAGGAGTGGCACCCGGTGTGGTCTTCTGCTGCTGTAGCCCATCTGCCTCAAAGTTCGACATACTGTGCGTTCAGAGATGCTCTTCTGCCCACCTTGGTTGTAACGGGTGGTTATTTGAGTCACTGTTGCCCTTCTATCAGCTCGAACCAGTCTGGCCATTCTCCTCTGACCTCTGGCATCAACAAGGCATTTCCGCCCATAGAACTGCCGCTCACTGGATGTTTTTTCTTTCGGACCATTCTCTGTAAACCCTAGAGATGGTTGTGCGTGAAAATCCCAGTAGATTAGCAGTTTCTGAAATACTCAGACCAGCCCTTCTGGCACCAACAATCATGCCACGTTCAAAGTCACTCAAATCACCTTTCTTCCCCATACTGATGCTCGGTTTGAACTGCAGGAGATTGTCTTGACCATGTCTACATGCCTAAATGCACTGAGTTGCCGCCATGTGATTGGCTGCTTAGAAATTAAGTGTTAACGAGCAGTTGGACAGGTGTACCTAATAAAGTGGCCGGTGAGTGTATATATATATATATATATATATATATATATATATATATATATATATATATATATATATATATATATATATGGTGTATACTATTATTGGCTTAACCTTTATTACATTAACTAAATTATTGTTACGCAAATTGCAACTCAAGAGGAAGTGATGTAAGGATTCATCTTTTACCCGAATAGATTCCAGTTCTTTATTTCTGTGCATGAGTTGTTTCTCCCAGCTCAACGATTTTCGCCATTGCCTCATTCTCCGTGTCCTGTAACTTCTCTGTCAACTAAAAAAACACACACAAACAAGAATCAACAAGATATAAGACACCAGCAAAAGAACATAGAGTTAAGAGAACCGAAGAAAGAATCACAAATAAGCCATGGCAGAAAGCCTACAAGAGCCTGAGCATTTGAGTTTTCCAAACTGTTGAGACTTGTGCTTCAAACCGAACACTAAAATCTCCAGACCTCACGAGTTCAGGCAGTGTTGCATACATATTTAACTTCAGGTTCACATTCATTATCACTTAAGGATTTTTAATCACTCTATTAAGAATATACACATTTATGCAATGCGCTATAAAAATCGATGCCACACTAATGAGGAAATGACCTCAAGTCAGGACGTCATAGTTTGGTCAGAGGGCCAACGGTCACAAAAGCTCAAAGGTCAAGCTACTGTAGATGTATGATGGGGTCCTCTCCTGATTCATTATCATTAAAGACTTTGCTTTAAACTCCAATACTGCTTAAAACCCCCGAAAATACAATGATCGCCTGCACACTTGCTAACATGCTCATTCATGTTAAATTCATTTTGTCAGTGATCTTCTCCATATATCAAGCTTGCTGTTATTCATAATGACATGATGCAAATTCCATAAGGCTAATGAGAAAATACTGGCAATAAATGACAAACAAGACAACGGTCATATTGTTCTCTGCTGCTGCAGAGTAAAATTGAATGCTTTACATGGAAATCCCTTAAATGGTTGTTTGTCAGGGTTTTATTAGGCGTTTGGTGAAGACTGTTGTCCTGTAAAACATTACTAACATGAGACATGTTCTCCTCTAGTTCCTCCACTCTCTCCAGCGCTGCGTTCTTGGTCTCGGCATCCTCCAACAGAGCCCCGACATCGAACACGTTATCCAGGTACGCTTGAATCTGCACATGCAGTTTATCACTCTCGGTGTGCTTAAGTTTCTACTCAGAGAGAGAGAGAGAAACAAAGAGTGAGGGATCCTCTCGCAGCTCACTCAACATTTACACTGATACTGAACATTACCCTCAAAAGAAGCATTCCAGCATGTTTACTTACGTCCAGATATTCGTCCAAGCCCAGCTTTGTGAAGTCGTACTGTAAGTGCACTCTAAAATTCATGTCTTCCACAGAATGAACCACAATGTTAATGAACTGCATACAGGCAACCTGCAATATAAAACATACAAAAAATGAAACCCACAAATATTGACACATTTAAGGTGAATTACTGATGAAGAAACTCTGAAATAGAAATGCTAAATATCTTTATTATTACGGCAACATTTTGTAAAGCTATGCATGTTGTTCTGTTAAAAGAGCAATTTCAATAAAATGAAATAAAATCTGTATACAAAAGAACATTTATCATTTGCAAAGTTCTACCGATCCCTTAGCCTTCACATGTTCGTTTATTCAGTATGTTGGCTTATTACACGCTTATTACACATATAGACAATCTCAACAGCTTGATTGTTTATATCGTCACAAAATGTAAACTATATTATTGCTCAGCTCTTTATATAAATGTTCTACTTTATTCGCATACATACAGCACACTCACGCAAAACTATACTGAATACAATTATTATACAAGTTTCACAAGTCTATTGTGAAAAGTGCTATACAAATAAAATTGACTTTAGTACCCTGTTAAGTTCTCTGTAAATCTTGTCAATTGCTACTGTAAATTCAAGTGTTTTTATATAATGAGTGCAGAGCTAATAACAGACCATTGTTCCTACAAGCGGTGTTTCAAGTCTCTCTTATCACTCCACACTCTTTAATGACATTCTATCCTCATTTCAGCTCGAACCAATACATAGTCTGCATTTATTTCAGTATAACTGTGTAATATGTGGGGAAATGTCCAGTCAGGCACATTTACAAGAACATCATCCTTTACAATAATGTGTTTTCTGCTACCTTTGTTTATTTATTAAGCAGGCTTATTTTACTAAAGACTACAGAGACTAAAGACTACAGTCAGTTGTAGGTCTTTCCGCATGTCTAAACCCGCCCATAGAGGGTGGATCTCACTCACAGAATGAACACATAGTGTCAGCCATCTTTTTTTTAGAAGCTAATCTAGCAGGCTCTTGTTCTGTGGAGAAAGCTGAGTAGTAAGGGTTACCATCCTCTTTTTCCCGGACATGTCTGAACGTCGATGTCCGGGATTCAGCTTTTGCTTTCTGCAGTTGCCATTCATTGTTTACATGCACAGCTTTTGTTTCAATCTAACTGAATTCATTCCAATTGGTGAATCTGAATGTAGTGTTTACATGAACGCTAAACAAGTGTTCGGTTTATGTGCGCTGTTCTCCCGCGGCCCTCACTCGCCCTGCTCGCCACAGTAAATATAATGAATGGCGACTGTAGAACGCAAAAGCCGAATCCCGGACATTTTGGGTGTTCTCGAAACACATTTTGGGCAGACTCATCACAGAGACTCACTAGTAGCCTAGACTTGTTGTTTAACTACTGTGCTGTTACCGGTAGGCATGGCCTCCTAGGGTCAGCGAAGCAAGTGCATTCTGGAAGTTGTCTTTCATCCGCAAAAGCCAAAAATAAATTTTCTGGCTTTTCTCAGTACTAGAAAGCTCCAAATTCAAAAATAATTTCATATTTATTCTACATAAATGACCTAGGCTGGTTAAAACCAGACCTTTCTCAGTTTGTAACTGAGTTATGGTCTGGCAAAGCTTTATAGACAAATCATTTCCAGAGGGGCGTCACCAACGGATGCAGCTCAAATGCCTCTGGGCGCAATTGGATAGACCTAAAACCAATCAGAGCGCTGAAGGAGATGACGTTTGCAGAGAGACTTTGTCTGTTTGAATAAACGAGCAGACAATCTGATTAGCTATCAGCAAGACAACTATAAGTGAATGTGCTTTCCATTATATAAATCACACACAGTAAACAAAACCTTAACAAAAAAAAACTCTGCAATGAACTTTGCAATTTAAACTGCGTGCCGGTGTGGTGAGACCTTACTGTCTATGGGTGAGACGTACATGCTCGGGCAGATTTGTCTTGAAGTCGTTCATCCTCGGACGCTGCGCGAAATAAAGCCATGCACATAGCAAAGTCGGTCTTGCACCGAACGCGTCATTTTTGCCGCGCACCTTCACGCTCGTATGAACACGTAGAATATAAACAAGGCTTTACTCAGTGTCAGCGTGCTCTCTGATCGGTAAAGGTGCACAGACCTCTCCCGAATCATCTCCAGCAGAAGCAGTCTCTGAAGCACCACTAGCTCGGCCTCGGTTTCCCTCGTAAGCTGATATTAGAATTTAAACATTCTCTATGATAAAAAATGTTTGTGAAAAAAATATTTTAATAACATGGTTTTGGCGGTTATAGAGTTCTAATGACGGTGTTCAACTATAACCATCACACCCCTTTGTAAATGTACAAAATCTGCTTCACCGTCACTGTGCTGTCGTCATCGTGTAAAGCCCGCCCAACGTTTCTGATTGGTGCCGTGATTTTGGTGGATTGGAAATGGGTTTGAATGAGTCTTTGCCAGACTAAACTTTTCGAGCAAATCTAAATTTGCCGGAAGTTGTCAGGGTTTTCCTAGGCTATGAATGACCCATTTTATTTAAACATTCATCTTTCCAGAGGTGACATATCACTTTAAATTCCAAATGTACTGATTTTAAACCAACGTAAAGTGTTTTTCTTTTCACATGTGCAAACTAGGGATGTAATATGTGACCCGCTTCTGGCGAAATGAGTCGGAAAGTCACAACGTGCAGATTTTCCAAGGCATTCTCACCCCAACGGCGTCACATGACTGACGCCTTGGGAAGCATCTGACCAAGCTTCAATATCTGACGCTTTGGGCGCCCTCTAGCGTCAGTCCATGACGCCCTAGGATCGCGTGTAACCCTACCCTACCCAGACCTAAACCTAACCGCGTCATCCAACTGACGCTAAAGGAAAGCGTCAGTTCAGATGACGCTGTAGGATCGCGTCATGAACTGAAGCCAAAGGGCGCCCAAAGCGTCAGATATTGAAGCTTGGTCAAAGGTGACGAGTTGGGGTGAGAATGTGTTGGATTTTCAGATATGGGCGATTATGTGGAAAAACAATGAAATGAAAAAAAAATGAACAGACATTCAAAAATAATCTCCCAAAGTTTCGTAGTCCAGATAATTGAGTAAAGGTATTTAAATGACAATTAAAGTTGTCAAAGCTTTAAATTCGCTGAAATGAACATTGCTCTTCTCAACTCCCCTCGTCACCTCTGAGCATTTCCCGCGTATCAGCTGAAACGTTGAACTCAAAGTGATGAACTCACTGGAGGCTTCTAACCTAAGCTGTGTGAGTATATTTATCTGCAAGAAGAATACATGTAAGGCTGTAACGATCGCTACATTCAGATCCACGAACCTGTGTCGCGGTGTGAGAAGACAGAATCACGACACATCCCTTCAAATCCCGGAGTTATCCTTCACGTCCAGACCCAATGCTACCACATCTTTAAATTACTATTAGTATTTTTGAAGTTAACGTTATAAAAATATGTACACCTACACCACACAACTAGTTAAATTATTACTAAATTGTTTAAAATTGGGCAATTTCAGCGTTATGGATGAGATCCATAATTCCCAGATAATTGAATCTTTTAATAAATAGGCCTATGTGAACCACACTGCACAAACCAAAAGTAATACCCACCGGATAAAGAAGGGTTAACTCTCCCCAGAACATAAAATCTTTTACTTTATTTTAGCCGTATTCGCATTTATGAGGAAATACTATGATACGGACGTGACCGTTCTCTGGAAGCAGCACTAAAAAAGCAGAGCCTAATCAGAAAGCAAGCACAAAGCCTTTCTTTAAAGTGAATTTCGTTTGGAAATAATTTTATCTTAATTTAAATCAATGATTCATCAAACTAATTAACAGGATTTAATAATAAGAAATAAATTGCAGACAAAGGACAGGCTAGGCCTAATCACGACACGGAGGCGGCAGCACATGAACTGAAGACTTTCGTCTCATGAACCAAAAGTCAGCGTATAAGGTATCCTACTTGCCAAACAGACCTGAGAAAAATATATATTGAAATGTCTACTTTTAAACAAACTATTCAAAACGAAAGAAAAGAGACTGCTCTCTGCTTATGTGGGCTAATCCGTATGAAAAGTGAAATTCTCTCTGGCTCCTCTGTTCAATCTTTCTGATTTTAGAACATTTTTGTAAAAATGCCTTTTTAATTATTTATTCCAAAAAACTTAAAAATAATTTGAGCTTCAGCCTGGTTAAATCGCATAATGTATTTGGTCAAAATAAGCTATAAAACAAATAGTTTATCCTTTAAAATGCAACGGATTTTGAAAGATATCAACAAAAAAATGGGCAAAAAAACTTTAAAGCGATTTTCTCAGGTTTTCAAATTGGAAAAAAAGGGCAGACGATGCAGCTTAATGAAGCTCTTCTGCAATAATCTATTTTCTTTTAAAAATATATCTCATACTACTGTCTATCAGTGGTACAGTGTTAACTATTTGTAGAGGATTAATAACCATGATTGCAAATGAAAATGTGTATGTTTGGATGCTGGTCTAACACATACCATGAAGTTCGATATTATTATCTTCATTCTTGAAATGCTCCATGAGTTTCTCAAACCGCTGATCTTCTGAACACACCTGCAAAGCAATAAAGTAAGAGCTCACGCAGTACAATAATGTCTACAGAAACTGAAAATGAGATGTTGATACCAGGATAAGAATATATTTCAAAAAACACCATGATCCGGTAGTTACATTTATTTCACAAACCATCCTCGTAGGAAATGATATTAGCTTGATCTCTCCTTCCCAGAAACAAGAGATATGGATAAATATGGTGGTGTTCCTCCCATTAAACTAATCAATAACAATGTGTTAACAGGTAGCAGGTGTGTCTAAACCTATTTACTGTACAGGACTGTTAGCCTAAAATGTGTCTCGTGTCTATTAAACTACTGATTGGGTGATTCCGGAAGCCATGATCTGTAAGTGTTTCTGCAGTGTAGCTGTGTTGAGTCATGTTTTTTGTGTCAGAAGTATTAGTTCCTGCATTGGTGTTTCTTTACCTCTTAAAGTGATCAAAAGCTGAGAGAATGATCTCATGACCTCCTCGAACTAGACACACGGCGGCCAGCAGCTCCAGCACCAGAGCTTTAGTCCTGCACCAGCAGAAAATGATATCACACATATTAAAACGTGTCATTACTGCCCTGTATCTCTTAAGCCTTGTTCCGAACTGTCAGTCCGAATCGGATTTTCTGCATATCCAACACTCTAAAAAATGCGAGTCATTTCAACCCAAAATTGGGTAAAATATGGACAAACCCAAATGTTGGGTTAAAAATGTCATTTAAAATTTTACCCTTTTAACTGAAATGTATTAAATTACATTTTTAACCCAACATTTGGTTTGAAACAACCAGGCATTTTTTTTAGAGAGATTGGAATCCGATCATAGTTAGCGGGTGTGAACGGCAAACAGTTTTACAAATCTGTTTCGAGTTACATTTATATGTGGTTTGAAAACCAATTTCTGGAAATTTTTCAGTCTGACTGTTCAGATCGGATTTCCCGTAGTTTATGTGACTTTCTAACGCCACGTGAAAAATAAACATGTCACACGTTGAATACCTATGAAGGAAACATGCTGAAAGTCGCTGCAGAAACAATTCTGGGGTGCGTTTCCCGAAAGCATCGTTAGCCAACTATGATCGCAAGTTCTGTTGTTATCAGCATAGTTCAACGAGTTCGGTGTTTCCCGAAACCATCGTTCCAACGAACATTCGCAAACAGCATCGCAAAGTTGTGTGGTTTGAACGACAGCTCTCGAGCCTGTGGTTAGAGACATCGTTTCTATATTGCATGACATTTGGAGGTAATAAATCCTTATGTTGAGCAAAATAAGCAAGCTGACATTCAGTACAACCAGAGTCTTTTATTTAGAATACATACAAATGGAATTTACGTCTTTAAGTTTGTCAAAAGATTTGAAGTAACGTGTTTGAAGAGTGCGCATGTGCGAACGTACTCTACTATGTAAGAACGAGCCAAATATTGAGTCTGGTAATAAGGCAAAACAACTGAGAACAATCAGAAATAGTCCTCAGATAGCATGTCTGTAATTTGATATAAAACAAATCTAGCAGTTAATTGGATCTCAAACTTTTTCAAATACTTTTTCATTAAAAGGGTAACACTTTAGAATACTGTATCTTACTTACTGCAGAATTAATAAGGAATTATTGACGAACTAATAGGTAATTCTTCATTAACTACTTCTTCACTACTGTTAACTACTAAGGAAGATGTGTTAACTAATCAGTATGTAATATAATTTTATGATTGTGTTAAGTATCAGTTAGTTAATCAATAGCTAATGAATTCTGTCATACCTCCTGAAGAACTACTATTAATTATCAACTAATTAAGGTTCAAGAAAAATAACTAAGAAGTAACTACTGAACAGTCATACAAAACTAACCTCAGATTATTTGTATATTTTATATACAGTACTGTGTGTGTCTGTTTTCCTCAGCATCGAATGCCACTGAGTAAATTCATGTATTTGAGGCAACGACTGAGGGAAACTGAAAATATAGGGAACTTATTAGTAATTAATAAATAAGTATCAAATAATTCTGCAGGAATTACTTAGAAGCTGGAACAGTATTCTAAAGTGAAAATATAGGGAACCCATTAGTAATTAATAAAGAATTATCAAATAATTATCCAGGAATTAGGCTACTTATAATCTGAAACAGTCTTGTAAAGTGAAAATATAAGGAACTTATTAGTAATTAATAAATAACTTTTAAATAGTTCTTCAGGAATTACTTAGAACCTGGAACAGTATTCTAAAGTGACAACACAGGGAACCCATTAGTAATTAATAAATAATTATCAAATAATTATCTAGGAATTAGGCTACTTATAACCTGAAACAGTCTTCTAAAGTAAAAATATAAGGAACTTATTAGTAATTAATAAATAATTATTAGATAGTCCTTCAGGAATTACTTAGAACCTGAAACAGTATTCTAAAGTGAAAATATAGGGAACCCATTAGTAATTAATAAAGAATTACCACATACTTCTGACTCAAATAAAAACTTACTGAATATATATATATATATATATATATATATATATATATATATATATACACACACACACACACACACACACACACACACACACACACATATATACACATACCATAATCATCTCAAACCTTTGTAAAATACATGACAATTACTTGTGAGAGGTAAAAAGGCAACAGTGACAAGGAACCAAAACTCCATCAGGTGACAGAATGAAAAAAAAAAAACTTGGGAGAACCCACGCTCAGTGTATGTGGCTACCGCGATATTGCCGGAATATTTTGTTCTGTGTATTGTGCAAAAGAAGTTTAAAATGTATAAGAACTAAGTATAATAATAAGGTGTAATATACATGATATGTTTTTGCTTATTTGCAGATCAGAACCTATAGGTAAATGTCTGAACTTATCTTTCTTATTAGTGCTGAAGAATGACAAACTGACTATGTGTATGACTGTTAATTAGTAGTTACTTCATAGTTATTTTTCTTAAACCTTAATTAATAGATAATTAATAGTAGTTCTTCAGGAGGTATGACAGAATTCATTAGCTATTGATTAACTAACTGATACATAACACAATCATAACATTATATTACATACTGATTAGTTAACACATCTTCCTTAGTAGTTAACAGTAGTGACTTAAGTGTTAACTGAAGAATTACCTATTAGTTCTTCATTAATTCCTTATTAGTTATGGCAGTAAGTAAGATACAGTATTAAAGTGTTACCATTAAAAGTAGTTATTACTCCACCATGTGCGAAACCAACGTGATTGAACGTACTTGCGACAGTGGGTTTTGGGAAACAGCCGTGACTAGCTAGTTGATTTTTCTCGATGCATCGTACTATGGTAGTGAATCAGCGAACTACGTGGTTATCGGGAAACGCACCACTGTGTTGTTGCAAGTGGCAGACGAGCAGAAAATGCTAAATAACAGAGGCATGTCTTGAGACCGGTGTGGAATAAAGCCGTTCATACCTCCTGTGTTTCTGCTGCTGCTTCAGTAATCCTGTTGTACTTCGTGAAAATAAGAACATGTGCGGTTATTGATTTTTGGCATATGCAACCACATTGCCATAGAAACCAATGCAGATATTGCGTAAAAACTAAAGAGCCGTATGGGACACATGAGTCAGATCTGCAGAATTGAGTTTCCCGGTATCATCGTTAGCCAACTATGGTCACAAGTTCTGTCGTTATCAGCATAGTTCAACGAGTCAGTGTTTCCGAAAACAATCATTCCAACAAACATTCACAAACAGCATCGCAAAGTTGTGTGGTTTGAACAACAGCTCTCGAACCTGTGGTTAGAGGCATAGATTCTACATTGCATGACATTTGGATGTAATAAATTATTATCTTGAGCAAAACGACCGGTGCTTTTTATATAGAATACATACAAATGTAATTTACGTCTTTTAGTTTTTCCAAAAGATTTAAAGTACCGATTTTGAAGAGTGCACATGTGCAAACGTGCTCTACTATGTAAGATCGAGCCTAATATTGAGTCTGGTAATAAAGCAAAATAACTAAGAACAATTAGAAGTAGTGCTCAGATGACATGTCAGTAATTTATATTAACAAATCTAGCGTAAATTGGATCTCAAACATATTCATTTAAAAGTAGTTATTATTTAACCACGTGCGAAACCAACGTGGTTGAACGACTTTTCCAACAATGGGTTTCGGGAAACAGTTGTGACTAGCTAGTTGATTTCTCCAACGATACATCGTACTATGGTAGTGAAGCAGAGAGTTACTTAGTTGTATGGGAAACACCCCAGAACAGTTGTGATACACCGTGTGGACAGTCAATAATTCAGATCAGATTCCAATTGGATACACCAATAATCCAATTTGGACTGACAGTGTAAACGTCAGCCCTAGAAGAAGCAGAAGATCTGCACTACCATTTTAAAAGTTTGGGGGTCAGAAAGTTTTGTTTTTTTCAAACCAATACTTTTATTTAGCAAGGACATTAAATTGAACAAAACTTCCAGTAGAGACATTACTAATTTTGCAAAAGATTTCGATTTCACATAAATGCTGTTCTTTTGAACTTTCCATTCATCAGTAAATCCTTAAAAAATGTATTAGGCTTTCAACAAACATATTCAGTAAAAATGCTTTAAACATTTGTTAATAATCAGAAATGTTTCTTGATCAGCAAATCAACATATTAGAAAGATTTCTGGAGGCCCTGTGACTGTGATCATGTGACTGGAGTGAAGACTAGAGTGATGACTATAAAGACTGGAGTGATGTAACGCTGAACATTTTATTTAATTTTATTTTATATCAGTTTTTTTTATTTTTGAAACACTTTATTTCAATAGTCCACTCTAGACATTCTACTAACTACAAGGAAGTTTGCAGCTTCATTATAGTATCAGTAGACTGTCTAATTAATTTTGTTGGTCTATACTTTATTTTGTTGGTCTCACAATAGATATTCAGACTGACTATAAGTAACTTGGCAGCTACAAATCAACATATTCTACTAACCCAAAGCCGAACACCTAACCTAATCCCCAAACTTTTGAACAGTAGTGGTATATAATTCAAAATTAATAATAATTTCTCCTATTTATGTTGTCTAAACTGATGAAGTCAAGAACTCCTCCCCCCCACACACACAGATTAAGGAGTCTGTTGTTATAGCTGCCAGTATTTATGACTCTGAAAGGACTCGCAATGAATTAAAGCAGTGAATTCTGGGAAAGTGTTCTTTACTTCTCTCTCTCACACACACACTCTCTCTTACTCCATCTCAATGGGTTACCTGGGATTCTTGTTGTTCAGACTCAGTGCAATTTCATTCACAGCATGAGGTGTGAGACATGACCATGTTGAAGCCATACTGAGAGAGAGACAGAAAGAGGACTAATTAGTAAACATAAGAGGAACTTCAAGATTTATTATCTGGAAATAAAACATGATAAAGACCAAACAGCTTACTTGGTATGAAAACCAGTCCCACCAGGATTTCATGACTTTCTATGTGTGTGTTCAAAATGACAGCAATTTCCAGTATTTTGTGGAAAATTGGCTTCTTTTTGTACCACATTGATCACATTTTGCATTAAACTGATAATTAGGCAGGATAACAAAAAATAATTCCTCATTTTGTATATTTCGCAGCATGGAATCAGTGGAAAACTGGAGGGGCTGGAAAGTCTATGAGAGCTCCTCAAATAATATAGATTCAAAGGTTTGTTTTACCTGGTAGTTCATGATGGCTCGTAGGCACATGATGCACACGTGAACATCGTCTTTCTTACAGACTAATCTGGAATTCTTCAATGTCCTCCGGCTGGATAACGTATTATTAGACCTGAGAGCAAAACAACAATGTCAAGTTTAGAATCCAATTAAATCAATATATAACATATGCAAATACTGTCATAATTTAGTCACCCTCATGTTGTTCCAAACCCATTTGAACACAGAAGGAGACGTTTGGCAGAATGTTCAAGCTGTCCACATTCACTTTCATTGCACTGAACAAGAGCAGCTTGAACATTCTAAGAAACATCTTTTTTAGACATAAATTTCAGGTACAGGGTTGGAACAGCATGAAGATGATGTTTTTTGTTCTAACACACACTATCAAAGTAACACTCTAGAAAGTAAAAGATACGATTTGTATTTGTAAGAGGCCTCTTATGCTCATCAAGGCTGCAATTATTTATTCAAATATACAGTTAAAACAGTACAATTATGAAATATATATATATATATATATATATATATATATATATATATATATATATATATATATATACAGTATATATATATACACTACCGGTCAAAAGTATAAGATCGGTAAGATTTTTTATGTTTTTAAAAGAAGTCTCTTCTGCAATTTTTTGATAAAAAATACACACCAAAAAAACAATATTATTGTGAAATATTATGACAATTTAAAATTACTTTTTTATGTTTATATATATTAAAATGTAATTTATTCCTCTGAAAAATTCTCCAGTTTTCAGTGTCACATGATCCTTCACAAATCACTCTAATATGATGATTTTATGCTCCAAAAACATGTATGATTATTATCCATGTTAAACAGTTTTTACATTTTTATTTCAGGATTATTTGATGAATAGAAAGTTCAAAGAACAACATTTATTTAATTAGAATCTTTTCTAACATTATAAATGTCTTTACTGTAATTTTTTGTAACCCATCCTTGATTAATAGAAGTATTGATTTCTTATTTATTTCCCCAAAAATAAAATACAAATTCTTTCTGACCCCAAACTTTTTCAAGGATAGTGTTTAATGTAACAAAAGCTTTCCATTTCAGATAAAAGCTGTTCTTTTGAACTTTTTATTCATCAAAGAATCCTGAAATAAAAATGTAAAAAACTGTTTTCAACATGGATAATAATCATACATGTTTTTGGAGCATAAAATCATCATATTAGAGTGATTTGTGAAGGATCATGTGACACTGAAGATTGGAGTAATGATGCTGAAAATTCAGCTTTTTTTCAGAGGCATAAATTACATTTTAATATATTAACATGAAAAAAGTCATTTTAAATTGTCATAATACTTCACAATATTACTGTGTTTTTTGTGTATTTTTTATAAAAAAATGCAGCTTTGAGCAGAAGAGACTTCTTTTAAAAACATAAAAAATCTTACCGATCTTAAACTTTTGACCGGTAGTGTATATATATTTTTTGCATGTGATGTGAAAACGGAATATTCAGTAGCCAATTTGTGTTCCGAAGATGAACAGAAAATCTTAATCTTAGAATCTCAGGACTGTGTCAAATCTATACTAAACTGCAGGACCAGAGCAAGTGTTCTCATTCAGACTAAAACACATGCAGTTTGTGTGAGTATCTCTAAATGATAAAGTGCTGTGTTTAGATAGTCTGTCAGCCGCATCTGTGTGTGTGTAATGTGCGTGTTCTTAAAGCAGTTAAAGTGCTCTGTGCACACATATCACCTCCACAACACAACAGCAGCATCATTGACATGCATGCCAGCCATCAGGCCCGAGCCAAAGGCTTTTATGTGTGAGAACAGAGACGCACAACAACAGATGCACGCAAAGAACACACACACAAACAGGTATAAAACATAGACGTTAGCAAAATATATACATTATGCTATAAATGACTGGTTCTGTAGATAAGCGCATTCAAATATACTCTGACAAAATCGTGCAAACAGAGAAATCACACAAATACACACACAAACAAACTAGATGAGGTTTACACACACAAACTAACACAATGGGGTTCTTTTTCAGGACTGTCACAAGACAAGCTGGGCGTGATTCTCCGAAACACACACACAATGCAGCAGTGCCTGGGGCAATGGTTTGTGCTCAATGCTGAGAACTCATTCAGTAACACACACTGGAAGATGAACACACAGCCCACACAAGTGTTGTGCGATATGCAGTCTATGATAATATCATCATTTTTGTTAATTTGAAAACTTTTTGAATTTGTCATTGAATTTGGGAAAAAAAAACACATTCATAGTTCACGTTTTAATAGATGTAGCCTATTAGAATGCAGTTAGAATGACCCCAAAAATCTATTCGCTTTTGTTATATCTCAGTAAGATATAGTTAAGGGGGGGCTACATTTTTTACTCTGTTAGAGAGTTAGATACCCATGCTAAACATGGACAGGATTGGTACAGCCTATCTTTCTTTTATAAATGTAATAAAACCAAAGACTTTTTGGAGATATGATGGATGCAATATTACTCTATCGGAACTCGAGATTAACATGAGATTGACTGAAACTGAGTGCCCCCTCCCCTCTCCCCTTTAAGTAATATCACATGAGCCAGCATGCTTGTTTTCACAAATACTAGCAAGATTCCAAATGTGATGGAATTCATACAGCAGTTCAGTAAACAAGAATCAAATATTCTGAGTCAGATATTAAAAATGATTGTCAATATTGTCTGTTTTGCCAATGAAACCAGTAACTGTACTGGTGTGCGCCATTGGCGTTTTTTTTCTGAATTAATAGGCATTTTGAAAGAATCAATGATCCAATGTAAAGAATTCGTTGAGTGATTCAATGACTCGCTCATAAAGACAGTCCGGAATTACATTCTGTCTCGAGTACGTACTACATTTGAATTTACATTAAAACTGTTAAAAAAATGTGTTCTATATAGTATGAATATGGGTGGTATGAATGAAACCATTATCAGTTCGTGTCACTTCACTCCCATTCATAAATCCTCTGGCCTCATGGGATATAAAGTGTCTATCGAATTCACATTTCAGAATCTCGGCAGAAGTAGTAGGTCATCCAGGGACTGTTCCCATACTACTGTTTTTCATTCACTATATAGTAGGGTTGTGGCGGTGAGAATATTTTCTCACCGGTTAATCGAACGTGTGACAACACCGGTAATACCGGTGTCACCGGCGGGGGCTTTCAAATCGCTAATTTAAAGGCAAACATAAAATGCGCACATCTCCACGGGCATACATAACGGTGCGGTAGTGCGTTGTGATGGTAGTGGTAGTGAAATGTTTTTTTTTTGTCGATAACGCACACCCTTAGTCAACACTGATTCAGAGAAGAACACAGCTGTGTGTTCAAGAGTCACTGTTGTGATGTGGTCTGTCTTTCAACTTTGACTTAAGTGAGAGTGTGAATGTGGTTGCTCTTTCATCCAGAACATCACAAGGATCTACAGTAGAAGCTCTTGCAGAGAGTATTGTAAAATGTGTGTGTGTAATGTCTTTGTCACATATCCGGATATATGACTTTGCTCATCTGGAACACAATATTCCTTCTCGTATCTACCAGGCGATTTCACAAGCACACACGCTTAAACACGTTCTTTTTAAAATGTCAAAAGTTAAATGCTCCAGGCTACATGTTTTATTACTAAGAGAAACAGCGCTAATGAAAGAACTGATCAGGATAATGAAACTTGAAACTTATCCCTAGAAGCATCCCGCTGATAACAACAGAAAGTCAACTTGTGTGATCCGTCATTGGTCATTTTAAAAACAAAAAGAAAATTCTACATGTGCGCCCACTTCATGGGTCCAGGCACAGATCCTGTCCCTGTACATTCTCACAACACAAACGTCAGCATGTAAATTGTTATTTAACGTCCTAAGCATGTAATGTCTCTGTGTATTAAAAGTGTGAGCAAGTTACATACAGGTCTATGGCAAATGTCAAAGAGTTCATTCTGAAATCCTGAATACAGATTTATGTTTTTTAGGTACGCAGATGCATTTATGTTCATTATTTTATGTGTTCTCATAGAGTGCCGAAGTTACGACGGAAGTGAGTTAGCATTTTAACACTCCCGGTTCCCTCGCTCTAAAGTCTCTGGGATTTTTGAATGGGTTTTTGCTAAATCCCCTGATAAAAGGTCTGTGGTAACAAATCCTCTAAATATTTTCACGTTTTGATCTATGACATATAACACACAGTTATAACCGACTTAAGTTTTTTTTTTTTACTTAATTGTGTCTGCTTGTGTTTTAAAAAAACTTTATATAGGCTTCAAAATGTAAAAAAAAAAGATTTCCTTGTAAAGATTATCTTGATTGACAAAACGTGTAAGGGTCACAACTATTAGTAAAACACAGGGATTATTTTTGCGATTTTTTTCAAAAGTCTATGGGGAAAATGCATTGGTTTTTTGATCGAGGGAACCCATGCGCCGCTAGCTTCCGAGTTGTCCTACAAAGTGACGCTCTATTACAGTAACTTAATTTAAACGATTCACTGGCTAAATATCGCTTATTGTGAATGGACTTAAACACCATGAAATGTAATTTCCAAGATTTTATGCTGTCAAGATAATGCAAGGTCTACAGCTAATAATCCCAGATATGTTCATATTTAATATTTCCTACATAAAGATACATTTTGTGTTACCTGTGTCTGTAGTGTGCAGTACAGTTCACATCTGCAGTAACAAATAATTCACAATTAATGTACAGACAATTCTGAGTCATGACTCTACACTTTACACCTACCTTTGACTAATCGTATCGATTTTCGTACTCAGACATGTGCCATCTTTAGGTGGCGCAACAGGTATTAATTCTACCCAGTACTTAAAGGCATACTCCACTTTTTTTGGAAATAGACTCATTTTACAACTCCCTCAGAGTTAAACAGTTGGATTTTACCATTTTCTGATACATTCAGACGATTTTCTGATATTTAGAAGAATATCAGTAACCGGACAGTTTCTGGTCTCATTGACTTCCATAGTAGTAAAAAAATATATACTATGGAAGTCAATGAGACCAGAAACTGTCTCAGTTACTGATATTCTTCTAAATATCAGAAAATCAGCTGAATGGATTCGAAAATGGTAAAAACTCAACTGTTTAACTCTGGGAAGTTGTAAAATAAGCTTATTTTCAAAAGAAGTGGAGTATCCCTTTAAAACATATTTTATGTCCAGCCTATTCTTACAACCGTCCAGCTGGTGCAATCGGATCTTGGGGTTTAAAAGCAGAACCCTGATGCTTATATTTACATTTACATTTATTTATTTAGCTGATGCTTTTATTCAAAGCGATTTACAATTGCTAATAATGTCAGAGGTCGCACGCCTCTGGAGCAACTAGGGGTTAAGTGTCTTGCTCAGGGACACATTGGTGTCTCACAGTAGATTCAAACCCAGGTCTCTCACACCAAAGACATGCGTCTTATCCACTGTGTACGTATATGAATTGTGAAGTTTTTTTTAAACCGTTTAATAATTAATTTGAACAAAAGTTGTTGTTTTTTAGCTTTTTAACCCCTAAATGTGTAATTTGGAAATTAATATTCAGTATATTCATATTTAACTGTACTTGAATCTATCAAATAAGAAAGAGCTGTTTTATTGCTGTAAAGCTGCTTTGACTAATGTATAAAGCGTGCAAATGTGGATTGACATGACTGTAAGTTGTCCAAATCATCCTTTTTAGTTGTATAGATGGATGATTGTCTGGTGATGTGCTATAAATGTTTGGTTACACTTTATTTTGAATAGTCACTTTAGACGTTCTACTAATTATAAGTAACTTTTCAACTACATGTCAAGTAACTCTCATTAGAGTATTAGTATATTATAGTAGACTGTCAGTATACTGTTAGGTTATGGTTAGGTGTTAGGGTTGGGGTTAGGAGAATAAAGTTTACTTGTAGTCGCCAAGTTACTTAAAGTCAGTTGAATGTCTGTTGGGGGACCAACAAAATAAAGTGTTAGCAGATATTAAGCTGACAGTCTAATACTCTGATGACAGTTAGTTGACATGTTGTTGAAAGGTTACTTATAGTTAGTAGAATGTCTAAAGTGGACTATCGAAATAAAGTGTTACCAAATGTTTTTCTCTGGGTAGAGTTTGCTTCATAAACTGTAATTACATAACATGTAACAAAGGACTTGAACGACTAGATATAAATTTACAAAGGTTAGTTTTTTTGTTTCTTTTACATTCGTCACATGCTGTGTAATGAGTAATCTTGTGGTGATACTTTCCAAACAGTGTGTATTTAATGCACATCCAGGTACAGTATCTTGCCACAAAGAAGAAAGTGCATCACTACAAATGAGTTGTCCTTTATTACAGGGATGCAGACTCATATCTGTCAGTTGATTTCACAAGCACACACGCTTGGACACGTTCTTTGTGAAGTTGTAAAATCGATGCTCCAAGCTACTTGTTTTAAACTTATACAGTGCTTCTTTTAAAGGACTGACTATTAAAGGACTTGAACTGAATATTTTTGTTTAGTTATATTGTGTCTCATATATTAACATTAAGATCTATAGAATAGATATGTATCACAGCAGAGCTACATAAAAAAGGCATCTGAAATAATAAACTAAGTGCAATGTAGTGTTGTCACAAATATAGATTTTTCAATACATCTCGATACTGAAATATCTGAAACGCTTCCAGTACTCATTTGACGCAGAATAGAAACATTATACCAGGACTTCTCGCTCTCATCTCTCCGACAGCGAGTTACACACAAACTCGCCTCTCCTCACTAAGTTTATCTTGCTCCAGTTGAATATTGTTGGTGTATTAGGGCTCTAAATTTCTGCGTGGAATTGTGTGTATTACGTATAATGTTACACATTCCTGCAGATGTTATGCTCGCATCAAAAGTGTGCGCACATAAAGCCACCTCTCAGCACTAAATTGAGTTATTATTCGCTTCTTATTGCCCTTAAACATTCAAATACACACAAATAATGTCAAAATGCCGGTCTTGGTTAGTATTCACATGAACACAATCAGTTGTGTTTTAAGTGAATGTAAACAGTTGAGAAACGCATGTGTAACAGTATAATGGATCCGTGCATCAGGTCTTAAAGTGACAGCAGCCTATTAAACCTGATGCCAAATTATGAGATAATATTACAAATATGGGTAACACTTTACAATAAGGTTTCATTTGTTAATGCTTTAACTGAAAGGAGGATGAAGCAGGCTTCAGCTCAAATATTCATACTTAAACTTATTTTAAGAGTGCTGGCCTAATAAGTAGAGTTCAAATGGGTCTTTTGTGAAGAAGAAATGTGAAATTGTTTTTTTTTTATTTGGAGCTTTCTCAGACAAGAAAAGCCATTAGAGAAAAAGAAGAAAATGTATTTTTGGCCTATGTGGATGAAAGACAACAACTCCCAGAATGCATTTGCTTCGCTGACCTGAGGAGGCCACACCTACCGGTAACAGAGCGCAGTAGTTAAACAACAAGTCTAGTACTACTAGTGAGTCTCTGTGATGAGTCTGCCCGAAAATGTGTTTCAAGATCGCCCAAAATGTCCGGGATTCGGCTTTTGCGTTCTACAGTCGCCATTTATTATGTTTATTGTAGCAAGCAGGACAAGTGAGGGCCGTGGGAGAATGGCGCCGAGGCCGATGGCGTACATTCAGATTCACCAATCAGACTGAATGTGCATGTAAACAATGGTATGGCGACTGCAGAAAGCAAAAGCTGAATCCCGGACATTGGCGGCCGGGCATGTCCAGGAAAAAGAGGATGGTAACCCCTACTACTTGGCTTTCTCCACAGAACAAGATCCTGCTAGCTTAGCTTTCAATAAAAATGGCTGACACTATGTGTTCATTCTGTGAGTGATATCCACCCTCTATGGGCGGGTTGTAGAATATGCGGGACAGACCCTACTATTGACTGTAGTATTTAGCCGCTGGACAAAAAAAACCTCAGATGGCGCAGAAATCGCCATTTTGCGTCATCTGAGGATTTTTTTTTCAGCAAAAATTCATAAATCTCTCATTAATTATGTATCATAAACTGTTCTTACAATCATTCATGATCAGATACAACATTTATTTGGCATTATGTATACATTATAATGCCGAAAAATACCGAGCTAGTTTTATAAATACAGGCTTCATAGAAAGTGTTATGCGTTACAGTTATATTATAAACAGTAGGTATCACACTCAATCTAGTGTAATACTATTTTCATGTCTACAGAATTCTATCAAAATCTAGAACTTTGAGTGAATGCAGCAGACGTACCTTGTTTCTGTGAGCACTTCTGGACATTGTGGATGAGTCTTTGTTCTTCAGGAGGGCATAGGAAATTTGAGATTATACTTTGTACAAATTGAATACGAGCAAAAGATTTAACCCTACAAAATACTAGAAGCAGAAGGACAACGTGGGAACAAAACTACTACATGTGAGCAGAAACTCTGAACTATGGATCACAAATTTACACCACTGGCTGCAGAGATTACAGTGGTGAAAAAATGGTTAATAAATCAATTGCAAAGCCGTCTGATCTGAATAAACAGCATCAACTAACAGGTGAAATCAGAGATTTTGACAGCTAGTTACTTAGCAACTGAACTCATTCTGCTAATCTAAGCTCCATAATACAGCACATTGAAAAACATAAAGGGGAGAGGAAAGGAGGCTGTCTGAAGGACGGAAAACACGTGCCTTGTGTCGCAGATGGGAACGCACAACAGCAAACTGCAGACAGAGTGACAACTGCATTAATTACACACATTCATTTCACAAAACCTGTAAAACAGTTCAGTCCCCCATCCCCCCACCCACATATTTTCGGTGGGAGTGCCACATCCAAGACTTTGAAGTAAACAAGCCGCTATGATTGGGTATGAACATTGAATATTAAAATACATTTCAACATCTCTGCCAATGTACATGTGGAATTGTTTTGAAAGCTTGAAAAATGTGAACTAGTGAAATTCAGCCATACATTATTGAGCCTGATCCTGAATCAGAAGACACTGAACCTATACCTCAGATACCAATACTCCAGTCTGCGACAGTGGTAATCTTTATTTATATTTATTCCTTATGTTGTTAGCACAGGTACATCATCTGGAAATCATCTTCTCTGTAAAAACATCTGATAACTGAGCCCGTTCTCATCCTTTATCGTCATATAGAACGCTATATGAAAAAACTGCGCCATGTTACGTACATGGCACCATTTATCGTTAATATAACACGCGGACCCAACCAAGGCGTAATAGAATCCAATAAATCTTCAGCGTAATATGAGACTACCCTACCCTACCCCACACCTAAACCTAACCATCACAGCGCATGTTATATTAACGATAACGGATGCCATGTGCGTAGTATAGCACCGCTTTTGTCATATAGCGTTCTATATGACGATAAAGGATGAGAATGCGTTGGATAACTGTCTTTAAAAAAAGAGTTTTACATGCATTCTAAATGCTTAATCATCTTAAAGTCATCTTCTAAATGTCTGTATGACATCTAACAGGAAACATCCTAGAGACATATTGCAATAGAAGCAAACACTCAATTGTATTATCAATTGTATTACATCATATTAGTGTTAAAACAAAACGCTACAAAAAAGGTGTTTATCTAGGGACATTTAAACATTTGCCAAATGTGTAACGTCTATGCATATTTTATATGCTTGCTAGCCTTTTCTTGTGGTAAATAAAGTTAGAAGTACTTGGAGTGAACACAGTTATAGTTGACAAGATAACTTATGGCGTTTTGTGTAAACGAATTATGAATAAATATAATGACCATTTGTTTGTTTGTGACCATTGTTCTTATATTCATTCGTTCATCATTTTCAGTAAGTGAGTACTTGTCAAACGATCTGTAACAGACAAAGCAAAAAGTCTTACCTGACACAATCTGGCTGGAAATTTATAAAAAATAAAGTTCATTCACGCTTTCTGGATGTAAGGATGGTTGTATAATCTGTACGTCACACCGCCGCGACTTGAGCGTCAAAGAAGCTCTGGCCGCTCTGTCAAGGACGCTTGTCAAAAGCACGGGGAAGCTCGTCTGACGCTTTGAATGCTCTGACGTTGCAGGGAGAAGAGAAGTGTCACAACATGAAATGTAATAAAACGAGAAAACAACCAATACATTGAAGAAAACTTTTATAATGACAGCATTCTTATAACCGTTTTGGTCACATTTGGTCGGGAAAAAATAATAATTAGCTATTATTATTATTAGCGAGCGTTCGTAAATATTTTCAAATGAAAGTTGCGCTCATTCTTAAATGTGTATCACTAGATCATTATGGAAAATCGTGAAGTTGTTGTGTTTGGTGCTGCTTTACTGTATTTGCGGAGAAGACTCGGACTCATGAGATTTTCAGCTTCTCTCCATTTTCTCGGAACTAATGTTTTAGGCAGGAACGAAAGTTCACATCGTTCACATGTTTCTCCGGAATCAGCCAGAGTGAAGGACGTCTTTATTCCGATTGGGTTCCGGGGAACAGCGTCATAGCTCATTACCATAAAGTTGAGCTTCTTTCAACTTTCAGATTGACGTCAAAACGCCCAAACGCGAAGCCGAAGGAATTTGACACTCTTTGCAGCTGAGAGAAGCCAGCTTCCATTGAAAATGAATGACTTCCGGCCGCTTTGGAAGCTCAAGTCGGCGGCGGTGTGAACGTACAGTAAGGAAGGCAATTCAAAGAATGTTTTTCCACGATTTAGCAACTCGAAACCTCTGTAAACCTCAGAGGCATCTCTATCGGTTTGTTATTGTAGTAATCCTGTGTTTGCATGTGTTTTGTATTTACTACTAAATGACATGTGCGAATCAGTCGGCAGGGCTAAAGAGGCAATAGATGTAGAAGTAGATGTTGATCTTCTTCTGCACAGATGGTCTTTAACGAAGCCATGCAAGAATAAAAAAATATCATATGCTTGATTTACTAATTCGTTCCGTAAATTTATAAATCATGCGCATTCTTTTCCTGCATGTCATGTGCGGGTCTCCGTAGTCTTTCATCGCATATATGACATAATAAAATGTAGCAAAAATCCAATAAGTCAATTTGGCAGCTTGTTTTCATTAAATGCTGCTTTTGTACTAATGAGGAAGTTTTGAGTTCTGAAACGTATAGCACATTTTGGTAACACTTTACAAGTACGGGTGCATGTAATAGGCTATGCATTAATTCATGCTTAACTAATGCACAGATAATCATGAGTTAATGTATAACTAATGAAGAACTAAACCATTAATTAATGATTACTGCTTTGACAACTAATGAAGAGTCTATATGATTAATAGATTAAGTAATACATTAATTGCTATTAATTCAATGTGTCATATTAATTCCTTAATAACATAGTTTATTAACTAATAGTGTAAATTAACGTGTTAATTACCACAATTAGTCAAAGCTATGCACTTCAACCCTTTCAGTTGTCTGCTTTAATTAATCATTAGCTAATGATTTGCAAAGGTGTCATTATATTATGACTTTACTTGTTGAGGCACATCATTATTAACTAGTCATTTAGTAATTGTAGTAATTTGCACATGAATTTGCACTAACAGTGATGTAATTAATGATGTATTAATGCATATTAGTGCACCTGTCATATTTTCTTTAAGTTGAAATACAAGGCTTTGGCTCATTCTGCTAACATTAATTAACAGTATTAGTTAAAAAAATGAGTTATTATGGAATTAATCCAAAATTACATATTTAATCAAAAACAATTAATGTATGAACTAATACATTAACCTTACAGACTCTTAATTAGTTCCTAATGTGGTAATCATTAATGAATAGCTTAGATAAACATTAGTTACACATAAATTCAGTATTATCTGTGCATTAGTTAAGCATGAATTAATGCTTATTAGTGCACCCATATTGTAAAGTGTTACCGATATGTTTATAGTACAAATACCCCTTATATATGTCAAAAGATCAAGGAAAATGTAATATCTTAATTCATGACCCCTTTAAAACAAAAAAATGGGCCTTAAGGTCACAACCCAAAATGTAGCATGGGTGACCAACACTATAAAAGCATTTCTAGTGTTCATAATGACATTGGAAATCTGTAATGCTGAATCTAAGCCACTGCAGTACAAGACCATGGTCAAATTTGGCCAGTATAATATAAAGACTAAATGTATAATATAAAGACCATATTTATTTTTAAAACTTGGTCATCCAGGTAAGTCTTTGGTGTCAGGGTCAGGCTTTGCTTTGTCTTATTCATTGTTAAAGACACATGCATCTACTATACATCTACTAGCAGACACTGCACTGAAAAGTTGCAAGCTTTTGACATGTGACCCAGGGGAAAAAACAACAACAACTGAGCAGAATTCCAGAATTAGAATCAGGAATTCTCTAGCTACTGCATAAGAGTTCGACCTTAATCCAATTCAAATGACAGGGAGCTTAGCATATTGAACCCACTTTCCTCAGGCTCACTGTAAATACGTCTGTCCCGTCATCAGGCTGGTAAATCACAGACAGGGAAGTTCCAATTAATTCTCATATGATGGTGATGTGTCAGTTCATTCCTCATCAGAATAAAAATATCTAAACCAGTGCTGTGAGTCAGCGGCCAGACAGACAGACACACGCCGATTGTGTTCTGTCGTGGTGCACAGTTTCCTGAAGCCATTTAAAGTCTTACAGTCCTCATGACCATACAAAAGCGCCTTTCAGAAATCACATGAAGACCGTACACACCGTGTCACAGTTGGACACACCATATCGACTTCAGTTTAGAAATATAAGATAAAATCAGGGTCTGGATGTTTGTGTCGATGCATGTTCACACCTTATCGTTGAATGTCTGCTGGTTCTGGAGATGCTGTTGCCAGTGACACCTGATGAGAGGCTGTTTCCTCCATGCAGATCTTCAATCGAATCGACTCCAGGCTTTAGATTTATCCACCGAGTTATCTGTGCTGTTCTCAGAACTGTCACCATCATACCTGTGAAATATTAAACAACAGATCCTTAAAATAAGAGTAACCCAAAAAGAGAATCCCTATATATCCTATATACTTTATTTATCTGTGGCCATGGGACTTCTGATCATATGCACACTGCAAAAATGTTTATCGGATTATTTTTTTTTTAATAGCAAAATAAATGTACTTACAGGAGCCGTTCACTTTAACATGAAAATTCCCCCAATATTTACTCACCCTCAAGCCATCCTAGGTGTACACGACTTTCTTCTTTCATCCGAATACAATCGGAGTTATATTAATAAACACCCTGATGCTTGATATCTCAGCTTTATAATGGAAGTGCATTGCAACCATCCGTTTAAAATATTCATATTTAAACCTTTAAAAAGTAAAATAACTAGCTTCCGGCCAATATATGGGTTACGACTTCAGTCTCAAGCGTTATGCAAGTAATGTGACGTACTGCTGATATTTAAACAACATACTACTAGTGTTGGGGAGTAGTTTAACAACAAGTAGCGAAGCTAATAACTTAACTACATTTTTCAGTAGCTTGGCAGTAGCTCAGTTGCTTTTTAAACAGTGTAGCTTTTCCAGTAGCTAACTACTTTTGCAGCAAATAGCGGTGTAGCGCGAGCAAAAGCTGCATTGCTACAGTGCATTGTTAGAGCCTGCGTGAATCAGCGCGATCACGGATGCAAGGATATTCTTCTTCTTGTTAGATTACAAACTCATTTTTTTGCCATTACCGCCACCTGTTGTTTAATCACGCATCTTGCGGCTTAACGGTTCACTGACGTACAGAAGTGGGTTGACGCACCCATATTATGATTATATAGCAAGATGTGACGGCAGATTTGGAGGATGGAGAAACAACTAACGTTAATTACCCATGGCCTCATTTGTCCAAGTTCAATCAGTATATTTTTGAGAAAATGTTCTACATGCAATTGTACGTTGGATGTATATTTCGTTCTTGCAATGTTGTTGTAGGCTATTTGTTGCAATTTTGACAAACAGACAGTCTGAGATATTTGAGTGTTGTGTGTAATAAAACAATACTCTTTGAAATCGTAATTGCATTGCCTTGTTTTAAACACTAAATATTTGACTTAAAACATTCCTCATACTATACACTTATTCAGATATTTATAATATACGTTGTTCAAAAAAAGCAAAAGTAGTTTCAATGTAGCTAGCTACTTTTTGATTGTAACTTGTAGTGTAGCTAACTACTTTTCTAAACGGGTAGCTTGACTGTCAGTTAAACTACTTTAACTTACGAGTAGCTTGTAGCTTGTCAAACTACAGTTTCAGAGTAGCTTCCCAACACTGCATACTACACTACTTCTGACGTAAAAAGTTGCCCTTTAGGTGTAAGTAGACTGGGTATGGCCGTGTGACGTGTTAAATATGAATATTTTTCTTACACAAAGTCTTCGCTTTGCTTCAGAAGGACTTTATTAACCCCTAGAGCCAAGTGGAGCACTTTTATGATGAAAACTGATGGTTCCACCTGATGGTACCACCAAATTACTTGTATTAATAGACGTTAATGGCTAATTTTTAACGTGAGAAACAAATAATTTAACATCAGTGGACATTGTATGTTGTGTGTATACATGTGCATACTTTTTAGCATGAAAACGTTGAGAAAATCAAATGTATTTGAATCTATGTATTTAGAAAATCTATTTCTAGATTTTAATTGTATTATTATTATGTGAAAGAAAATAATACCATAATTTATTAAGGATTCATAAAATTGATTGGAATTATTTAAATGTTTCTTACAATGTTTCAAATAAAAATCTCAACACAGTCTCATGAAAATGCGTATATATACCACTAATGTAATTTCTCGTGGCATTTATACGCCAAAAATGGTTTTTGCGTGTATATGCTACGCACTAAAAAACCCTGGGGTAGGTTTAGGGGGGAGGGGGAGGGGAGTTTGTGCGTATTACATGCCAAAAAGTGCGCATCATATGCACGTGAAAACGCGTACCATATAGACCAAAAACTGTTTTTGGCATATAAATGGCACGAGAAATGACATTCGTGCTATAAATATGAACTTTCATGAGATCGGGCTCAAAAATCGATAAATGTTATTTTCGTTCTTTTGAACATTCTAAAAATAGCAATTTTTGAGCAGCAAATCAGCATAGAATTACTTGTGAATGATCATGTGACTGATGAGTAATGATGCTGTAAATTCAGCTTTGTCATAACAGGAATAATTTATCATTTGAAAATATATTCATATAGAAACAGTAATGTTTCAGTTATGTTTATTTTAAATGGTAAAATATTGCAATATTACTATTTTTACTGTATTTTTTATCAAATTAATGTAGCATATTTTATCATATTAATGTAGTAAAAAAACTTTTTTTGACCGCTAGTGTTTCATAGTGTCTTGTATTGATAAAAGATTTTTTTTCTTCCCCAAAACACTAAAACAAAATTTCTTATCGGATTGTAAAGAGCTATTTGTTTGTAAATTGGATCTTGTGACTTGATCTGATCTTAGTTCACAGGCTGCACACACTCTCTAACACACACACACACACACACACACACACTGGTCCTCTCAGTGCAGCAGTAAGGCATGCAGTCAGACAAAGCGGACTGAAAGGAGTCATTGTGCTCATTGTGTTCATGTTCGGTACAATCACGGGTGACTTACGTGACAGCATACTGTGCAAACGAAAGATACTCCACCAACACATCCAAACCCTTATTCTCCTCATTCAGGAACTCCCGCACCCACCTAAACAGAGAGAGAGAGAAGAGAGAGAGACCATTAGAAAAAAATACAGTTGTAGTAGCCTACTATAGTAATGTGGCGATCTTTTTGACTTAGACATTCTTTATTAATAACATTATATTACTGTTCTTCATCATACAGTACCATCATATCAATAATCATGCAGTAATTAAACTAGACAATCCAAGAGACTCTATAGAGCAGTGTGTTCAAAAACTGCACTTACATGCAGAGACAGACATCATGAAATATGTATCATGGAACGGCGTCTCAGTATCTTAAAAATACAGCGTCAACTCAGTTCAGAGATTGAAAGCAAAAGGTTTCAGGATTTCTCCCTCAGAGCTACAGCAATGAGAGATACTTCAAAGACATTGCAGAGACATCCCAGAATACCGCACACATACACACCGACAAAGACCACAAGGATCCCAGAAATAATCAAAAGCTGGTTTTCACCTCTTTTTTTGCTAGTAAAAAGTAGGCCAGAACCTGAAAACCTTTAAGTTGTGATAACAGAATTCTGAATTAAAAAGTACTTATGTCTCATTTTCGAATAAGCAGTTTGACCCATACCGTAAGAGTTCATGTAGTTATCTGTAAGTTAGGATTAGCAGTATGTTAGCAGTTAGCAGTATGAGGCAGCTATGGAATTTGAACTAGCTAAACATGATCATATTGTGAAAGTGCCTCTATTGTGCTTTTTTTTAGATATTACCTTTCATGTAGTGTGTTATAGTGGTAGCTGTTTGTGAATGTAAAACATCTGCAAAGTTTAAAAGATCAAAGTCCACATTAAATAGAGTTATTGTTAATCGGTTGTTGTTTCACCCTAAAATAAAGAACCAAACCTGAACTGCCTAAAACTAGTTGTCACTCGTCAGTAATTCCAGTCTTACTTGGACAAACATGCAACAAATTTCCATAATTCCAGCCTATCTTCCAGATATCCAGTCATCATTGTGGAAGGTTTATCTCCCCCAAAAGGGTAAACACTGACACCCAAACATTGAGAGTGACCCCGCTCAGATCCACCAGTCTCTTTCCAGCTCAACCTATACAGTGAGTTTGGGGGCTTGGCAACAGAATTTCAAGTCAAAATTTGTAACATAAATGAAAAGGTGTCTTTTGGTGTCGTTACGGATGATGAATTCAATGCTGGTCCAGGCTGGTCTACCAGCATAGCCACGCTATTCTCAAGGGAAATGGAGTTGGTAAAAAAATGGTTCACCAGCATAGTTTTGCAGGGTTGAGTTTGAGTATGCAAGCAATATTTTGGGGACAAACTTTTTTTTTTGCTTGCATATTTAATATTTTACACATGTAAAGAAAAACAATATAATACTAAAACATGATTTATTGTGATTTATATAATAACTTTGTAATATATACTACCTCTTTTAAAAGTAGAACTGAACATTTAAAATAGTTTTAAACATGACTATTTTAATCACGGTCATCTGCATTTTAGAATAAAAAAGAACACATTTAAACTGGTAAAAAGTTTCAAAGGATCAACGTATTTGTCTCCTTTTTCAAAGGGTCCGTACGCAAAGAAAGCAAAAAAAAAATCATTAGCAGTTTGGTTATGGTCTGGTCATAGTTTGGTCTTAAGTTTGGTCAATAACAGGGGTTATGCGAAGAGCTCTTTCTTACAGTTAATAAGTACTTGATAATTAAATTTCAAAACTGAAAGTTGCTTTTTTTAAAAGACTTTAGCTTTTTTTTGCTTTTTTTTTCACACACACAAACAAAACAACAGACAAACACAGAGTAAATGTGAGGATGTCTCCGGATGATCTACTATTACCATTGGATTTTCGAAGTGTGGATCCGTGCGCACTATAACAGCTAATATTGCCCACAACCCATTGCATTTTGGAGGAGGGACTACAAACACAAGTAAAAAGTGAAAATTGAGACTCAGCATGAGAGTCCATGAAAGTGAAGCTAAAGATGAATGAATTTAGATAACTGACAGAAAGCATGCACTTTCAACAATTGGCGAACAAATTAATTTAACCAAGTGCCACTAAATAGAACACTAATCCCCATAATGGTGACTTCAAAAAGACATCAAGCACTTGTGAGCATGTACCATATAAAATAAATTAAACTGGTTTGTAATAGTTAACATGGCAATGCTCTTTGTGGAGTTGTTTAAGCATCCTCTAGTGAGATATTATAGTTTTTATCTAAGGCTGTTTGGCTGTGAGTCATTGTAGTTGTGTTTCTGCTTGTCTCTTATCTTTTTCAGTTCTTGTTGGCTCTTATCTTCAGTGATTCTGCTCGTTAACCACAGGTGTCCTCACTAATGATGAAATTAATGGTCCTCACTTGAAAAGCTAATCTACTTTATTTCATTAACTGCAACATTGCTTCCATGTTCATTTTACTCTTTATAGATTGGGACCAGAGATCAGGACCAGGGTCTGAGAACTACTGCCATACAGCATCACCATGCACCAGAAAGACAAATGTGCTATAATATTTACTTTGATGTGTCCAGTGTAGAAAGCCTCAATTTTAAAGCCAAAAAAAAAAAAAATCCTCATATTGCAGATATATTGGATGGGTTTATTACTCTCGATCATTCTACACAGAGTTTTAGACTAGTTAAGCCAAGTTCACACTACAGGATTTTGAGCCAGATTTAAGCCCGATTTTCAAATCGTTGAGCTTGACCGACAGGTCAGGGTGTTATCACATGCAAATTGTGGGGGATTAGCAGGAGATGAACGCTTGCCAATCTGTTAGTATGAAAGAGCCAACAACGCAGCGGAGATGCTCGCAGACGCGTTGCCGAGCCCAGAAAAATATCTAGCATGCTAGATATCCGAACCTGTTTTCATCTCAAAGCGCCATATTTTGACACTTTTGCAAAAGCGTAAATATCCAACTAGGCTGGGCGATATGGCCAAAAAAATGATCACGATAATTTTTCTTATATTCAGTCGATATCGATAATTATCACGATATATGTTAAATCTGTATTTCTTTCAAGTTTAAAGGCAGATTTTTGCTCCTAAGTGAAAGTTGTATAAAACAGAGTGTTAATTGTGATTAAACGACTATTTAAATTTATGTTCATTAACAAAAACAGTAACATCTGTTTTTTTGTTTTTTATGTAACAACCACATTTTTATTTGGTAAAAAGTAATATTCTGACTGTTTGAGTTGTATTAATTAACCATTGTTCATCCAGTATCATGCATTTAGATCATGATAACCACAGATAAAACCAGGTATAGCCTATAACTTAGCACCTCACTATTATGGCATAACTTTATGGTTTCTGTTGTATTTGAATGAAAAACAGTAGCCAAAGTAGTCATTTAATACATTGTCTACATTAATAATATTATACAATTCAATATGTATATCCCACATTTCATGGTGCAGTTAATATTACTAGGCTAACCTTACAGTAAATCCATGGTAGGCTAAATGGATTCAGTATCAATTCAGATTCTGACTGCATCGTTGCACGCAGTGTTTCTCCTTTTTGTCAGCGGTGTTTCATCTGCCTTTAAACTGGTTTAAACTTTTGTGTTCTTCACTGATCTCAAGCGCTTCTCACTGTATCTTGAGAGGGAGACGATCAGGAGTGCGAGTCTGCGTGAGCTCGCGCTGCGCTCAGTGCGCTCGGTGCGCTGCCGTTTGGACTTTGAGCCGAGCGGATAAATGCTCCGTGTGGCGCGCTGTTCAAATGATTTTCGTTCCGCTTTTGGCGTATAAACATTATCGAACATTTATCGACCTCTTAATATCGTTTTATCGAGAAAAAATTCTATCGCGATAATTATCGTTATCGTTTTATCGCCAGCCCTATATCCAACGCACATGGCACCCTTTAGCACCAAATGAGACGTAAAACTAAATAGGGCAGAAGGCGCCTCCTAGTGGTCTAACCCTACCCCATACCTGAAAACTTAACCGTCTCATTTGGCGCTAAAGGGTGCCATGTGCGTTGGATATTTACGCTTTTGCAAAAGTGTCAAAATATGGCGCCTCGGGATGAGAATGCGTTGGATATCCAGAGCTGTCGCGCGACTCAACCTCAGTGATGTCATGAGCTACAGCCAATCATAGCAAGGCATGGGTTGAGGTCACCGGGTAAATCTAATTTTTTTCTTTATTTGCATTTTTTCTCAGAGCAAATCATCGCGCAAACAGTTTGCAGCACTAGTTTCTGTCTGACGTCCATATTTGCGTGTTGTGTTCTCTTCTTCGTTCTTCTTCTTTCGCGTCATTTCTGGTTCTTTTATTGCATGGTTTTTCATGACAAAACGTGATTTGTAGACAAAATAGAATCGTTGGGTGACAGAGTTGTTGTCAACTCATTATTTATTTGATTATTTTCAGGATTTAGACCGTACCATAGTACTGAAACAGCTCTCATTAGAGTCACAAATGATTTGCTCTTATCATCTGATCGTGGTTGTATCTCTATGTAGTGCGTTGTCAACTCATGTAGTGCGTTACCTCCTGTTGTGGATCAATCACGTTGTGTTGTGTGGTGTGAACAGCTAAACAACTTGAACACTCCTGATTTCACTGAGAGCAAGTCATGTAGTGTGAACTGCACAGTTCAGCCCGACGTTTTAAATCATGTAGTGTGAACAAGGCTTTAGTTGCTCATTTATGACACATAGCAACACAGCAAAAAGTATCCCTAATATGTTGACATTTCATTGAAATTATTATATTTTTAACTTTTAAGACATGCCTTCACAAGCACCTATGTTTGCAATTAAGTAACGCTTAATATGGCGTTTGTAAGGTTGTTTGAAATAGGCCTATGCTTAATTTTCATACTTCCGCTAGTTGCCATTAGTATCGCAAAAACACATTTAAGGTCTTCTCACCTATTTATTACATAATTCTGAGAAAGCTTAATTTAATTGCATGCCAAGGCAAATATTGCACAATATTGATATTTTTTGTTAAATGAGCTGGCTGTACATTATCCCTTAACATTAACATAATACTGTACAAAAGGTGGAAACATTGTTTGTAAAAAGAGGAACAGATGTGAATCTCTTGTGGTAGTGTTTTGCAAGTTTTTTTGTGTGTGTTTGTTCGAACCCTCTGTGAGCAGATAATACTGCCTTATCTAGATTAGCTAGATCATTTATGTAATCTAGTTTGGTAGCATATGGTAGCTAAATCTCTGTACAGTATGTCTATCTGCTCTGGGAGTATGTTTGTCTGGTTTGGACTGCCCTTGAAATAATGAAACCACAATAACAGTCATTTAGGGAATGACAAGGAAAGAGTGTGTGTTGTTTGCTACTGGAATATCAAATCTTCCCATTTTCCTGTTGTTACATTTTCCTGACCTTGCTGACTTCCGTTCAGTCTTTCCACTTCCTGTAAATCCAAGTTCCCAGCATGCAACTGGGTGTGTGATTTTCAGCATCTCAGAAGCCTCCACCATGTCTCTGCCTGCGGGACTGTTTGAAAGCATGTCCCTTTGTCCCATTTAGATGTAAAACTAATATTATTATATATTATATTAATATTACTTTACATTTTTAACTAAACATTTTCAACTCTACTCCTGAAGACTATCATTCTGCAGAGTTTAGCTCCAAACCAGATCAAATCTAACCTAAATATTCAGGATTACATATTAAAATGATATGTTGTGTCATAGATTACTGTAAAGTTATAAATTAAACAGTAAATATATGCTAGATTAGGAATGGAGCTAAAACTCAGCAGGACAGTGGAGCTCAAGGGTTAGAGTTGCTCAGGTTGAAGATTGACTGTTTTAGCAGTGAAAAAATTACATTACAAAGACATTTAGATGTCTAAATTTGAGGACACAAACAAGTTATAAATGTATACATAATATTTTGCACAATTGATGACTTTGGCTTCACGTAACATATCCTGGGAGATATAACTATCCAATATCCAAAATATATCACATAAAAAAATCCTTTGCGCAAGTCCAGATGTTATATATGAAATAAGACATTAAAGGTGCAGTGTGTGATTTTTAGTGGCATCTAGCGTTTCGGTTGTGAGTTGCGCTAATGGCTCAGCCCACTGCTCACCCCTCCCTTTCGAAGAAGCTACGGTGGCTAAAACGAGACAAACATCTCGTCGTCTGAGACAGCAGAGAATAGCCAGAGTAAGACAAGAGTGTGTAACATTGTCACTGTTTCTGTACCACAGTCCATTATAAACCACATCATGGATAAAGTTTACAAGCCTTAGTTGCCATAGTCAGGTGAGGATCAAGGGTCTTAACATATAATATAATAATATTAATCAGCTGCCCGCGGTTATGTAGATATAAATGTCTTATTCTAAGGTAATAAAAACATTACAAAATATTAAGTAAGTTCTTTATACACCACTGAAAACATAGTTATGGATGTCAAATTGCATTTCTGTTAATAGATACTCGTCATTTTTACACATTGCACCTTTAAATTATTTTTTGCAGATCATTTTCTACTCTTGCAGTTTAAGGGTAAAACTTTTCAAACATTAACCGTAATTGCTTTGTTTTTTATGTTTGGTTTTTTGATGGAAAACAACAGGGAGTCCTAAAGCTTCTCTTTTGTAGATTAGCGCTTCCCATTGCAATTTGGGGAAGATGGTTGGCCAATGCTATGGTCCCAAATGAGCGTTAAAGTGACGCAAACTCAGAGCAGATGCAAAGATGGAGTTACTGTGAACCAAACTGCTCTGAGAATTTGAATCATCATGGGATTCCTCCAGGATAGGTTTGAAAAGCTGCCATTTTTACCCTGAATGTGTGAGGCTTCCAGGGCTTAACAGTTGGTTTATGCTGCTTGTTATATTGCAAAATTAATATTTACCCATTAGTTTAATTTATTATGGTAATCACACTGGTTTGTGGCACAAATTGTTTTGCAGCTTATTAGTTAATTATGAACCTGTATCTCCTTTAACCTTTGAGCCATGTGTGATCGCATTCTGTGTCATCAGTGCCTTACGTCTGTCACCTGCAGACCTCGGTTGTAATGAGTGGTTATTTGAGTTACCATTGCCTTTCTATCAGATCAAACCAGTCTGGCCATTCTCCTCTGACCTCTGGTATCAACAAGGTATTTTCACCCACAGAACTGCCAATCACTGGATATTTTCTGTTTTTCAGACCATTCTCTGTAAACCCTAAAGATGGTGTGTGAAAATCCCATTAGATCAGCAGTTTCTGAAATACTCTGATAGACCAGCCCGTCTGGCACCAACAACCAACACCAATATGTATATATATACTTTTTAACCACAAATGCACGTCTTGCACTGCAATGCACCATGCATTACGGAATCACGTTGAAAGGTCACGTGTATTCAGGTTCAAAAAGGTAGGGTAGGGCAAAAAACTCCATCTCTTTTTCTCCTTCAACTTCAAAATCGCCAGACATCGTTGTTTTACTTTTGTCTTGGAAATGGTGTTTGACTTATGCTGCGTTCACACCGGATGCGAGTAGCACGTCAAATTCGCGCGTCAATACAGTTTCTAGTTTGACGCTTGATCACTTTGTGTTAATTAGCGCGTCAAGAGTGAAACTAAAAAACAAAAATTTGAAGCGAAATTTATGCATGTCACACATCTTTGCATTGACTTAACATTGAAATCATTCGCGCCTGACACGCCATTCGTGTCCGGTGTGAATGCACCTTTAGTCTTTGCACATTCACTTTGTAATCACTTGATCGGTAGCCTAGAAATCTGACACGCACCCTAGCGGCAGCAAAAATTATTTTGCTGCAAAGTGTGGTCTAGCAACTCTCCGTTGATTTTCGAAGTGGAGAATCCAAACTCTGGTCTGGCCAATCACATCGTGTATGGAGTTGGTGGCGGGCTTAACACAATGACGGCAGAGTTGTGACGGTTCTGCGCCGTGATTTCCATTGGTGATTCCCTGCTACTTAAAAACAAACGCAGCTGGCGAACAGCGGTCTTTCGATTCGGCTTTGGCCGCGACTCGGATGACTTGGAGTTAAGAGAATGTAACTTAAGTCATTCTTAAAAAGGAAGATGTGTTCAGAGTTTTGACGACCGGATAAGGCAAAGGTTTAATATATCAACTTGCTCCGCTGGAGAGAAAACCATGGGGAAAACGCATTTGACTCACTCAGCCACAGCCATCATCGCTCTGGTTGGTTAGCGCTATCCTATGGCGTGCAGAGGGATATTGAAAGACAACCTTTTATCCCACCCCCGGATTGAGGTATGCCAATTGTGAGTTCCCAGACCTAACATCTTGATAGGTCTCTTTTGCCAGGCTACTTGATCGGTACATCATCGTCAACATCAACTTTCACTGTGATTATGTAATGCATGGCGCATCCCAGTGCAAAATGAGCATTTGTGGTTAAAAAGTATATAAATGTTTATTCTTTTAGAAAAGTACAGATTGTTTCACTAGATAAGAGTATTATTTTTCGACTGGGATCGTGTAGAGCCTTTTGAAACTGCAATTTGGACCTTCAACCCATTGTGCAACCCACCCCATTGAAGTCGAAGAAATGAAGAAAGAAAGATGTAATCATCTTAAATGATGTGGGTGTGAGTAAATTATCAGGAAATTTTAGGCAATAATCATTTAAGGCAAGTTGGAGTAAAACAGTGGCCAGTAAAAAGGACAGTGGCCCTCCAGGACAGAGTTTGGATCATACACTGATCTTGTCTGCACAGCACTGTCAGTCGAACACACCTTGGGCCCTATTTTAACGATCTGAAAACGCAAGTGTCAAAGCGCAAGTAACTTTGTGGCGGGTTCGGCGCTGTTTCTATTTTCCCGGCGGGATGAATGCCTCTTGCGCCTGGCGCAAATCTAAAGGGGTTGGTCTGAAGTAGCTTCATTATTCATAGGTGTGGTTTGGGCGTAACGTGAAATAAACCAATCAGAGCGCCATCCAACATACCCTTTAAGAACAGGTGCAAATGTTGTATGACGGATTGTTATCAGTAACGGCAAGTTTACCAAGTGCGTGCCAGGAGCGTTCACAGCCAAGGAGGCCGACGTTCTTGTCAGGGCAGTAAAAGACAGAGAAGTGACGTTGTATGGGGATGGGAGAAACCCTCGCACATCAACGTCGGTTAAACATTAATATACCTATGTTTCTTGCCACTATTGGGCAAACAGGTCTGATCCTTCAGTACTATACAATTAGCCTTAAAAAATGGGTAATACGTTTTTTCATCTTCATGTAAACCACAATGATTTTCCTCATGTGTTAATATTTTTCCTTGTTATAATGTATGATTTGCAAAAATAAAAACTGCTGCATCTGTGTTGATGAGAGAATCAAAGTGTATGTGCGTTGTGCACCCGCTACATTATGGCCAAGCATGCGCACTTAAAGTAGCATAATGAACAACGCGCCACTGACTTTAGGGCAGGTTTTTTCTGGTCATTGGCGCAATTGTTTTCTGGAAGTGTAAAATAGCACCAGGGAATGTTTGCGTCGAAACACACCTCCTTTTGCGCCGATCCGCCCAGGGAGCGCAAGTTCATTCCTAGTTTAACGAAGTGCGTCTGTGGAGGGAAAAGCCCGCTTTGCGCGCGTGCAAAATAGGAATGAGACATGCGTTTGTGTGTAAGTCATTTGCGCCGGGTGCAAGATAGAGCCCCTTGTGACTAAATAGATTGAATTGCTGCCTTGTGATTGGCTGATTAGATATTTATGTTAAAGTGGCCAAATGCATTGTAGTATTCAGTAAGCATGAACATTTTCAGAGTACTTGTAAGATTTAGTGATGCACAGGCTCGACTGGTTACTTCCTTTGAACCGGGTTCAACCGGCTCAAAAGAGTTATTCGTTCAAGAACCGAACATCACTAGTAAGAATGGTCCTGATTAGGTTGTGTAAAGATTCTCACAGCTGGCACTCACTGGGCAGAAATATGACAAGTCCAGTCAGGAATATTTGGCTGGTGCGTGTACTGTTTCAGAGAAAATACCATTATTTCAGCTTCAATTCATGTTACATGAGGGCTTTTGTAGCGCTACAGTTTTCCTTCAGGACTCAGGAGAGTGTCTGTGTAACTCAGAACAGTGATCACAGCTCGAGTGTGAGCAGTATTTAATGAACACACATGCACACTGATGAACTCACCCGATGTGATTGGTTCGTAATGAGATTTCCAGTTCCCGTAGGACCTGCGTTGACTCCTGCACTCTCCTCCTGAACTTCTGCAGAAGACAGAACAAAAAAGTCTTTATTGCAGCCTTTATCTATTATGCCCGCTGTGAATTGGCAATCATTACAAATCACATTGTATGAAATGCATCTAATAAACTTGGGTAAGGCATGTATGTATATCGTAGCCACAAACACACTGTGAGATGATGAAATGCTAAATATATGACACTTTCAGAAAATTATCACAGGCTATTTTAGTCGCAATGGCCATTTTTGAACCTCTCTCACTGTAAGACATAAGACCACCGTTTACGAGCAATGACCACAGAAATCAACATAATTGACCTATGGCTAAGCCACACCCCCTCCACTCACTCGGACACACAGTCAACATTCGGGGACAGGCGCTATGGCAGCTGTCACAGGAGGAGACATATCACAGGAGGCAATTGGTGATTTTCAGAGACAGAAAGATTATATATCATCTCGAAGTCACCTAAAGGGCCTTAACTATGCATTGGAGAGTTATATTAATAATTTTATTGTTGAGAAGGTCGATGAAAAGCTTCAGCTCCAGGCAAAATGTACAGGTCACAGTGTAAACGTGGTGGTGATTGGTGCTACACTTTTTACATGAATCATTCAGCACAACATTGTTAACATTTGCTATCTCAGTTATTTACAGATACTTTAATGAAGCTAAGTGACATGATGTACAGTACAACTTAGCTAGAAGCTAATGTAAACGTTTTCTAATGTTAGTCTAACCTAACGTCACGTTAGAGATTTTAAAGATACGTTCAAATACGTTGTTGACTTAACTTAGATCGAATGTAGACATCCTTTAATTTATCCACGTTTAGTTGGTGTTGTGGTCTACCGCATAACTTAATCACATAACTTAATCGCAGACACTTATCTCGGTTGAGATGTGGCTTGGAAAGTGTAAAAAAATGCACACCTTCGCCCAGCCTCTCAGGAACCTAGTGTCGGAGTTGCATGTACCCCATGCACACCGTTTGACCATTTTAAACTTAAAATGACCAAAATATATATATATATATAAAATAACCTAATGAAAACTGACTAACTGCAATGCATTTCAATGGAAGTGGAAGCAGAGAATGTCCGAGTGTATTGGGTTAGCTGCACACTGTGATTGGCTCATTGCATTTGAGGGCGTGGCTTAGCCATAGGTCAATTGGTCATCTTTTATCTGGGACAGCCCAAAATCATTCAGTGTGTACTGGGCATTAGGCACTTGATTCTCCTAGACAGACTGATCTCATGAAATGGCATATGTATGACACGCCAATTCGTATTTCCATTTTTGCCGTGCTATCAACACGCATAATCGCTTTTCAGCATGTTTATCAACGCCGTTGACTTAATGTTAAATTACTGCATATATATATATATATATATATGACCTACCCCAACCCCTTCCCTAAACCTACCCATCACTGGGGTTAATAGCATTTATGAGTCTTCCCCTACCATCCTAAGAAAAAAAAATATCACTCCCCAGATGTAGATCTACATTTTACTTCGTTCTGCTCGGACATTTAACCGTGTAGACATGCGCAAAAGATGGCGGTTTGTTTCGGCGTGGACATACACGCGGATAGCTCAAAATGCATATAGATAACATGCCACTTGACTTGAAAGTGGCGTGTATGTTTAAGCATAGTCATGATGCCATTAAACAGGATGCCAACAGGATTAAATAAATATCAAAAGAAAAGTCGCTCAGGTCAACACTGAAAAAATTATATTTATTGTTTAGTTGTTAAATCCCAGTATACATGGTAGTTTCTTAATCAGAGTATTGTCTTAATCGCCTTAATATCGGAGTATTGTTGTCTATGTAAATGTACTGAATGTCTTAAACTGTGCTCAGAACTGCCACGATGATTGGATGGTGAAAATGCGTCTCAATGATTTTTATTTTTTTGGAATGGATAGGTTACAAATAACAGAAGAGATTGGCAATTGGTGACAACATTTCATTTCAAAGGTGATGCAAGTTATAAGATTTTCATTTAAGATTACGAAAACAAACTTGAAACATGTACAGTATTTAAAAGTGAATTTAAGATGATGGATTTAGCTTCATGCTAAATTGTAAACAGTGCTATGCAACATATGGGTGTTTGTTATCAAGACAAAGTGTTATGGCAACGTAACAGGTCCAAGTATTGGAATATTATATTGCTTAATCAAAACAACATACTTGCAATACATAGTATTAGAATTGGGTGTCTTAGCTCTCCTTTTATCTGTTGCTGTCTCAACCCCTTCCTCTTTTTCTCTCATTCTCTCTCTAACACCCTTTGATGCAATAATTTCAGTGTCTGACATCAGTGCATCGGATTGATTATTAATGCCTGGCCTGCCACTCATCGTCATGGCTGCCGTCTTATTACTGTTGCAAAACTGCAGCATCAGTTTTGAGTTAAGATTTGGCAGCATATCCCATTCAGCTGGTAAAAGCAGCGTGTCCCTCTCATTGGATGACATTTTCACATGCATTTCACCTGACACGTGATTGGGTTGGCCACAAAGCCAGTGTAACCATGGCTACAGAGAACAAAAGTGGGCCCACAGTTTGGACTCAGCCCTATTATGAGACTAAGGGGAGAAAACAACCAAATAAACCCATTACCTTAAACTAATTTGTGATTTCTGCTTTCATTTTTTATGATGCAAACTTGCAAAGATTTGAGTTGGCTGAATCGCTGTTACATTTACCCAGTTATATTATTTATTTAAGAATCAATCTTAGAATCAGTCACAGCAATTTGGGTGAAGCGACGCCAAAACTGACTTGCATTGCCTCTGAATGTCATGTTGTCAGTGATATTCTCTCTTTTTTTAACCTGTCCTTTCCAACACACGTCATAGAGATTTCATCATCCAATCAATCCCTTGTGGATAAAATCCTAAAAAATAGCATCTAACCAAATATCCTGTTTCAATTGGGAATATGTCAGATTACAGAAATTAACAAATGCAATGCCATTGGGACAAATGAAAATTGACCAATGGTAACAAATGCCATTTTACATTTACTTTTAAAGTTCATTATAAGTTAACTTAAAAAAAATATTTATAAAAAGTTGTGTCAACCACCACAAACTTCACTGGCAAATCCAAAGGCTTACTCTTTGCTATTGGACTATAATATCAATTCTCATCTTTCAAAAATAATATTAAGGATGGATACTATGCAAATTGGGACAGAGAGTGACAAAGAGAAAGGGATAGACACAGACACATAAAAACAACAGACATAGTGAGTACAGAGAAAAAGAGGGGAGTGTGTGCTCTGTTGTTCCCAGCGTGGGTGTGTTTGGCACATGTGGAGTGCAGTGTGTTTTGAGAGTGTGTGCAGAGCTCACGCTCCCACCTGACTTTAAGCATTCCCAGCTGTGGCGAGAGAGAGAGAGAGAGAGAGAGAGAGAGAGAAGAGGAAAGAGAAGGGGAAAATGAACGCAGTTCTCCAGAGAGGTCATCCTGGATTGGAATCAATGGCATAGACATTCTTCAGGACCCTCTGGAATGACCCTCTTCCTGCTGCATACCGATTGGCTGAGAGCCGCGAGTGGAATGCACCGTATGTAAAGCTCTCGACGCACACAAAGTAACAATTGTTCAAGTCTGCAGAAAAGAGCCATGGCTAGAACGTGCAGCCATAACTCTCTCTGTCTCTTTCTCTTTTTCACTTTCATTGTATTCATCATCTACCTTCACTGGGACTTTCTATTTCCCACTGTCTATTTCTTTTTTTGTGTGTCTCAAGTCTTTCGTCCTCTTTCATCACATCTTTAAATGATCCCCATCCCATTTTTTTTTTCTCGTTCTGTACTTTCTCTGAGCTCGGGGACATGATGTCAGCTGCAACACCCATGAGATCAGCTCAAGAACACCTTCAGAGTCCAAACCACATAAAAGACATAAACAATAATATCTGACCTTTAAAGGTGGCATATGTAATAATTGAAGTTAAAATATCCAAAAAAAATAGCTACATGCATCAAAAGAATGAGAAGAAATAAAGTTGATGATGTCATTAAAAAATTACAAGTTTTAGTGCTGATGAGATATTAACCTGAATTAGCATGCTAAATTACTAGCCCGGCCCGGCAGGTGTCGTAATACCAGTTTGGGCCATGGGAGGCAGTATCGAGCAGGCAACATAACCACTAGCCGCACTGCAATACACAAGTAACACACGGCTTGTGGGCGGACTTGAAGTTGAACCTGATGTCAGTCGTGTGGAAAGTACAGCCCGCTACTACATTTCAGTTCAGGGAAGAGTTCAAAAAATGATTGGTCGATATTATGCATGAGGAATACATTCTGTTAAGTTGAAACATACTGTATCTTTCAACAGTATTCGTGTTCGGTTCACGTGCGCTAGGGATCTGTCATGTAACATTTACAAGCACCAAAAGTGTATGTATTGTTTGAATTGCATAATAAAGTTGACAGAATCTGAGAGCTGAGATTTTTTTATATATCATAACTAACCTGCTCCATCTTGTCTGTCAGTCTCCGTGTCCTTTTCTGTGCATGACAAAAGTGATGTGTGGCGTGAGAGCGTGTGAAAAGTGTCACGGTGAATTCGTGAGAGTTGGCAGCTCTGAATGGCGCTAGCTTGGTCAACATCAGCGAATGCTCTCTGTCAAATTAATTCAAACTAACAATAAAAATGTAATAAGAACAAAACGAATACCATAAAACTACAAATAATAGCCTTGGCTTTTATTTTCCCATATCGTCGAAATGCACCGGCTTGGGTTTTATACAGGCGTCTATGAGACGGCCTTGATAGTAACGATCGTTACGATTGAGGACATTCGAATGTGTCAAATATAGACATTTTAATTCGTTATTAATAAACTAATGTTTTCTGTGTCATTCTTGACTGAAAAGATGATGCTGCTGACTCGCCACTTCGCAGTATTGTGAACGCGCCTATGGGCGTAACGTACGCTAATGCACTTCATACGGATTATTGCGCTATAAGAGAGAGTTTCTGTTTCTGTTCGTTTTTAATTGTTGTTTGTCGATGTTGTTTAAACGTAGCCATTTCAAGATTTCTATATATTTCTGAGTTTTCGGTTAATTTATGAGACGAGCTCCAGTTCACGAGCAATGCAAGTTATTTCGCCCCGGGGTGTCCACGTCCTGATTGTTTTTTTCTGTTATATATTTGCTTCTTATTTATTAAATCCTGGTAACTGGTTGATGAAACATTTATTAAAATAAAGATAAAAAAAAAGAAATTCACTTCAAAGAAGGGCTTTATACAAAACAAAACTTAATGTGGTCAAAATTAGGTCTCCCGATATAGCCTATTGTGCATATGCACGCGGTTCACTTTTCATAATCAACATAGATTCAATAAAAGAATAACATATTTAAACATAAATATTAAGCCTACACCTAACCTACAGAGAAATGTAATGTCGGAGTGGAAAATTAGGGGTGCGTTTTTCAAAATAATCAAATAATTTCCATCGATCGTTGAATATTATTTTTGCTTTAAATCCCCATCCCTATAAAATACGAAATGTTACCAGACAACAGACAAGCAGCATACTAAAGAAAGTATAGGCCTAAAAAAATAACATTCAAGTAAATAATAAATAAAGGAATACAAGAGGCTCAGAAGTTTCTGCCGCATTATATTATATTATTATTAAGCAGTTCGGCAGTTGTTGTTGTCTGACAAGTCGACACGTGGGGTGATGACAGCATCGTTTCACAAAATATACGGATTGGCCGTACACACGAAAACGCAAGGGTGTCGTTTTCAGATTTATCCACCTTGGGACCCGGTTTCAAAAAATAGCAGTTTCACTCTCCCAAAACGCCGGATCCGTGTGGACGAAACGCCAATACGTATACAAATTTATACGGATCCAGTGAAACGCGTCTTCGTGTGGACGGGGCCTTAGTGTTGAGATGTTGTTCATTGAGTCTCTAATCTCTAAAAATCTCCAAATGCTCCACGTGGAAACTGCGTTTATGTGTTGTTTGAAGACTTGAGAGTGCACGCGAGCGCGGCCATGGCACAACTCACTTTCTGGAGGTATACTGCCCCCATCTGCTATGGAATATGGAGTATGATTTGATTTTTATGGTATATGGCACCTTTAATATTAATCTAGGGCTGTCATCCGTTAACACATACGATTAATTCTAAATCCTTAATGTGGTAAAAATAATTGAAGCGCGTGAAATTACGTCATAATTTATTCACATCATTTACGACACGCAGTTACATGATCATAGAAGTTGGGAGTTTATCACATTGAGCATCTATATTGGCACAATCACCTGTGATCCTGGAAGGCGGATATTTCTATTCTAATCTATTTCGCTTCTATGTTCGCGATCAGATCATTTTAAACCGCTAAGTTTTCCATCTAATGAAGAGTAGGCAAATTTATTCAAACAAGTAGTCCAAAACAGTGCTAATATAAAGAAAACCAGGCTTATTACATCAGAGATGGCAGAGAAAATAGTGACTCATGGTCTGTTTTCAGTGAATTATTTATTCCAGTGTCTGTTTAGCTTTAAAACTTGAGCTCTGTCATATTCTGTGATTGTTTCTGAAGAGCGCAGTGTGAAATAAAGACTGAACGAAACGTCAAAACATCCCACCGCTGGCCAGATGCTACGCTAACTACATCTCTCAGCTGGATAAAGCAAATCTCCGTAGTAAAGTTTAGATGGATGCGGATTGTAATCAAGGTAAAGAAGGTTGCAGTGACGTACAGGAGTCGTACAGTAAGTATGTGTCAGTCTGTTATATATTTTTTTGGCATATCCACATGGTTCTGGTCAGTAACTTGACATGTCTAAAGTTTAAACAAGCTCTATAAAGTTCTAAACAAGCTCTTTGTTGTTGCACTGTACACATACACTGAATAAAAAAAACTCTTGTACTGTATTATTTTTTATGGGTGAATTTATGAATTATATAAACTTTTATCATTTATGTATTTGGTGTACTTTGGACTCTCCAAGTGTCCTTTTTTTTGAAAGACACCCGAATTTACCTTGAAAAAAGCTTAAAAAAGCTTAAAAATTTACCTTGAAATCCAAAATATTTTGCATCATATTGCATCAAAAGCGAATAGATACAATTAGAATTACTGACACTATTTAAACTGGATACAGTATACAGACACCGTTCAATTTCTGACACACTCCACATGCTTGAGCTACTCCTGAGTAAATAAACATTCACTTTGACAGTAAGACCCCAGCATCAGGAACAAGTTGACGTTTCATTTTAAATGGCGTCCCGGATCGCGACAGAGAAATATGTGTGTGTTCTCAGCATTTGACTGAAAACTGTTTTGTAAAGAGTGTAATGCAGAGTTCGCAAATAAACTTTTTTTTTTTTTAAGATGAAGCAGCCAAATGTTAGGATCATTGCAAAGAATCCCCTAAATTACAAGAATATGAATACCCTGACTTAGATACTTGACTTAGAAATTAAGGTCATCATTAAGTATTTCCCCTTAGATAGATAGTTCACTTTGAAATTAATTTGTATATGTTTTAGCTTACCTCAAGGGCATCCAAGATGTAGGTGTCTGTTTCCACGGTATTTTCAATTTTGATATTTTTAGGCAGAGGTGAGACCAAGTCATTGTTTTGCAAGTCACAAGTAAGTCTCGGAGTCTTTGCATTCAAGTCCCGAGTCAAGACAGACAAGTCCAAGTCAAGTTGCAAGTCCTTGAGTTTAAGCTTCAAGTCTTAAACAAGTCATTAGTGCTTTTTGCACAAATTACTGTCTCAGTGTTAATTACTATAGTAAATGAAATGTATACTAATTTATATCAGGAAGGCTTTTAAAATATGATATAATATAATAATATATAATATTATCATATTTATTCAAACTTAGTGGATGTTGATTGGTTGGTTGTCTGATTGGTTGAATGTGAAGAGTGGCAATGCAGATTTAAAAATATAAAAAAATAAAAGTAATGTTCATTGGGAAAATTAATCGTGATTTGCTACACACTAAGTTTAAAATATTGAGTCCCTGGTTAAATTGTTTTTTTAACGCGATAGTAATTATACTAGAACATTCCTATTTCCATGGACGTATCAAGCGTCAAGTGACACTTTTTGGGGCTACGTGGCTGTCAAATCCATCCATTTCTCCCGAAAGACATGGAAGTGAGTGTCTGGTGAACAGCGAGAAGACTTCATAGTTACCTATAGGCTAAAATGTGCATTTGTTGTGGTGGAAAAATAACATGTCTCAAAATTACATTTAAAAGGTTTATTATTTCCGTTTACTTAGACATCAATGTTTTTTTTTTTAGATTATAAATGGTTCGCTAGTACTTGTGTATTTAAATGCCTGAAAAAGAAAAAAGAAAACATTATTTGGTTGAAAACTGTTTGATCGTGTGATAATAAAAGACAACTGACGCGCTGCTGAACGCACGTTCTCTGGCTCAGTGCCAAACATGCGAAAGCAGCGCTAATCAGCGCTGTGATCATGCATCATTGATACAGTCCTATACTACAGTCAGTGATTATTACAACTCTGATCTGTGGTTTTAGAAGGTAGGTTAAGTCTTTCCAAGTCACAGGGCTCAAGTCCGAGTCAAGTCACGAGTCATTGTTGTCAAAGTCTAAGTCGAGTCGCAAGTCATCAAATTTGGGACTCGAGTCCAAGTCAAGTCCGATTCATGCGAACTCGAGTCCACAACCCTGTTTTTAGGTCAAACATTTCAAATCATGTTTAATTTGGACTTCTCTGTGCATGCTCTTTGAGGTGGGGACCTCAATTATATGACCTAAAAATATCAAAATTAAAACTACTGCGGAAACAAAGACACCTACATCTTGGATGCCTTTGAGGTAAGCTAAAACATACCAAAAATTAATTTCAAAGTGAACAATCCCTTTAATTGCTATGCTATAACTGTTATGCATTGCAATATAGTTCTTGGTAAAAATTTCACCCAAAAAAAGTAACTAAAACAGGTCTCTTACTGTAGGTCATCAGCTGAACTCAAACATAGTTGATTTTGTGTTTGTTGATAAGTATCGAAGTGCATTTTAGTGATCAGAATAAGGTATTATAAGCAGTGGTCGAAGTGGGCAGGTATGCACTGGTACACTGTACCAGCACTTCTATATTTTAATCTGTAAAGTGCCCTCAACTTTTTCTTGTGTACTGGAACTCTGACCTCCAAGGATATGCCAACAGTCCATTTACTGACCACCTGATGTACTGTATATTTTAACACTGGAAAGTCAAAAGTTGCGTTTTAAAATTTTTTGATGAATAACTAAACTGGATTTACCAAAATATGAGATTTAAGTTCAAATCTTTATTTGAAGTAACCATTATTTGAATAAATGAAAATGTTCTATTTGGTCTACAAATAAACCAACAAACTGTGGTTGATCACATTTACAGTGCATGTAGGTGAACTTCTTGACTAAGTGGGCAGTTCTTGGCCAGAATAAACTGCAATCTTGACCAGTCTAGCTTAAGAAGCAAGTCAGATGTGAGTCTAGGTTGTGGACTACCGACATTTTACTCTAATCTTCAGATGCTCTGGTGTTTAGGTATATCCTCTTTGCTCCTTATACTTTACTGTCACTGGGCCAACTGGTAGACGTGCAATTTGGGCCATCATGTGTTTGGGCATACATCTGTCTGACAACAGAACAGCTCGCTTTCAATAAACAGTTGTTTTGGAGGAAGTTTTGAGTTCTGATTCCTCATAATGTGACCCCTAGACACTTTCCCTGCACCAGAAATCAGCTGTAAACAAGGTGTAACATTTGATCCATATAACAGGAATCAAGTTTGCCCAAACAAGAAGTAAGCTTTACCCCAGTAGGAAGTAGAATGCCTCATGTTCCTCTCTATTGTAGAGTAGCAATAAGGTCAGCACTGTAGCCAAGATAACTGAGTTATCAGGAGCTATTTTGTATCTGAGGTCATCTATCTCAGCCTTAACACACACACACACACACACACAGGCCAGTCCGCACTGAGGAATAAGACCAGAACTCACCTTCCTGGTCACGGCCGGGTCAAGATAACTCTGTAACTTGTGGATGTATGTGTGAGGAGGATTCTTCACCTGGAATCGTTCCTGGAAAAGAGAGATAAAAAGATGCGTTCATGGTTTTACTGATTTTCATATTAAATCATGTTAGTTTTGTGCTTGTATTGTACAATTTGTGGTATTTCTTTAAGTCACAGAAAGTGAATTACTTGCAATCTTCACAACACCAAAATGTTGACCCAACTAGCTTAACAAAGTTGTCTGAACAATTTTATGTTGATAACATTGATGATTGGTTAAAGGGATTGGTTTCCAAAAATAAAAAATCAGTCATAATTTACACCCCTTTTTTTTTTTTTTTTTTTTAAATCACACAACTTTTGTTAAAATATTTTAATGAAGCCTGATAGATTTATGTCCCTCCCTTGGAAGTCCATTTCATCTGAACTTTCAAGCTTCAAAAGTTCATAAAGACATCATAAAAGTATGCATCTGACTTGAGTGGTTTAATCTAACTGCAAATTTTGCAATAAACAAAGTATCAAATTTGCATTATTCATATTCATTATTTTTTACACGAGCACTTTGATCACTTGATTTTAAAAAACACATATCATGTACAGTTATTGATGTATTCATATTAAGTCAAACACATATCAGTGACATGATAGGTTTTAACTTCATTCAGGAGATTTTGGGTAACTGCACAACTGACAGATGATTTTGAGCGCACAGCCAACGGTGTGTGTGTGTGTTTGTAACCATAGCGACAAAACAACCAACTTTCGGTTCCTGCACTTAAGCTTATAATTTTGTTTTTAAAAATATTTATGTATTTAAAAGTTGCAGAATGGATTCATGTGGAGACTTCGAAATCAACAGAGATCTTACAAGTTATTGCTTAGCTTCAACAACACTAGTCTGTTTTTTGCTCTTCGGTCTTGGTCTTGGTCTCGGTCTTGGTCTTAACTTGGTCTGTCTTGGTCTTGTCTTGGTCTCGAATACCCTCTGGTCTTGGTAGTGTCTTGGTCTCTGGTTTAGGCGGTCTTGACAACAAGTCTACTGTAACCAAACAGTTAATGAACACAATTGACTTCCATAGTAGGAAAAAACTAAATACTATGGAAGTCATTGGGATCCATCGAACTGTTTGGTAACGGACATTCTTCTAAATATCTTCTTTTGTGTTCAGCAGAAGAAAGAAGTTCATACAGGTTTGAAACAACTTGAGGGAGAGTAAATGATTACATAATTTTCATTTTGAAGTGAACTATTCCTTTAATAATGAACTCACGAACACAGAACAGAACAACCATCGAAACACAACACCAACAGAAACCCAAACAGGGCTTAAATACATAGGGACTAGTCAAGGAAACGAAACATAGCTGACACGACTAACGAGTTATCTGAGGAACAGGTGACAGCAGTAAAATTAACAGGCAAACATGAACTGAACAATGAAAACTAATTACAAAACTCAGACATGAACAGAAAAACACAAAATGTGACATTCAACTGAGATATAAGTACTTTTGCAAATACATGTCAACTTATTCTACAAACCTGAACCCTAATGGTGTGTTCATACCGGACACAAATAGCACGTCAGGCACAAATGATTTCAATGTTAAGTCAAAATTACTGCGGCGCGAATGAGTCGTAAGAGCGTGGTGCGGTACACGTGAATACACCTCATTCGCGCATCAAGTTTGCATGAATGGCGCGAATTAAGCGTCTGCACAAATGAGTTAGTGACTGCTATTTGTGCATTCACGCATTTGACGTGAATTCGTGTCTGCCACTGAGTTGAAAAATCTAAACTTTGCCGTCAATTTGCTCAACGTTAACCAATCAGGATCTTGCTGCTTGCTCACATGGTGAAGGATCTGGATGCTTCAATAAATTATTTTGTAATATGACTAAATGCATGGTGGGATTCTAATGCACAACAAAGCAAATATTTTATCTCTTAAAACTATATTTCAATACACAAGACATGTTCATTTTGTATTGAATGTTATTTATTCCATATCTAGATTGTATGAAATATTATTATTATGTAAAGACAACCAACATACATGTGCATTAGTTCGTGTCTGGAGTTGAGAGAGAAAAAAAAAAATCACAGGATAGGTTAAAAACTTTTGGAGGCTGGCTCTGTTTATCACCAAAACAAATGACAGATTAGATGGATGAGGGCGAGGGTGATCCTCGGCTCCAATGCGGGAACATCAGGTCATCAAACTGGGCACGAGACAGGCAAAAGTACCGTCAACCAGATGCAGCTCCTAGAGCGGGCAATTAATGAAACTCTCCAAGTTCGGCTCTGAAGGGTCCGGTGGACAGATATACGGCGACAATGATCCCCACGCCGCTGTTCTGCTCTTCAGAGAAAATACAGAGCGGTGAATCTCTTGATGAATGCTCGATCAACAAAAAAAAAAGAAGGCCGTCCGATTTGCGTACGTAACACTCCCTAACATTAGGGGTTACATTATTCAAACTCTAATAAGAGTTAGCTGACATCCAGTTGTAAATCAATGAGAGTTTCAAAGTTACTAATAGATAAATAACGTATAAAGATAACACATTATAGACTTCTATAATTCAATGTTAGGCATCAGTTGGGACTGGAATCACTTCCGATAAATCCTGATGTACTTGTTACTTCATATGAAGGATGCCATCTACGTTAATATTCAGTCTCTCTGTTTATCCCAAGGTTTACCGCAGTCCGCGGATGCAGGCTGTATCCAGATCTGATGAAGGACAAGTGCCTGAACATGACAACACATTTCTGAAGTGTTAACTTGTCTCTCCCCTGTGAAGGCCACCCTCTCTTTACCTCTGTACAGATACAATTTTTTTGCGATTACAAAAATTGTATGTAATATACATTTTTAAGGCCAGACAAGTAGTTTGTTGAGGGTTGATTTGTGAATAAGGACTACACACCTGCGCAATTCAAACACACATACCTATCGACTGAACACGTGATGCACGCCGTCTGCGTTTTCAAGTGTTTGCGGATAATCATTTGCCCCTTCAAACCAATTTCAGGGAGTGCGTTCTTGAGACACCAGGCACTGTTTTGTGCGATGGGCGGCCGAAGCGTTTTAAGCGATTTTTTTTTTTAGAACTGTGTTGTGTAAGCAGCCCCTAAGTTAATAACTGATGATCTTTCCAACGAAAGTGGTTCAATCAAGACTATATTTAGCTGGAAAATAACTTTATCCTAGAGTTGTGGTAAAGCCTGTTAAGGTAATTTCTACCTTCACTGTAAAGCTACTTTAAAACAATCCATATTGTTAAAAGTGCTTTATAAATGAAGGTAAATTGACTTGACTTGACTCATTTGGATGTTGTCCTTGGCAACAGCCAATAAACAGCAGTGCATAACAGGAAAGAGGAAGAGACCTAGTTCTGCTCAAAACAACACAAGGCCCCTGCACACACATACACACACACACAAACAACAAATCAGCCACAGATATCACATTGACATTTAATATGTGGCCAGTCTGTGATGTGTGTGTGGTTCAGGTATAAGTGTTACGTAATGGGGAAATATTCAAAATCATTGTACTTGTGGCGTTTTTTGGTCCCCACAAGGAAAACAGCTTATAAATCAGTGGGTTCACCTGGAGCCTGTAGAGTTCACAACCACTGTCAATTTCACAGGTTGGATGGGATGGACACAGTATAGGATGAATAATAACAATGAATCTATACAAAAAGCAACAACAACAGCAGCTAGACAAGTTGTGCTGTCTTCAGGAGGACAAGATAAAGACCACATGTTATGTCTGCAGGGACACAAGGTCACCTAATGGACAAACAATGACTTACTGTAGAACAGATTGCCCACACTTGTCTCACTGAAATGCATGGTAAAATCTAAAATACATGACTGGGACCCAGTAGGTTTTCATGGAATTGTCTCCATAGCAAATAATGTCACCAGAGTGTGGTACCAAGTTAAAGTTCACCGTCCAATAATTGAAAATTCTGTCATCATTTACTCATGTTGTTCCAAATCTGTACATACATTTATTTTTCTTTCTGTGTGTACAAAAGAATATATTAAAAAAAAAATCTTATGTTTTAGACCCCAATGACTATTATTAAATTGACTGGGAGAGAAAGAATGTACTGTCTTACCTGATCACAAACAAGTTCCCATTTCTTCTCATTGTCGTACTGCCGTAGTAATCTTGCTTTGTCTGGAGGCAAGTTCATTGAGTTCTGCATAAAGACACAAAGAGGAACAAAAGTTAGTAAAAAAAAAGAGACAAAAAATACTGATTAAGAAGACTCGATTTATAGCAATGCACATCTAACAGACACAACACTTAAAAAGCCAAGAGTGCTTTTCACGCAATGGGGTTTTAAAAATGGGCTGAAGTTAAAAAATATGTTTATATGACCCTTACAAACTAATTTCAGCCCATTCATAACAAACTCACTTCATGGCTCTGTGTCTGTGTTAGAAAAAACTACTGTGTGTAAAATGTGCTGGTTCAGCAGAAGAGGAGACACATGGCTATATGTCTGCGCCAGTATCTTCCTCTACAGACAGCAAGAGATACTCAACTGAAAAAACAGTGTCATTATTGCAGAAAGAAAAAGTGAACAGTGGCTGGATTAATTCAAATCGTCTTAAGAAAAACTAATACTCAAAAGAATAAAATGACGTGAACGAAACATAAAAAAGTGTTCTACAACAAATTCAGTACTGACTAATCATAATGATAAACTAGACTATTGACCTTTTTTAAGTATCAAGCCTCTGGACCGTTCAAATTTAAAGGCAGCAAGACATGCTGGAAACTGGAATCCATTTGGTTAACATGACATGGAGGAAAATAAATAAACGAAGAAACTTCAATGGACAAGAGCTGGAGGTTCTCATTGAGGAAATTATTACAATGAAGAGAGTTCTCCTTGGGAGGTTCGAATAATTACAGTATGTCGTGATGGAAAGTAGGAGATGTGCACATAGGACGATAGCACGTGTGTTTCATCAGCGACTAGATTATATAAGTACAATATTGTTGTAGATATATTGCATTTTTTTATAAATGTTTCATTTCTAACGTATTACCATTGAGAATTTAAGAAAAGATGGAGGTTATCTAACTTCAAGAAGTTGTTTATGATATCTCTAAGAACATTCAAGAATTTGAATTCAAGATTTTCCCTCTTAAGCTTTATTTGAAGAAAAAACAATAAACAGATGCAAAATAGTTTTAAAATCAAGTTTAAAAAGAAAATAGCAGTAAGAACCACAATAACAAAAGAACAAAACCTGATTGTACACTGTAAAAATTAATACCCTTTATCTAATCAATAAACTTGTAGCAACAGATTACAAGCAATATTATTAATAAATATTAAAAATTAGAATTGAGTAATAATTAGTCAAATTATTCCTTTTAAAATGAGTAAAGTTTACACCAAAAAAATTAACAAACATATCTCCCTAACAGACAGACTTCAAAGATTAATTAAGAACTCTTTATTTTAAATTGCCAACATTGAAGACACCTGATGTTAACAAGCAGAATCAGAAAACCGTAATTTTAAAACAAACCTTAAAACAAACACCCATCACCATATTGGTGACTTAAATTTATGTTTTCTTGGTTGTTGTTGTAAGTTTTACTCATTTTAAATGGTTAACTTTTAAGGAATTAATTTGATTCATTATTACTCAATTCTAATTTGTTAAATTTAATTAATAATATTGCTTATAATCTGTTGCCACAATTTTTTTAATTAGATAAAGCATTTTTACAGTGTAACTGTGAGTGTATTACATGTCAGTTGTTACGCAATGGTATAGATGCTTCTGAAGCCACAAGTCACAGTAAATCAATATAAATATAATTTTGTTTTATTAATATCATACCATTGTGTTTGTATTACTAAATTCCTGGCGAGGAACTACACTACCCATTATTCTGAACAGATATAAACCAATAAGAGAGTTACCACAAATAAATGAGAATAAAGGTAACAGTGGCCACCCAAATCCCATCACTGCTAATATACAGATTTGTATGTTTGAATAACTAGCAAAAAACTTGATATACTGCTTAAAATCAAGCTTATAATGTTGTTTATATGTCTATGTGGTGTTTTTAATAAGCTTTAAGACAAACCATGTGGAAATGGACAAGTCAACACCATTGATATTTTCTCCTTAAAAACTGCAGTGAATCAAAGACAGTTGCAAAAACTTGGTTAGAAACCATTGGTGTTTCTAATGTCACAACCAATCAGATCAGATGGTCAATGAGTGGATCTCTGAGCTGCTGTGAGTAGAGAGAGGGCGGAGCTAATTTGTGTATTCATATTATCTGTGAATATTAAATGAGGCAAGGGTTCAGAGTTACATTCAAGCTAATTTAAGGCATTAAGGAAAAAACAACTTTTAAACATGTAATATTGGTGATCAAAGATGAGTTTTAAGAGAAACAATTATTGACAGAGGGACTTTAAATGCATAGTTAGTTGTATATAAAATGTAAAAAAAATATATATATATTAAACTAGCATTGCTGATTCAACAACATCAATGAGGTGAGCAGTTCACTCAATGTTCAAGTTGGCATGAATTAAAGGTCACCATATTTTATCACATCTAAATGCACATTATTGATCTTATTGTGAACAACACATGCAAATCACTTTAATCCGCTTAACCTCGCCTCTACAAGCTCAAGTTACCCACATCTCAAAAATACAGTCAACAACTGATGAATATAGAACCAAATCCCCGTTCTGCATTTACTCTTTTTTGGAAATTCGGAATCGTTACACTTCATATAGTTCCAAAACCAAGGCCTTTTAAAAAGTGGACGGTGCCTATAATAATCATATCCAAGATCATCCAAAAAAAAAAATTCACTACAACAGTTTTACTAAATAGCTGTTAGCTTTGTATTTTTCAGTAGCAAATAACTTTGTGCTGGACTGCATTCCCTGTGTGGAGATGTTTACTCCATACAAACATACGGACCATCTGCACATGTGTGTGCTCAGACTCCAAACATGTGCTGAGATCAGACCTCCACCTCTTACACAAGCGCTGTCGTTTACGTCTGCCCTACTTTCACACATCTGCTGCATGGAACTCCCCCAAAACCTTGCAGTCACCAGATCCCCATCCGCACCCCACCCTTAAGAGTGAACTGTACACCACCCACCCGAACACAAACAGATGATTCCCCCTCCAGCTGTGTGCTGATGGGAAAACTTATCCAGCGCTGTTAAATTGCATCTTAATTTGGAAAAACCTATGGTACAGGAGCCACACTATTTATCTGTGAGTATAGTCGTGTGCTGCTCTTGTTGTTTTTCTCTCTAGATTCCCAAAGCAGTGCTACTCACGCAGGAAGCCACTTTAAGGGCAGACGGCTATGTTGTGTTTTCCAGCCTCAACACAGCAGTTGTTGGTCAGAGGGAAACCCAACACTTAAAATGTGATCTATAGACACAAAGGCAATCCGTCATGATGACTTTGAACATTTTACTCAACAGAACTACTTTAACTCTATCCCCACCAATGATCGAAATTCCTTATGACACAATGCTTCCCCGCCATTGAAGGAATTTTCAGGGAGTTCTATAGGGAGCACTACTAAGCATCTTCTGAACAACGTTCACGCAAATTCAATGACGATAAAGGGAATACGAATTACCATGCTTTCCACCCTCATATCCCCTGAGATGAGAGATTTATGTATTTTTTTGTCTGGAAAATATCCTCCAATGATGCAAAAATCGTCATTTTTCACCATCAGAGGATTTTTTTGGCCAGAGGCTAAAGACTACAGTCAGTAGAAGGGTCTGTCATGCATTTTTTCAACCCGCCCATAGAGGGTAGATCTCACTCACAGAATGAACACATAGTGTCAGCCATAGTTGTTTGGAGGCTAAGCTAGCAGGCTCTTGTTCTGTGGAGAAAGCTGAGTAGTAGGGGTTACCATTCTGTTTTGACATGTCCGGCCATCAATGTCCAGGATTTAGCTTTTATCTCGAAACACATTTCGGGCAGACTCATCACAAAGACTCACTAGTAGCCTAGACTTGTTGTTTAACTACTGCGCTCTGTTACTGGTAGGCGTGGCCTCCTAGAGGAGCGAAGCAAGTGCATTCTGGGAGTTGTTGTTTTTTAATCCACATAAGCCAAAAATACATTTTCTGGCTTTACTAAGTATTAGAAAGCTCCAAATTCAAAAATAAGTTCACATTTCTTCTAAATAAAAGGCCCATTTTAAATACACATTAATCTTTCCAGAGGTGAAGCATCCCTTTAACCCTTTAAGACCAACTGGAGCGCCGCGCGCCACCTATAGAAACTGAAACCAAATGGCTAGCTCAATCATTCTTTTTGCATACAAAACCAGAGATGTAACATGTTCCAATCAAGCCTGTTTTCACCCTCTAATGAGTCTGTACAAATTGCGTAAGATGTGTTTCACAAAAAAATCACAAAAATGCATTGCACGTCGTTGCAGACATGTTCTGTAGATCTGCGATTGATAGTTACGCCTTCCGATGGTGCATTGACGTATCACGTTCGGTGCACTATAACAGATCAAGCCTCATGCTCATGTTGTGCGGTTTTCACCCTATAATGAGTCTGTATGAGTTTCCAAAAACCAAAAACACACAAAAAACACAAAAAATCAAATGCATTGCACGTCTTTGCACACATGTTCTGTAGATCTGCATGTAAAAATAGAAAGATATACTCTGCTGGAACTGTTCTATGGTATCTGTAATGTGATTGATTACCAAGGCACACATGATCCAAGTTATTAGCCATTATACTTTCTCCAATGGTAGAGCGAGGAAAGAGTACAGAATCTTCAAATCAAAACACAGGCGAACAAGAAGCAGAAACAACAAGGAAGCTATAGAGGCATTGTTTATGCACATGTAAAATAAAGCAATCCTAAAACAATAAACTGCCTAACACAAACAAACAAAACCGCCTAACGTTACCGAATAAATGTCACGCCAGGACTAGGACTGTAAAGATTTAGGGGTGTTGATGGAAGCAATCTATTCCTTCTATGTTTTGATCATGGTTTTGAATCCGATCATTGACAAAAACAAGATTTTCTTAGCTTTTTGATACAAATGTTATTTATGAAACTTACCTTATGAATGTGTAAAGCTACAATAAAATGTCATCTTTTTTAAAGCAGAGGGGCTCTTCTCTTTCTTTTGATATATTACATGTTAAGATATTCATACAACAAAGTATTCTGGGGGCCATTCTTTTTTAACAATCAAATGCTGGTGGTGGCTGGCAACTTTGTAAGAAACACTGGTGGGGAAAGAGCTAATATGAAGACATTCTCTGTTCTAGAATGTAAATTAAATTCAAGCTTATGTTGACTGCCTTCTGTACTAGTACTTAAAACTTGGAAACCAATTGCACAAGTCTCCCTAGCTCAAAATGGAAGATTCCATGTTGAGAACAGTATGTAGCAAGGTTGCAGTATCAAAATTAAATTAAATTGAAATAATACCGTAATCTTACTATTAAATGTGCTAAACATTCTAGAGTATATTAACTAAAATGGATATATTAAACATTATATTTCAAATTAACACCTGGTTATGCTTTTTTGGGTGGTAAATAATAAAGCAAATACCAGTAAAATGACTAGCGCAAACTATGATTCAATTAAATAGTAAATACTCTGCTCCCATAAATGTTGTGTCTGAAAGGGAAACACCTCCAAATGCATATGTAAAAAAAGTCAGCTGCAAAAATAACACTGTTCACACATTTTCAGTGCTAATTTTTCACTGCATGTCTACAGTAAATCCTGAGTAGTGTTTTACCACTAAAAGAGGGTTTGTGCTATCACAAGCTGGTAGTAAATCTGACCCTAAGTCTGAACCACGCAAAAAGAGCAAAAGCTTTTCTGATAACTCTTGAAACAGTTTCTAAGGGAGATTTGGTATTTTAAATATATACTTTTAAGATTTGCAGTTGCAGTAAGATGTGCACTAAGCGCATTTATTTCTCACAAAGGGATACATGCAATGCTACTTTAGAAAATGTTAAGAAGTTGACACTGCCATAAAAGAGATTAAGTCTATAATTTTGACTCCATTCCGAAACATTTCATATCATCATTCTATATTTAAACAGAAGAGATCTTCCCCTTATCTCCACCTGAACAGCAAAACAAAGTTTCTGGTTCTGTGCCTATGGACTTGTTGATGAAATTTGTGTAATTTGATATTGCCGTAACAACAGAGAAACCTAAATCTAATCTGCAAGACCAGATGTCTGACAAATGAAATAACAGACCGATATTAGATGGGCAAAGCCATATGCTGAACAAATACATATGATCAGTCAAGCTAGTTCATGCCAAGTTCAAGTTTTAGCTACAAAACAACAAGCCCAACCCACACAGTAGTAACACCTAGATCTATCTTTACTGTTTTAGAGACACAATATAAGATTCTCTAGGATTCTTAGTCCAGATAGGCAAGATTATTTGTTATATTTTATACGGTTAATTATATTTCCAAATGTAGAAGCCTCTAAGGTCTGCAGATGGATAATTAGAGAAGTAAAGCCAGGCAGAGATAGTCTCAGACAAACCGCCCACAGTCTGCTCACTGACCTTCAGATGCACATTACACATCTGAGAGCTGGGCTCAAAACACTTTTTACTGTTGTCTGTACAATCATTTGGATTATGGTTTTTATTATGTTGCTCAATGGTCTATCATCTGATTATCATTGATTTTAAAATTATTTGCCCCTAAACATCACATAAAAATAAGGTTGGTTATTATAGACAGTGTTGACCAGAATATGTCGCAAAGTGGACCAGACATTATTTGGTCATATGAGTGCTGGATAAAATTGTGCATTGTTGGTTTGTCTATTTATTTTATGTGAAACTGTTGGTGCTGCCAACTATATATATATATATATATATATATGTATATATATATATATATATATATATATACTGTATATATATATACCACCAACGAATATGGCTCTAAGATGGAAAATCCACTCATTTCATGAAAGAAGTTTCCAGGAACTGCTTGTTTAGGACACTAAAGTCTTAATCTATGGTCAGTTTGACCCTGACAGCGGAGTTCAGGCAGTCCTTTGATCACCTGTGTTTGAATGGCTCCTCTGGGTTGATCTTAAACATCCTAACCGCTCAAAAACCCAAATAAGCACCTACACATCCACTCCGCCCTGATCCAAACACCACTAAACACAGCTCTCTCAAAACTGCCACAGCATGAGCATGGATAAAAGAGGGTGATATCATCATCATCACTTCATGGTTCTCTTAATGGTCTGTAAAACTTGCTCTAAAAGACTTGAGCAGAACAAAAAAGTTCAAATAAATTAATGTACCATGCAACTGTAGACAATGTGTCATTTAGCTCTGCAGTTTATACCATGGTAGATATCTGTGCAGCAATCAGTGGGCAGGACTGGCATAAAGAAATGCAAAAAGTCCCCAAACACACTGTAAAAAAAAAAAAAAATTCATGGGCACATACATTTTATCATTTGTCTAACTCATATCAAAATAATTTCACCAGTTTGAACCCTGTCTTTTATGGTATGTCTGCATAGTTGCATTACAAAATTAAAGCACAAAATTACAGAAGATGCTGGATGAAAAGTACCAATACTTTAGGAATAAGGTGCATGGGAAAAAGTTTTGAATTCAATTGAGTTTGAATCCTCCTTTTGCCAAACTCTCTCTACTCCCTTCTTCCCAGTGTTGTTTAAGGTTGCTGATCGACACCACAGCTTGCATATTAGTACAAAATTCAGCTGATGTGTTGTTTTTTCACTTCGAAATTGAACTTTTCTTTATACACTGAACAAAATTATAAACGCAACACTTTTGTTTTTCCCCTATTTTTCATGAGCTGAACTTTTTTTTCACAAAAGGCCTATTTCTCTCAAATATTGTTCACAAAGCTGTCTAAATCTGTGTTAGTGAGCACTTCTCCTTTGCCGAGATAATCCATTCACCTCACAGATGTGGCATATCAATATGGTGATTAGACGGCATGATTATTGCACAGGTGTGCCTTAGGCTGGCCACAAAAAAAGGCCACACTAAAATGCGCAGTTTTACTGTATTGGGATGGCCAGATGCCATCGAATGTGAGCATTTGCCCATGATGAGGACGACAGAGCATGCTGATGCTGAGACAGTTTCTGACAGTTTGTGCATAAATTATTTGGTTATGCAAACAGATTGTAGCATCTTGGTGGTGAAGATGCTGGATTGGGAGGTTCTGGGCTGGTGTGGTTACACATGGTGTGGTTGTGAGGACGGTTGGATGTACTGCCAAATTCTCTGAAACGCCTTTGGAGACGGCTTATGGTAGAGAAATGAACATTTAATTAACGGGCAACAGCTCTGTTTCCAGGAATACTCTTAATGTTTTGATTCGATCAGAGGAGAAATGGTCCCCGACTGATCCTGGGTTCTCCCAAGATTTTTTCTCCATTCAATCGCCTGATGGAGTTGTGGTTCCTTGCCACTGTTGCCTTGGCTTTTGGCTTGCCTAGTTGGGGACATTTAATATTCAACAATATTATTGATCTGTGTTCTATTATTTTTATGTTATCAATGTGAAGCTGCTTTGATACAATCTGTATTGTAAAAAGCACTATATAAATAAAGGTGACTTGACTTGACTTCTGGATCGATAATCTTGGCAAAGGAGAAGTGCTCACTAACACAGATTTAGACAGATTTGTGAACAATATTTGAGAGAAATGGGCCTTTTGTGTTCATAGAAAAAAAGTCTTAAATTTTGGGGAAAAAAACAAAAGTGTTGCGTTTATAATTTTGTTCAGTGTAATAATAGTTTTTATAACAGGTTCAAAATATAGAGAAGATAATTAAATGAGAAGAAGTACCTGCCATTTGTAAAGTATTTGTCTTGCTAGAATGAACCACATGTGTTTTTTTGTTTTTTTTTCCTGAAGATGACTGACTCTTTAGCTTGTCATTATGAGAGTCATAATAGGATAGACAAAAAGGATAAATAAGCCTTATAACACAGCATGAAGTTTTCTGAATTAGAATTAATGCTATTCTTAATCCCAGTTTAGAACTGATCTCTGGTCCACGTTTTTACTGGTCAATGCACATACATCGACCTTTATATCAGGCTGATGTTTAAAAAGACTACCATAAACCATAAACTAAACTTTATAACACTGTCAGAATTCATGCTTCATTGTTGAATCTTTATATGTGATTTATTTAGAAACCTAAATTTGGAAAGCCTAAATGCTACATTCAAATGATCAACAAATGCAGAACTTTACTTCATCATTTCTGTTCAATGTCTGTTAATGGTCCAATAATGGACCACTAAATAATGTTTTCCAACCACAAATTGTATGTTTTACCTTTTAAAACCTCGTAAACAATGTTGTCTTTAAAGGTGTGCTTTCTTTAAAATAAATGCCACTTCACTTGATGCACTGTGTTATCTAAAGCCGTTGGACATGTCTGGGAAGGGAGTACTAATACAAATCTGGTCTGGTAGTTCAAGCAGACATGTGGGAAAGCAGTGGGTTGATGAATGAATGAAGTTGTGTGTTCCTGGTAAACCTTATGTTGAGAGGACCAAATGTCCTCACAAGGATAGACGAGTTTTGTTTTGTTTTTTAACATGAGGGAAAAAAAAAACGTATAAATCGTACTAAGTGATGTTTTTAAAAAATGTAAAATGCAGAATGTTTTCTGTGATTAATAGTGTTAGCGTTAGGGGATAGAATATACGGTTTGTACAGTTAAAATCATGTCGGAATAACCCCATAAAAAATGTGTGTGTGTGAACATGTCATCTAAACAGTAGTTTAAATTTCCCTTTTTATATCAGATTCACATTGGATTGGTCAACCATAAAGTGGATTCGGAGAGTTTCTTATCACAGCATTATAAAGAGGAAGAGAGCAGTTCTCTGAGGCAGACTCAAATATATCTGCTCTTTCCTCTCAGTGAGGCGTGTGATCACTCCTTCTCATATTTTCCGGTGTCTGATGGCATTCAGACTATCTCTTCCACTAGACCAAATACCCCATGAGTCTGGGCTGCAGACTAAAAGTGACAGAAAATACTTTTCAGACAGTAAGTAATAAATCTGTCTTCATAATATAGCTTGCACTCATGCTGTATATGAATTAATAATAAAAAATAATAAAATATAAACATTTAAAAGCATACAAAAATGGAAAAAACGGTGAAAAAGTTTCGATGTGTCTACAGGTTTATATCAGTCTAGCAAAAAAAAAATCATATATACAGTGTTGAGGAAGCTACTCTGAAACTGTAGTTTGACAAGCTACAAGCTACTCGTAAGTTAAAGTAGTTTAACTACAGTCAAGCTACCTGTCTAGAAAGTAGTTAGCTACACTACAAGTTACTATCAAAAAGTAGCTAGCTACATTGAAACTACTTTTGCTTTTATGAACAACGTATATTATAAATAACTGAATAAGTGTCTGAGGAATTAAGTAAAATATTTAGTGTATAAAACAAGGCAATGCAATTACGATTTCAAAGAGTATTGTTTTATTACACACAACACTCAAATATCTCAGACTGTTTGTCAAAAGTGTAACAAATAGCCTACAACATTGCAAGAACGAAATATACATCCAACGTAAATTGCATGTAGATTATTTTCTCAAAATACTGATTGAACTTGGACAAATAAGGCCATGGTTATTAACGTTAGTTGTTTCTCCATCCTCCAAATCTGCCGTCACGTCTTGCTATACAATCATAATCTTGGGTGTGTCAACCCACTTCTGTACGCCAGTGAACCGTTGAGCGCAAGATGCGTGATTAAACAACAGGTGGCGGTAATGGCAAAAAATAAGTATGTAATCGTAACAAGAAGAAGAATATCCTTGCATCGCGCTGATTCGCGCAGGCTCGACAATGTAGCAATGTAGCTTTTGCTACGCTACACCGCTACTTGCTGCAAAAGCAACTGGAAAAGCTACACTGTTTAAAAAGCAACTGAGCTACTGCCAAGCTACTGAAAAATGAAGTTAAGTTAGTAGCTACTTGTAGTTAACTACTCCCCAACACTGACATATATATATATATATACATATATATATAGCATATATATATATATATATATATATATAACATGCTAAAATATAATTAAGAATTAATGACTAAAGAGACAATTTTTTGGAAGAAATATGAATTTGTCGCAGAAAGTTGCCGTCTGGTACAAAAGAGCTTCAGCTCTTTACAGGCTTAATAAATGGCATTCCCTACTTACAGATTAATGGCTGCCAGCAACGAACTGTTCATTCCTGAATAAACACTTGATTGTTTTCTCATTGATGTTTTTGAATGTTTCAGTCTACACAAACTACTCAACATACTGTGGATAAGTAACATAGGAAGAGCTTCAGAATCTGTCAGCGGGAAGTCAGAGATTGAAAACAGATGAGACCACATATGTGACCCTGGATCACATGGGTATATTTGTGACAATAGCCATAAATACATTGTATGGGTGAAATGATCGATTTTTCCTTTATGCCAAAAATCATTAGGATATTAATTAAAGAGCATGTTCCATGAAGATATTTTGTAAATATCCTACCGTAAATATATAAAACATTTATTTTTTGAGTGAATGCAGCACAATCTTGAACAAAATGGACAACAAAGGCAGTTCTCTTACCAGAGGTTCTTCTCGTATTGCGGAAGGCTAGCTTACGCTACGGGAAAGATTCATCTTTTCTGAGAAGTTGAAGCCAAAAAATTATCCTATAATTTTGTATCCAATGTCAACGCAGTTCACTGCAGCAGACCATGAGCGGGCTAGCTAGCAGCTCAGTGGTTCGCTCAGGGAGAACTGCTACAGCCTATGAGGGAACTCGGTTGAACTCGTGACCAATGAGAAGCAGACACGCTCTCATTGCGTCAGAGCCCGCCAAACGGAGTGGCCCGAGTCTATAAATAAGCGAGTTTCCCGCTGTTTTCCGATTTTCATCTCTTCAGCGAGGCTATACGCACCTGCTGATCTCCGAGAGGAAGCCGCGTCGCCGTCGAGAAGGCATCTCTTAGCGAGCGTGTGGACAGAGTCTGAGGAAGCCGGCCGTCTTCGCCACCTTCAGCCATCCTGCGAGCTAACGCCATCCGGCGACGTATCCTTACATTTGTATTTTGCTTGTGTTGTGTATTTTCACAAAAGAGCAGCGAGCGTCTTTTAAAGATGCCTCGCACACCTCATGCCGCTCCCCTCTCAGCGCCGGAGTCCCGCGCTTATGTGGGACGAGCCGCTTACAGCTGTGCCGACCGCGGCTAGCTTTCTTTACTTTACAAGAGAGCTAGCTTGCCCCGCGCATAGCTTCACCGAAAATGGGTTTATCATGGTGTGTAGTCCCGCCGAGGCTGGTCCTGTTCGCCACCATCACGCCCTCTTATCTGCTCGCGCTCCTGTGCTTGTGTGTTACTGCTGTGGCTCAGTGGTAAAACACAAAGCTTTTCGCGCCAGAGAGACCCGTGTTCGAATCCGGCTCTTGCAGATAATTTTTTGCACGAACATGAGAAACGAGTGTGTTTTAACCCGCCGAGGCCGGTCAACATCCTCTAACGTTTCTCTCTCTCGTTCGAGCGGCCATAAACGCCCCGTGCATAGCTTCACCGTGAATGAGTTTGTGTTACTGTTGGTCTCGCCGAGGCTGGACCTGTTCGCCACTGAACACGCCCCTTATCTGCTCGCGCTTTTCAGCTTATTGTGTCTTACTGCTGTGGCTCAGTGGTAAATACAAAGCTCCCCGCGCCCAGAGAGACCCGTGTCCGGCTTTTGCAGATAATTGTACTGCAGCTCTGAGCTCGCGGCCAGCTTTCTTACGTTTCAGAAAGCGGCCGCGCTCTCCGCGCTCATGCGTCAGCGGCGACATGAGAAACGAGTGTGTTTTCAGCCCGCCGAGGCCGGTTAGCACCCACCTCTCTAACGTTTCTCTTCCTCGTTCTAGCGGCCAAATTGTCTATTTTGCAGCAACGAGCCTGTTATTACATGAACGCCTGCAATAACGTCGACAGATTCGATTGACGCCAATGCTGTTCAAGCACACCCCGTGTCTAACAGAGCCCACTCTCTTAGCTGGCTATGCCGCCTGAGTGTTATCTGTAACAGATGTGCCCACGTCCGTGCTCACATCTTCTTTCTGCCGCCTCATTACACGGCCAGGTCGCGTGCATCCCAGCCTCTTCAGTCTCGTGCCCGCTCGCAGCGCTCACGCTCTCTACATGCACGCGACCCCGCGCGCGTCAGGCTATATTTAGTCTCTGCCGCTTACAGCGCTCAGGTTTCTCATCACGCACTTGCGCGCGCGTCACCTGTGCAGCCTGTATCAGGCGAAAATGTAAACAGGCATAAGTGCATAATGTCTGGTTTACACCAAACATACTATAAGTGTAGTATATGTGCCCACAGTTCAGTGTTCACTCCTATACTCAGAGCACCACACTTGTGCCCGCTGCAGTCTCGTGCCCGCTTGCAGCGCTCACGTCTCTACATGCACGCGACCCCGCGCGCACCACAAGTGCAGCCTTTCAGGCTATACAGTAGGCTCTGCCGCTCACAGCGCTCAGGTTTCTATCACGCACTTGCGCGCGTCACTTGTGCAGCCTGTATCAGGCTAAAACGCAATCAGGCATAAGTGCAGAATGTCTGGCTTACACCAAACATGCTATAAGTGTAGTATATGTGCCCACAGTTCAGTGTTCACTCCTACACACAGACACCACACCTGTACCACGCTCACACTGTAAGCGCGCTCACACACGTGCTCAGCCCGCTATGTGTATACACATACATGTGTTGTATACACACGCTTTTTGTGTAGAATATGCGCCCACATCCTGTGTTCGCCCATACACAAAGCACCACACTCCCTGTGCCTCTGTCAGAGCCCACTCTCAAAAAGCGGACACTTCCCCCTTGAGTGTAGGTCCCGTTGCCTAAACATTCTAGCGTGCCCACACACTGTGTCCAGCCCGCTATGTGCAACAGTCAGGCCGATATAGCCAGTCACCCGCTAGTGTCACGCTTCTAAGCGTGGGAAGCTATCCTGGGAATCTCCCCATGGGTGCTAAGCACAACAAAATACGGCTATCTGTTACAGTTCCGTCGCCGCCCTTCACGCTTTCGGGCGCGGCCCGAAACTACAGTGATTTTAGAAGCAACAAACAGTCCTCCCGTTCGGCCTATCCTTAGCACCCCGTACGTTCACGAAGTGCATGGATACGGCGCTCGCCCCTGCGGAGCCAGGGGCTGCGAATTTTGAACTATTTGGACGACTGGCTGATTTTGGCACAATCACAGATGGAGCTACTGTCTCTTCGTACAGTCCTCCTCGACCATCTGAACGCCTTGGGTCTCTCTGTCAACTGGACAAAGAGCTCGCTTCAGCCCTATCAGACGATTTCCTTCCGGGGAGAGTTAATGGGAGTAGATCTAGACTCAGTGGCTATGACGGCTCGCTTATCTACACAGCGCGCGCGCCGTGTTCAGCGTCTCGCCGCATCCTGTTAGATGGACACCCTCACACCTCTGAAAACTTTTCAGAAGGCGCTGGGTTACATGGCCTCAGCCTCCGCAGTACTTCAGCTGGGTCTACTGCGCATGCGCCCCCTTCAGCTTGGTTGAAGAGCCGTGTGTCTCACCGTGCGTGGACCACGGGCCGCCAGCTGATCAAAGTTACGCAGACCTGTATCTCGGCTCTGCAACCATGGACAGTGGCAGAATGGTTTCAGTGGGGCGTTACCATGGGAACCGTCTCTCGCCGATAAGTCTTTTCGACAGACGCATCCAACTCAGGTTGGGGTGCGGTCTGCGAGGGCTCACCGGCCTCTGGCCACTGGTCAGTTCAAGAGAGCTCCCTACACATAAACTGTCTGGAGATGATCGCGGTCGAGAACTCGCTCGCGTTTCCCTCCCGCGCATTCGGGTCACCACGCATTGATCCGCTCAGACAATGCAGCCATAGTCTCCTATTTCAACCGTCAGGGCGGTGTCAGATCCAGGAACCCCTTCCTGATGACGAAATGCATTTTAGTTTGGTCCCAGAGCCACCTGCTCTCGCTAAGAGCGACGCACGTGCCGGGCCACCTGAATGACGGCCCAGACAGACTGTCCAGGAACCTCATCCTTCCGGGAGAATGGTCCCTGCACTTTCAATCAGTCCAGAAACTGTGGCGATATTCGGCAGAGCAGAGGTGGATCTCTTCGCGTCAGAGGAGAACGCTCACTGCCCAATACTTTCTTAAGAGCGAGGACGCGCTGAGCCCAGGAGTGGCCAGCCGCCCGCCTTAGGCTTTCCCTCCGGTCTCCCTGTTACCACAGGTTTTACAGAGGATCAGGGAAACACGCCACTCGGTGCTCCTCATAGCCCCGCGTTGGGAGAGTCAGACTTGGTTCCCGGACCTCGCTCAGCTGTCGCAGACAGCCCCGTGGCCCATTCCAGTCAGAGCAGATCTCCTCTCTCAAGCTCGCGGCACGATCTGGCATCCCCACCCTAAGCACTGGGCGCCTTCATGCACGGGTGATCAACAACTATCCGATGCTGATCACCCGGGGGAGAGTTAAACACGATCATGAACGCCAGAGCGGCTTCTACTAGGAAGCTCTATGCGTCAAAATGGTCTGTGTTCTCAAAAGGGTGCACCGAACAAAAACCTAGACCCTCAGCGGTGCGACGTGTCGTCTTTGCTTGTCTTCCTTCAGGAGATGCTGGATAAGGGCAGGTCCCCATCCACTCTCAAGGTTTCACGTGGCAGCTGTCGCGGAGTTCGCTGAACCCCGACGCGCTCAGTCTCTGGGCAAAGACGAGCTAGTCATCCGCTTCCTCTGTGGAGCTAGAAGGATGAACCTCCCCTCTCGGTTCCCAATTGGGATCTTTCCATAGTTCTCGAAGCTATGGAAGCCTCCCCCGTTCGAAACCGTTAGAGTCTGTGGACCTAAAATACCTCTCGCTATAAACCGTTTCCTGTTTGCCCCGTCATCAGTAAAACGCGTGGAGACCTTCACGCGCTCTCTTCTAGCGCTGCGTGTCTCTGAGTTTGGACCCAATGACTACATAGTCTTCCTCAAACCTAGACATGGATATGTCCCCAAAGCGATTGGTACCCCGTACAGGGATCAGGGTTTTCCCTATCGGCTCTACCCATCCGAGAACGAATGTGACGCCAATCTCCTTTGTCCGGTTCCGGACTCTGAGATTGTACACTACACGCGCTGCTGCGTTCAGACGCTCTGAGCAGCTTTTTGTTTCCGTTCGGTGAGCGCACCAAGGGTCTGGCCACCTCGAAACAGACACTATCCTAATTGAATTGTGGACGCTATTGCTTCTGCTAATGCATGAAAAGACCTGTCATGCCCTTTGGGCATCAGGGCTCATTCCAACAGAGGCATGGCCTCACCGTGGGCATGGTCCAGCGGCTTTTCCATTCAGACATATGCGTGGCAGCGGGAGGGGCTTCCCCTTCCACCTTGTCAGATTTTACCTTGCAGGCAAAGCTACTAGCAGCCTAGTATGCTTCAGCTCTTATGTTGAGCTGCACTATTGGGAGTCACACTCATACAACCGGCGTGCCGCTTGTTCTTCCCTCATGTGCTTACATACTACACTATCACTCGGCCCGCTTGCTGGCCCTTTTTATGTCACGTACATTAATTTCCCACTTATAAGGGTCCCGGATTCTCTCCCGGGACTCATTGTGGATGCCTAGCGCGCACGGCGTTGACCAGGTGTTCCCGTAGCGTAAGCTAGCTTACGCAGATACAGAGACCTCTCGTAAGAGAACGAATCGGTTACCTGACGGTAACCTCGGTTCTCTCTAGATGAGGGAACGAGTATTGCGTTCCCGGCCGTGCTTGCGCTACCAGTGTTCTCGCTTCATTCTATGAAAACCGGAAAACAGCGGGAAACTCGCTTATTTATAGACTCGGGCCACTCCGTTGGCCGGGCTCTGACGCAATGAGAGCGTGTCTGCTTCTCATTGGTCACGAGTTCAACCGAGTTCCCTCATAGGCTGTAGCAGTTCTCCCTGAGCGAACCAATGAGCTGCTAGCTAGCCCGCTCATGGTCTGCTGCAGTGAACTGCGTTGACATTGGATACAAAATTATAGGATAATTTTTTGGCTTCAACTTCTCAGAAAAGATGAATCTTTCCCGTAGCGTAAGCTAGCTTACGCAATACTCGTTCCCTCATCTAGAGAGAACCGAGGTTACGTCAGGTAACCGATTCGTTTTCTCAATGTTTAGATTTTTTTGCACTCTCAGATTCCAGATTTTCAAACAGTTGTATCTCTGCCAAATATTGTCCTAACAATCCATACATCAATCAAGAGCTTACTTATTCAGAGTTCGGATGATGTTTAAATCTCAATTTTACAAAAACATGTACTGCTTTTGTGGTCCAGGGTCGCATATTATAAATTCTCTCCTTCTTTGTCTTGCACTCTGTCCCCCACCCAACGGCTCCTCGAGTCACAGGTTTAGCCAGGTGGCGAGTGTCATCCCCTAATTAGCACAACGTTTCCGTAATCCGGACGATTCTGCGAGGCTACGCAGGTGTCCTCCGTCTGCTAGCGGATTAGTAGTGTAATCTCAGCCCCCCCACTGTTCACTGCACCCCAAACACAGACCACTGAAATCTAACTTACCACTTACTCAATACTAATGCACTCACTTAAAAAAAACATTAAAAACATTAAAACTTATTTCCTAACTGTCTTTTCACTTAAATGTAGATTTCATGACTACTATTTCATGTCATGCTCACAGGTTTGATAAAAATGTCTTAAAACAAATCATTCAACGAAACGTTAAAATTATGTCATCATTTACACTCTCATGTCCAAACCTGAATGACTTTCTTTCTTCAGCAGAACACAAAAGACAGGGTTTCTGCAGGTTTCACAAAGTCAAATTTAAGACTTTTTAAGACCTTTTAAGACCATTATGAATTAAATTTAAGACCCATCACAAAAACAAAAAAAAAAACATCCGGAAACATCGTTTGAAACAATGTAGGACTGGTGTCTTGTCAACTAAAACCACAGAATTTTTTTTTTTTTAATTCCAAAACCCTGTTGGAACATTTCAATGAGATTTACATGGACGTAGGACAATTAAGACCTGTTTCACAATACTTCAGCAATTTTAAGACTTTTTAAGGCCTTAAATTGTGATTTAGAAATTTTGTACTTTTTTAGACTTTTTAAGACCCCACTGAAAACCCTGAAAGAGTTTCACTTTATTTGGATGGTCCCTTTAACACATTGACTAGAAGTAAAGTTGCAACTACATCTCTACTAACTCTCATTATAGTGTTAGTAGAGAATTAGTAGACTGGTAGGGTTAGGGATAGAATAAGTCGACATGTAGTTGCAACGTTACTTATAGTCAGTAAAAAGTCTGTTGGAGGAGCATCACAATAAAAAAGTTAGCATACTGTATATTAAGCAGCCAGTCTACTAATACTCTAATGAGAGTTAGTTGACATGTAGTTGCAAAGTTACAGTACTTATAGCCAACAGAATTTTCAAAAGGGACCATCGAAATAAAGTGTTACCCACAAAAGTCTGAATTGCCTTCCATTGTCTGAACAAAAATCCCACAGATTTTGTTCCACAGAATAAAGAAAGTCACAAGGACGATCACAAGTCACAAGGACGATGACATCACTGTTTTCACCAGAGATGCTGTAAAGATAAATTAACTAAATTATTAACTTTTCTTTACAGAAATGAACCATCACTGAATATACTTAGAAAGTACTTTCCTGAGAAAACTTTGAGTGGTTACTGCGTACAAATAATAAATATCACATAAAACCTGTCGGTCCTTATTAATATGCATTTTGAGAATCTTGTGCTCAGTGTCTGCTTCCCTATAAGAAGATTACAGACGATTCATTTTAAAACAGAGGCCGATCTGTGATGGGTTATCAGAGTGTAATCCTTTAAATACTGTACAGTTAAGCTGATTTATTCTCTTTTCCACCCAAAACTAAACAACAATGTGGCAGTGAGCAGCCCATTTGTTTCTATCCAGTTATTAAAGTTAAAGCTTTTTTTTCTTTCCAGATTATAATCTTCACACATCTCTCTGAAATATTTGATTCTGATTCATCATTCTGCAGTCAAACTATAAAACTAACTTTTGTCACAGACAACCGGTTTCTAATGAATATGTACTAATTTAATGCCTTTAATATCACTAATAGTTATAGTATAGTAGTGGCGTTACTATAGTTCAGTGTTTTTTAACTGGTGGGTCGTGACACTAAAGTGTACAGTAACGCAAAGTGTTCGCGAAAATATTTTGAATATTTTCGTTTGGAAAATATGACTGCAATAATATTTAGAATAACAGAACATAATTAATCAAAACCAATTTGATTTGTTTGTGACAGTTGATAGTAGTTTCTAATTATTTTTGTTAGTTTGCTGTCTTATGGGAGTCATGATTATGCACTTTCAGTTTGTTTGATTAGTCATTTGTTCATCTTTGTCCAGCTGTTCCTGTTTAGTTCCCTCATTTTTTCCTTGTGTATAAATACTTCATGTTTGGTTCAGTTTGATGTCTGTCATCACTTATATTAGTCAAGTTGAAGTTGATCTTTCTTAGTGGTTTCCTATTAAAGGTTTATTTTGTTGGATCTCCTGTTTCAAGTCTCTTTGAATTCGAAGACCATGACAGCAGGGTTATTTCTTAATCAAAAAAATACACGAGGGTGCCATTGATAAAGCATCTTAGTTTTTCCATTTTTTTTCTACCCTCATATTTTGATATTCATTTGTGTGTATAATGAGTATGTTGTCTGTGTTTTATTGGTTGTTGTCTACCCTCTTCCAACTATCTACACTCCCACTTTTCCAGAGCTTTAAAAGACAATTTCTTGAGTCTTTTTCAAATCTGACGTGTGAACTTCCAGAGCTAAAACAGAAGTGTTTCATGACACTTACAAAAAAAAAAAAAAAAATTACAAAAAACAGAGCTTCAGACAAAAAGCCCACACTACAACTTAAATAGAGAGGTTTAAAAAACTGACTGACTGACTGACTAACTGAACTAACTATCGAACCAACTGGAACCAGAGCTTTGTCAAAAAACAAACCAGCAAAAGACAGAGCACACAAGGGTAATATATAAGGAAAGAAAGGAGAGTAGGTGGGATAAATGAACTATTAGACAACAAGGGCGCAGGGCAAAGACCTGAGACAGGAGAGCACAGACAAACATAACATGAGCAATGTGTTCACACCCAACATGACATAACAAGGACATGTAGCACATCAACAACCAAAGAAATGTGCTCAAAAATAAAAACACAGCCCAACAAACTGACAAATATGCATGGTGAGGGAATTAACAACTCTTGATATGTGCTAATACAACGAGGACATGAAACACGATTGGAATCAGAACCACAACACATTTCGCAGAAACCACTGTTGACATTGAGAGTCAGCATTTAAACTGCATCACAGACAGTGTCGTGTTATTGTGATTCCTAAATCAATTCATGTTGCCTCATTTAAAAAGTCAAAAGTGTGTCATTGCAAATTCACCGTGTTGCATTTGCAATATAAAGAGTAATCCAATTCCATTACGAGAGAGAGAGAGAGAGAGAGAGATCAAACTATCAAGAAACATCTTTCTCTCACAAAAGCACATGATTCTCTGACACATGTTTGCTCCAGACATATTTTACCTGAGTAAATAGTCCTGAAAAGGCCATGCATTAAAGGTTGTATCAGAGATTTCAGGGCAAAAAAAGGCCAAAACATAACGATAAACGCCCAAGGCTCAAACATAACCTACTGTGACTTGTCCGCCCCATAAGCAGGCCGTCAAAAAAAAGCGTCTCTGTATGCAGCCTGAGTCTGATATCTACACACAAAAACAATTGGTTTCACTTTCACCAACCACTCAAATCCAAAATAAATAGTGTTCCAGCCAATCACCGACATGGGTTTATTGATGGACGCTGGCTCCTTCTTCAGCTCTGTCTTCGCGTGCAGCCGCGCATGAGCGCTAGAGGTCGACCGATATGGTTTTTTTTTCAGCGCCGATGCCGATATTGATCTTTTGAAATCCGGGTTCGGCCGATGGCCGATTAATCCTGCCGATTTATTTTGGCCGATATTTGCTTGGTTTTTAACCTCTATTTGAAAGATAAAATGTAAAAGAAATGATAATTAAATAACATAGACAAACTTTCTCAACAAAAACATTTTATCCTCTCAAAAAATATGTATTCCTGAAACATGTCCTGAAACATGTATTTTTGGTTTGTTGACAGACAAAGAAAAATGGACATAACCTAATTATCACAAAAAAGGAGAAAATTTTTTAATAATTTAATTTTTTTATATAAGATTTATTATATTTAATATAATTTAACTTAACTTCTAACAATAACGTATTTCACTAGTAAATTGCTGTTGAACGACAAAACAACCACCAGATGGGAAAATGATATTTTACAAAAACTTTAAATGCACCACAGCGCAGCGTCCGTCTGTTGTTCTTCAGACAACGGCATCCCGCTGTTGGACCTTTTAGTCTACAGTGAAATACAGTCACGCTTAACACTGTTTGGCCAGCATTTTAACCATGTTTAATCCAGCTGTAACGGTCAGTGTTGTGCCTGAATGTTATGCTATCGTTCATTGAACGCGTTCATATTTGGGCGAACCTGAACAGAACGTACTGTATTACTGGCTGATGAATGTTACCTAGTTCATTCTGGTGTCTGTGAACACGCGCTCGGGTGCCAGATTTCTATAGAACCCTGTATATATATATAGCTCATTTTAAAATATGTGAACTGAACTTTGAACTAGTTCATGTAGAAAGCGAACTTTCCCAACACTGCTAACGGTATGTAAAGCCATGTTTCTGTTATTCTAACGTCCGTTTTCTGAGCATCCGAGAGAAGCACTGGCATAACAGTAGCACCAAACTGAAGCACAGAAATTCGCGTTGATATTCGTTGCGGAAGATAATGGTGGTTAAGGTTCCAGTGCTGTATTAGCACCGGGTCTGTCTGTAGCTACCCGCTAGCAAAGCAAAGCCAGCCTCTCACTAGCCTATAGTGCGTTGGTCTCTTTTTTATTACTTATTTCTCTGCATTGAGTGACAACCCTCTCAAATATAAGACACACAAACAGAACAAATAAAAGTCTCAGATTCACTCTGTAATTGCAAAATGATTGCTTATTTATTGTGACATGATAGCAACTCTTGATAATGCAACTTCAGCTACGATCCAAAGTAGCCGAATGTCTTGTCGCTTATTCAGGTTTTTTCTCGAAGTTGGCAGTAACATATCAAAGGTTTTTAATTAAATATAAAGGAGTTATACGAACTGAATCATTGTCGTTAGCTCCTTAGGCACTGAATGAGGTCTGCTGCTCACTCGGCTGGAAAATGACTCTAGCGGCAGCGCGCGTCAAGAATGACAACACAGGGCTGCCCACAGATGCGCCTGACTAATAATCGGCTTGATATACTGGGATATTGGCCAATGCCGATTATGTTAAAAAATGCCAAAAATCGGCCGATTAATCGTCCGACCGATTAATTCGGTTCGACCTCTAATGAGCGCACCGCCTCCTTCGGTGATTAGTGGGAACACTATTTATTTGGGGGTGGTGATGGCGCAGTGGACAAGACACATGCCTTTGGTGTGAGAGACTCGGATTCGAATCCACTGTGAGACACCAATGTGTCCCTTAGTGACCCTTGATTATTTATGATTGGGCCTTTTTAATACAACCTTTAAAGGTTTTGTAACTTAAACAATTTAATTCTTTAAAATTTGGACACATTATTCTCTATGAGTGTACACACACCGGCGGCGCGGCGCCAAGCGACGTCTCAGGACCGTGTTCAAAACCCTGCTGCGCCACAGAGCGCCATTTACATAGTTTTGTATAAAATTTTAATTATTTTGTCTCAAATCGTTGCTGATGGATCCTGACTTCGCCCTATGCTGTAATATACATTTAGTTTTGCATTCATTTACAGAAATCAGCTGCTTGAATGACAATTGCTGATGTTATTGGATTTTTCAGGTGAGATTCTCAACAATTCATTCAGTTAACGGATGCTCTGAGGTAAAGTTTTCAGGATACAGACTCAGCAACAATTGTATTTAATTGTACAGTACAATCATTTCCTGTCATTAAACATTACAATATTGCTGGCCATACACTGATGAGAATGCGCGTCTGGTGTGTGATACCTGGAGTTGTCCTAGACGCGACGCGGCGCTGCGCTTCTCGTTCGGTGTGCGACCCCCCCTTAAGGGTGAGTGAGTTGTAGAAGGGTGGGAGTCGGTTATGAACATTTAGTCTCAACACACTAAGATGAAAAGCTAAAGCATCACAATTACTAACAGCAACCACACATATGAACACTACAAATCAACAAACTCTTCAATAGCAACACAGCTAACAACTACAAACTGATTTCAGTAGAAACCACATCATGTAACTACTTAACTATACTTTGCTTTCTGACTAGTGCTTCTGTTTTCAGTTGGGGAGTATGTCACATGTCAACTATGTTTCAGCTGACCAACCTAAAGCATCAAACTCTTTTTTGTGTTTGCTGAAACAAATATCAGGCAATTTACCGGCGCTGCAGCTTGTAAGCATTGAAGAGGGTTTTACAAAAGATCTTCCACCTTTATTCTTTTAAACACACTCTGCCTAAACCGGCTGTGATGTTTTCAATGCTGTCACAAGCTGTCCATATCACAATGCTCTAAAGAGTTAAGATCTGACCGCCTCACACAGGGCTGACTCTGTCAGAACCAAACAAGCTGCTAATACACACTCAGGACCCATTAACCCCGTCACATGACACTTCACAGCCAGCTAAACTGTTACACATGCTATACAAAGACGAACTCAGAGGCACAGGACGAGAGATACTGAGTGCCAGATCAATATGGAGAGAAAGAAACAGTTGTGTATGCTGATGTATCACTTAAAAATTACAATCTACTATATAGGATTTAATTTATAAACATATGCTGTTGTTCACTGTTTATTCATGTCTGTTCATAATATTAACTAAGTTCTAATTGAAGTTAAAGTTAAAAAGTTTATATTTTGAAATTTGTATAAGCTACACTAGTTCATTCAACTTTTTTGAATTTGTTATTTAAATGTCTATTAGACTCACCAAGGCTTATACTCACCTTTAATATAGTATAACATGTAATTTATTCCTGTGATGGCATCCTTTAGAAATCATTCTAATATGCTGATTGGCTACTTACTTTTTTTTGCCGGGATGCTTTGAATAGAAAGTTCAAAGGAACAGCCTTTATATGAAATAAATTATCTTTTTGACACTTTATAAAAGTCTTAATTGTCACTTTTGCATCCTTTCTGAATAAAAGCATTATTTTCTTTCAAAAAGCTATAAATGAACAAGCTTTTGAAAATAGTGTAGATGAATAAATGTTGTAAAAGTATAGGTTATTGTTGTTTAAGATACCTGCTGCAATGACTAATGTTAGAAAAACGCTTGGACGGGGGAAAACAGGGATTTGGTGTTGGGTCCAAAAAGCTAATGTCTGAGCATTACTGAAGATTAAGTACAAACAGTCGAGACAGCAAGTTCACATATGTGCATCACAGTGAGTCCGTCACTGAAACGGATGAGCTCCCCCGCTGGGTCACAACACGGGGCAGAAACGGCCAGTGGCTAAACTCACTTGAGCAAGACGACAGACGTTGAGAGATCACAAGAATAAGAAGTGAAATGACTCTCTGCAGACACGGGTCATTATATCTTAAGAGTCTAGGAAGCCAAACCATTAAAGCAGATGAAGAAAAAAAGACTCTTCTTCCAGTGGGTGGTGCATCAACTAGTCTCAGCCTTATGAGTTATTTGTAATAGGGCTGATATAGCAAAATAAAAATGGGTAACACTTACACTATTTTACAGTGTCCATAGTAATAACCGTAAATTATGCATAATTACATGCAACCAACCCTCAACCAAATCCTGATCCTCCCCTGTAAAACCTAACAGTGATGTTTACTCAATTAAATTGTGTTCACTGCACTCAAATAATACTGAAACTTGATGAGTTATAGAACATTTCTAGATCCCAGAATGATAAATGAATAATATTTGTATAGTTAAGTTAATTAATCATCAATTAAGTGATGATTGATCATTAGTGGTGAAGAGCTGTTGTTAACAAGCAGAATCACTGAAGTTGAGTACAACTTTTTCTTTGGCTGCTGTAATTGAGTGTTTATGAAACATTTGTTATGGCACAAAATTCAAGGGAAGTATGTTCGGGTGATGATGGTCAGATTTTAAAAACCTGATTTTAAAAACCTAAAGGTTTGATGATGACAATCATCACTTAATTACTTGATTCACTGATCTCATTCAGAGTCTAATCTCTGATTATATTATTAGTTGTATTCGAAACTAAGATTCTACAACATTAGAACTAGTAATGTTATGACTATCAGATAATATGAAGGATTCTACAGACAATGTAATTCATTACCAAAATTAACACAGATGTCAAGAATCAGCAAATGAATTTCAACGATGATGACCATTAAAAAACAATTCATACTGGAATGCATGCTGGGTACTTCCATAATACAAACCTTAACCATGGCTCCCACCATGCATTGCAGCATGAATAATTTTTTTAATGGTCACCATTGTTGAGATTCATATACTGATTCTTGAAGTCTGTGTAAGTCAGCATAATACCGTAGAGGTTTTTAAAATCTGATTGTAACAACTCTGGGCCTCACAGCAGGATCATAGTTATTTTGTAATTATTAATACAAGTTGTATATGACCTGTTTAATCAGAGATTATTCTCTAGAAAAGATCAGAGAATCAAGACACCAAATGATGATTCATCGTTGCTTAAATCATCATCAAAACACAACCACATGCTAGGGCGGTGCGATAAAACGATAACGATGATTATCACGATATTATTTTCTCGATAAAACAATATCAAGAGGTCGATAAATGTTCGATAATGTTTATGCGCCAAAAGCGGAACGAAACTCATTTGAACCGCGCGCCACACGGAGCATTTATCCGCTCGGCTCAAAGTCCAAACGGCAGTGAGCGCAGCGCGAGCTCACTAGAGCAGACGCGATTGCTTTGATTGTCTCGCTCAAGACATCCAGCGAGAAGCGTTTAAGTTCAGCGAAGAACACAAATGTTGAGTTTAAACAAGTTTAAAGATGAAACACCGCTGACAAAAAGGAGAACACTGCATGCAACGATCCCGTCAGAATCTGAATTGATACTGAATCCATTTAGCCTACCATGGATTTACTGTAAGGTTAGCCTAGTAATATTAACTGCACCATGAATTGTGGGATATACATATTGAATTGTATAATATTGTTAATGTACACAATTAATTAAATGACTAATGGAATATGTACAGTATTTAATAATGTATTTAACTGTTAGGCTACTGTTTTCATACAAATACCACAGAAACCATAGTTACATTTTGCCATGATAGCAAGGTGCTAAGTTATGCCTGGTTTTATCTGTGGTTATGATCTAAAAGCATGATACTGGATGACCAATGGTTAATTTTAATACAACTCAGTCAGAATATTACATTTTACCAAATAAAAATGTGGTCGTTACATAAAAAACCCCAGATATTACTGTTCAAACATTACTGTAAGGCTCAAACATAACCTACTGTGACTTGTCCGCCCCATAAGCAGGCCGTCAAAAAAAAAGCGTCTCTGTATGCAGCCTGAGTCTGATATCTACACACAAAAACAATTGGTTTCACTTTCACCAACCACTCAAATCCAAAATAAATAGTGTTCCAGCCAATCACCGACATGGGTTTATTGATGGACGCTGGCTCCTTCTTCAGCTCTGTCTTCGCGTGCAGCCGCGCATGAGCGCTAGAGGTCGACCGATATGTTTTTTTTTTCAGCGCCGATGCCGATATTGATCTTTTGAAATTCGGGTTCGGCCGATGGCCGATTAATCCTGCCGATTTATTTTGGCCGATATTTGCTTGGTTTTTAACCTCTATTTGAAAGATAAAATGTAAAAGAAATTATAATTAAATAACATAGACAAACTTTCTCAACAAAAACATTTTATCCTCTCAAAAAATATGTATTCCTGAAACATGTCCTGAAACATGTATTTTTGGTTTGTTGACAGACAAAGAAAAATGGACATAACCTAATTATCACAAAAAAGGAGAAAAATTTTTTAATAATTTAATTTTTTTATATAAGATTTATTATATTTAATATAATTTAACTTAACTTCTAACAATAACGTATTTCACTAGTAAATTGCTGTTGAACGACAAAACAACCACCAGATGGGAAAATGATATTTTACAAAAACTTTAAATGCACCACAGCGCAGCGTCCGTCTGTTGTTCTTCAGACAACGGCATCCCGCTGTTGGACCTTTTAGTCTACAGTGAAATACAGTCACGCTTAACACTGTTTGGCCAGCATTTTAACCATGTTTAATCCAGCTGTAACGGTCAGTGTTGTGCCTGAATGTTATGCTATCGTTCATTGAACGCGTTCATATTTGGGCGAACGTGAACAGAACGTACTGTATTACTGGCTGATGAATGTTACCTAGTTCATTCTGGTGTCTGTGAACACGCGCTCGGGTGCCAGATTTCTATAGAACCCTGTATATATATATAGCTCATTTTAAAATATGTGAACTGAACTTTGAACTAGTTCATGTAGAAAGCGAACTTTCCCAACACTGCTAACGGTATGTAAAGCCATGTTTCTGTTATTCTAACGTCCGTTTTCTGAGCATCCGAGAAAGCACTGGCATAACAGTAGCACCAAACTGAAGCACAGAAATTCGCGTTGATATTCGTTGCGGAAGATAACGGTGGTTAAGGTTCCAGTGCTGTATTAGCACCGGGTCTGTCTGTAGCTACCCGCTAGCAAAGCAAAGCCAGCCTCTCACTAGCCTATAGTGCGTTGGTCTCTTTTTTATTACTTATTTCTCTGCATTGAGTGACAACCCTCTCAAATATAAGACACACAAACAGAACAAATAAAAGTCTCAGATTCACTCTGTAATTGCAAAATGATTGCTTATTTATTGTGACATGATAGCAACTCTTGATAATGCAACAAACCTTAACCATGGCTCCCACCATGCATTGCAGCATGAATAATTTTTTTAATGGTCACCATTGTTGAGATTCATATACTGATTCTTGAAGTCTGTGTAAGTCAGCATAATACCGTAGAGGTTTTTAAAATCTGATTGTAACAACTCTGGGCCTCACAGCAGGATCATAGTTATTTTGTAATTATTAATACAAGTTGTATATGACCTGTTTAATCAGAGATTATTCTCTAGAAAAGATCAGAGAATCAAGACACCAAATGATGATTCATCGTTGCTTAAATCATCATCAAAACACAACCACATGCTAGGGCGGTGCGATAAAACGATCACGATGATTATCACGATATTATTTTTCTCGATAAAACAATATCAAGAGGTCGATAAATGTTCGATAATGTTTATGCGCCAAAAGCGGAACGAAACTCATTTGAACCGCGCGCCACACGGAGCATTTATCCGCTCGGCTCAAAGTCCGAACGGCAGTGAGCGCAGCGCGAGCTCACTAGAGCAGACGCGATTGCTTTGATTGTCTCGCTCAAGACATCCAGCGAGAAGCGTTTAAGTTCAGCGAAGAACACAAATGTTGAGTTTAACCCTCTAGGCGCCACGGTCAGAGTTTACTCGACAAGATGCGTCACTGAATAAAACGGCCGATTTTGTCAAATTGGGTGTCAAATTTCGTTCGACATCCCCTCCACTGGATGGCAGACATGTCATACTTCATCCCTGACTCAAAAAAATGTCATGTTTCTATACAAAATGTTCGAGTTACAGCACACTGAATCAGTGTGATCAAAAGCGGAGATAGTGTGAGAGTGAGCCATTTCATCAGTCTCTCCGCGATCGCGGCGATAGTATTGTGGTGGAGACTTTGTTTATTATCACTGGGTATGTTAGACGAGGTCGAAGTATTCATAGTACAGAAGGCAGGGTGGGGAGTCGCAATAGTATGCATACTTGACGTGCGCGCGCGCGAGGTAGATCTGGCCGTGATCGCGCTGCTCCTATCATCACTTATGAGCTGCGCTTTGCCCTAACGAGTCATCTCTTGAACTAAACAGCTCTTGTCTACTTGTGTTTGTGTGTCATATAAATAATATAAGCCCCATACATGGAATCAGAGTGCCTACTGCACGTAGGAAATGGAAAATCTCCACAGCAAAAGGCCAAACACTACATGCATATGGTTTGTTCTACCATTTATTAGTAATGATTTGCACAGTTTGGTTATTATTTACTATATACCTGAGCATTCAGTATTGTGCCATATAGCATACAGAAGGTGATGGACATTTTGGGGGGAAGAAGTGCTGCATTTTATCATTTAAACATGTGACTTTTCATGAAAATTCTATAATCCAAGATTTCTGCCACTATATGACGTCATAATATGCAAATTAGATGGGGAAATTTAATCCCTACATAAACTTTGGGTCATGCTTAATATTTCTCTAATTTACAAAAAGTATCTATCTTGTTTCACTTTTAAGATATTGTCTTTTGAAATTAAGATGTCAAAATCTAAAGTTTTTGGAAAAAACCTCTGGCGCCTAAAGGGTTAAACCAGTTTAAAGATGAAACACCGCTGACAAAAAGGAGAACACTGCATGCAACGATCCCGTCAGAATCTGAATTGATACTGAATCCATTTAGCCTACCATGGATTTACTGTAAGGTTAGCCTAGTAATATTAACTGCACCATGAATTGTGGGATATACATATTGAATTGTATAATATTGTTAATGTACACAATTAATTAAATGACTAATGGAATATGTACAGTATTTAATAATGTATTTAACTGTTAGGCTACTGTTTTCATACAAATACCACAGAAACCATAGTTACATTTTGCCATGATAGCAAGGTGCTAAGTTATGCCTGGTTTTATCTGTGGTTATGATCTAAAAGCATGATACTGGATGACCAATGGTTAATTTTAATACAACTCAGTCAGAATATTACATTTTACCAAATAAAAATGTGGTCGTTACATAAAAAACCCCAGATATTACTGTTTTTGTTAATGACAATAAATTAAACATTAGCTTAGTATTAGCTTGAGTTAGAATGCAGATTTACTGTCGACTAACAGTCAAATATGCATTTTGAAACAAAACATGTAATTTTAATATTGCAGCCTGCACTGGCAAGCTGTGCTGAAGGAATATTTTTCTATTCAGATATTAATTTTAAGGAAAAATGAAAAATGTTTGAATGTTCTACCTCATGTATGTATGTTCACCTGTTTGGCAAGTTCTTATCATGATATGTTCTGACAATAAAGAGTATTTAAAACCACAATTAACACTCTGGTTTATAAACTTGAAAGAAATAAAGATTACATATATCGTGATAATTATCGATATTCAACTATATAAAAAAAATTATCGTGATAATTTTTTTGGCCATATCGCCCAACCCTACCACATGCTCAAATTTTCTTTGGAAGTTTACAAATTACAGTAGCCAGAGGAAAAACTGTTGTTATAAAGTCAGGGATCAAGAGCCCAACTAAAGCAAACACTGACCACTATCATGGTGTCTTTAAATGAAACTCAATAAATCATCCTCATATAAACCACACAATAACAACTTCTATAGATGCATGATAAAAGTCAAACTGTTTCAGTAATAAGTGAAGCTGGTAATGCTGTTTGTGGAGTTGTTTCAATCATCCTCTTCTGAGATCTTGAGAGATTTAAACATATTTTATCTTCAGTTGATATCATCTAATGTTGTGGTTGGAAGTCAGTTGCAGTTCTTGTGTTTCTCTTTCCTTCAGTGATTCTGCATGTTAACAGCAGGTGTTCATCACTAATGCCCAACAATCACTTAATTAATCACTTAATTTCTTGATTGCAATATCTAATTTTAGTAAACTCAACTGAAATAATTACAGAGCACTCATAACTATTGTTTTTTTATAAACTTGAATTGAGACAATCGTTTTCCTTTAAATGAAATGGGTTAGCTTAACTTGTTGGGTTTTACAGCATCAGTATATGCAGTTCATTAATATTACTCAGTACTTAAATATATATATATATATATATATATATATATATATATATATATATATATATATATATATATATATATATATATATATATTACACTGTGACAATGACACCTTAAAATAAAGTGTAACCTAAAAATTGCAATTTGGCATTTGGTATTGGCTATGATTTTAAGTAAATACACACAAGTATATATATATATATATACACAGCAAAATTTCCAGTGTTAAATTAACACTCCTGGTGTACATATAGGTCCAACTCCAGGAGTTGGTTACATGTCAGTCAGTCTCTTTCCTGGTAGGTTCTTGACCAGAATTACCTGCAATGCTGGCCATATGCAGATAGAAATAAGAAACTGAGACTTGAACTTAAATAAACCTAGTTTCTTTCTGTTGAATCGTGACTTGTAAGCACAATGACACCAAATATCTGGATACTGAAACAACACAAAACAAAACCCTCCCTAAGATCAAATGACAGGAACTTGCATTTGTCAAGCTGTGACTATACAATCCACTTATTCAACAAGCATATTCTCTGGGGTTGGCAACCATGATACAATATTATCACAATTCCTAAGCCAGGATACCATATTATTGCGATGCGCTGAGTATTGAAGTTCACTTTGAACATCCAGAAGAGATATTCAGTTGTACTGATTATGAAATTAAGATTTCAAATTATTATTATAATTTCCTAAAAAAAAGGACAAAACTCACAAACCCAAACCAAAATTCACGCCCTGAAAAGATCAATACTTGCCATTTACGTATCGATACAATATCCCCATGCAAAATATTGTGATACAATGCTGTGTTTTTTTTTCCCCACTCCTAATATTCTCTTTCTTTATTTGAGTAATTAAGTGCTCTGATGCTTTTGTACAGTCAGAATAACATCTGGATTCACAAACACACGGCTTGGCCAAAGAAAACACCCACACACACTTCCACACCATCTGTGCAGGGAGCTCAGGCCACGCTGGAGCTTCTCGCAGCTGTCCCCTTGGCTGCCGCTGTCATCCTGAGTGAGAGCTCCCATAATGCACTGCAGGACAATGATGAGGGCAGAAAGCCCAGCATCCAGTCTGAGCAGTCACTGTTGGCTAATGAAGATGCCAGACCGGCCTGTGACCTCATCTCTCTGCGCTCACTGATGCTGCAGAGTGTGTGACACGACGCATGAGACAAAAGAGCTAATCACTCCGAGTTAATCAGTACACAGACACTCGTCACGTCTACTGATCGCGCATGCTTTCAAGATTATAAGACGGCTATAAAACGAGGTGAATTGGACCCTTAGCTTTTATGAGGGGCTTTACGCTTGCTTCAGAGAGTGTGTTTTAATCATAATCAACACAATGCTGTAATGCTGTAAAGCACAACTACTAGTATTACTTTTAGAAATTTTTTTATCAGTATTTTTATTTTTTTTTATTCTAAACTGTTTTAATTATTCTGATTTCTTTTGAATATTTTAATTTCTTCTATGTAAAGCACTTTGAATTGCCATTGTGTATGAAATGTGCTATATAAATAAACTTGCCTTGCCTTGCCTTGCCTTCATACTAAAACATATAATCTAGTACAAATACAAATTTTAATTAAAAAAATTATAGTATAATATTATCCTGTAAAAATTATAATATATATACATATATATTATCCTCTAAAATATAATATTATTTTTATTATCGCCTTTTTTATTATATCACATATTTTAGTAATTCTCATAAATTAGGTATCATTTGAAAGCTTATAAACTCAGAATTTATCCTGTGAAAACAGTTTTATAATTGAACATTGCGTTACCATAGAAACGGTACTTATTTTATCAGGCTCCTCCTCCCTTTTGGGCATCATTATATTTCATAATTTATGATCAAAACCTTTTCTAATCTTGACAAAACACATATTGTCAGAAAGGTCTGGGTCTCAAGGTTCCAAATTTTGTGACAAAATTGATATTTGGACAGAAATTTTTGTGATATCAACTTCAAATTTGGAACATAACTTGGTTAGATTTATGGCTTTGATTTTATAGAGTAAAAAATATTTTGTGAGATATATATTTTAAAAATTATAAAAAATAAATAGTACAGTATATTTGATTTATTGTGATTTTAAACTTCCATAACTTCTACATATTTTAATTTTTTAAAGTTTAATAATCTGCTGAGTATCTTCTTTAAAACAAGACCAAACTTGGGTATATATTCCAAAGCATTCTTGAATTACAACCATTTAAGTGTGAATAGTGCATTTTAACCCCCATTCTCAAAAAGGGGGGTGACAGGTAAGGGGTTAAAGGGTTTGTTCATCCAAAAATGTCTATGATGTCAGTAATTACTCACCCTCATGTCGTTCCAAATCAAATTCTAAGTCAAGTCCCAAGTCATCTTTGAATATGTCAAGTCGAGTCGCAAGTCATCAAATTTGGGACTCGAGTCCAAGTCAAGTCCGAGTCATGCGACTCGACTCCACAACCCTGTCATTTTGCCACAGGCACAATTTTCCAGCGTGCAAAATCAGCAACCCCAAAACAGCCATAGCATTAACTGATCGTATAACACTAGTGTCTTACTCTCTCCCCTCTAGCTAGAGTTCTATACTCTCCCCGCTACGGCTATTTAGCTCAGACAACAGCCTGCCACAGAGACCTTAAAGACCCTAAACGACCCTGTGGGACCATGGATGGATGGATGGATGGATGGACGGCCACACAGAAAAGAGGAGTGTAAGGTACTGTATGCTCGTGCCAGCCTCTGCTCTGAGAGTGAATAAAGACAGAGAGAGAGAGAGAGAGAGAGAGAGAGGTGTGTGGTGCGTGTGTGTGCACAGAACCCACAGCTGTTTTCAAGCGTCTGCTGAAGGGTGAGCAGCTATTGTTCATTTAGATTCATTAAGAGTCAGACGGAGAACAGGTCTGTGACCACAATACTGATCACACACTCAACACAGTCAAACATGACTTTGCTTATACAGCAGAAAACACTAAAAAACATATTGAGTGATATATCTTACAGACCTAGAGAGAGTACAAATATTGATTTTTTTTATGAAAGTGTTAGTTTATACTGAAAAAAGTTGGGGGTCAGTAAGGGTTTTTTTTAAATGTTTTTCAGTCTCTTATGCTCACCAAGACTACATTTTATTTGATACAGTGAAAAATTGTATTACAATTTAAAATTATAAAAATTTTGTTTCCTTTTTAAAATATTTTAAAATGTAATTTATTCATGTGATGGCAAAGCTGAAGTTTCAGCACCATTACTCAGTCCTCAGTGTCACATGATCCTCCAGAAATCATTCTAATATGATGATTTGCTGTTCAAGAAACATGTATTCTTATTAGTATTACCAATGTAAAAAAAAACCTGCTGTTTAATATTTTTTTGTGCAAATATTTTCACAATAATAAAAAAGTGCAATTATTTGCCATTTAATGTGACATTCCTGAATGAAAATATGTATAATTAAATATAATTAATTATTTAAATTGATATAATGTCTTAAAAAAAACCTCCCCACAAGCTTTTAAACAAACTTGTATTTTATTAAGTATCATAAAATGAGCTTCATGAGTAAGTGTCTGTGTCTACATTAACTGGTGCTATTCAAGTCAAAATATTAATGATTGAATCTACTATATTGTGTATTTCTAAGAATCAGATGAGGTAGATTATTAATTTAGCTGCTAAGAATGGCACAGTTTTGCTTTTTGCTTTGTGCTGTTTAAATGAAATGCTGGATCATGTTTTGACGTATATCTCTTGCCTCCTGTTGCCTGTATACATATGAATGGTTAAATACACACAAAGAAGAAAATATAAAATGCAGTTCATACTAGATGTAAAAGTAATCACAACTCTGTACTATATTAACGTCATCACTATCTGTCTTTTCAGTAAGTGGAATATTTTCCAACTTTAATCTTAGGATTCAGGCACCTAAAACTGAAATAATCCTCCAAAACACTTTAAATGGGATCTTTACACTAAATTAATTGGAGTTAAATTGGACTTAAAGCTTTAATAATCTCTAACCTGAATATCAATACAGTTCTGTTTTGCAAACAGTAAATGTTGTTGTCTAAAGGACAACAGGCCCTGTTAAAAGACATATTACACTCAGTTTGACATAGTTATGAGCTCACTATGATGTCAGCTGATTACATCTACTGTTTTCAACATATTGTCTGGCACCAGCGCTCACTCTTGACGTTCCACGTACATAAGTTCCCCGTCTCCATTGTTGTTTACCAGCGTGTTTGACAAATAATGGCCTTACTCTTCCAATGAACAATTAGTAGACACATTTAATACACAATTAAGAATGTTAGTTGTCACAGAAACTATATGACTAAAGGTCAAATGTCCAATATAATGTTTATGAATGCTGTCTCCAAACTAATATAGGAAGATAAGACTTTTGGAAAGCTGTTGGATAGCAAGTGAGCATAATAAAATTACAATGACCTATATTCAAACAAGAGTCAGCAATGTACAGTACTAAAGGTAGATTTTAACTAGGGTTGAACTGTTTTTTTTTTTTTTTTTCGAAACAAGGTTAGACTATGGTCAGACACAGTAAGTGTGTTTTATGATATAATTGATTAATAAAAAATGTTGTTGGAAAAAAAAAAAGGTTTATCTTTTATAGCACCAAGTAACTTTTCCTCTGCGGTTACCCTACAGGATGGAAACGGAATTCTCCATTAATGCTGTCGTAAATAATTTAGCCTACCGCATCCTACTGTCACACACACGCATGCACATGCTCTCTGTAGCCAGCATCGGCTTTGGAATCATGACGACAATTCAAAAGCTACCCTGCTAGGTATCTTACCTGTAGTTGTAGCTCTACTGTCGAGTACGCTCCACCAATCGGCAATTGTAACCCCTGCCGTAAAGCAAGTCAAATTTGTAGTTTTCTTATGTATGTCTCATTCTGTCATGAACTGGCTTTTTAAATTTTATTGTTGTCTGAGGTCAACTTATGACGTTCACTTGGTTTTTACATTCAAAAACATCAAAAGTAATAGGCTATTTTCTATCCTAGTTTTGAGCCTAGCTCAAAAAGCTCTGTTTTTATGGGCGTCTCGCACTGAAGACTTGGAAGTAAACGCCCACTGCTGTGAATGGATAACAGTTTTGCATATTATAATGAGTTTCAACTCACTCGTCAGTGCACATGGGGGAAATTGTTTTGAAAACTTCCAATGTTGTAAAATGGCAACCAGAATGATTCGCCCATACATGTTCGACCCAGAGTCTGATCCCGAATCGCAGGACAATGAACCAACAATACCTCAAATACAATGGATACAGCGACAAGTTATTGTTAATTGTTTATGCTACTTTTAATGTATCTTATTGCTTGGTAGCTGTCATAATGAGGTAAGCCAATATGTTATTTAGCTATGCATGTAATATGCGAATCGGTGGGTGGGGCTAGAACAGGCCGAGTTGAAGTAGGTGTTGATCTTCTGCGGGAGTGGTGTTTTATCCTCTTTGACGTCATAGTTCCCACTTTGAGAAATGAGTCGTTTGCTGAGCCTGGTGTCAATAAAAGCTTTTATTGGACTAACAAAGACGTTTTCAGTTCTAAAACTTTTGATCTGACCTCTTAGATGTCAAAAGCTTAGGGAAAGTTTGATTTCTCAGTTAATCACCCCTTTAAATAGCGTGGATAGATCAGATAAAGGACTGCAAAGCGGTGGCATAAGTGAGTTTCACCACGTCACGACTTGACAAACCAATGAAACGATTTTGAAAACATTTTAAAATTGTACTTAGTGTTTCTTTAATTACTGTTTGTTGTTGAAAGTTGAAAAACTACTAAATATCATCTAAATATCATGTAATGCATTAATGCACTGACATGCAGAAAATTGCAAGGTGGAAACGTTCAAAAGCTTTTTCTAATGTCAACTTTAAGCTATGTGCTTCTATATCCTTATTCGTTACTCAAGAAAACATAGTGATATAGTACTGAAAATCTTCTTACTTTCTTTAAAACTCAACTAAAACTGAAGATTCTTTGTTCATTAGGATCATTCTCTCTATTTTTAACCAGAGCTAAATTCTCGGAGGGGATTCTAAACCCTGTATAGGGGGGAAATCGCCCCCTCTTTACAGGAAAAAACAGCCTCAGTGTTTAATTCACAGCATATGGCTAACAAAAGCACGCTGACTGATCCTTTAACACCGGGCTCAAAGACTCGGCTCACTCTGTGTGGCCCGCACACCGCTCGAAAGTACGGCCTTCCCTTCTCTTCAGATGATTAAACATCAAGACAATCCAACTGAGAGATCAAGGATCCTTTTTGCATCAATCACAGTTAAAGGAGGGAACTGTGTGAAAATCAGTACAACATGTACTCTGCAAAAGAACACAGTCACAAAATAGATCTCTTTTAATACCTCAATTGTTTCACCTAGAGAGTAATGAGATTCATTTGAGAGCAAATTAAGAAAAGGAGCTGAGTTCTCAAGAGCTCTCAAAACTCTGCTCAGATCTTCTGTAGACTCTATAGTCAAGAGCAATGTGAGCACACACATTTCTCATCAAATAGTTTCAAGAGTTCAAATTATGTAAACTGTGCTGTCTGCATGTATTCTGAAGCTCTAGCCTTTTAGGAAGTATCTGGTGTAGAGCAGAGTCCATTTCTTATTGTTAATTTTCATGTGAAAGTCATTTTCTGAACTCTGGTGAGTCCACTTGGCATGAGGTATGGCTCATGTGATCGATCCTAAATGGTACAGGTCTGTTCACACAGAGGATGATACTTTTAAACGTAGATAATCCATAACCCGAAAAACACTAATCTATTTTTAATAAAATGAATAATTCAATAACCCATTCTAATTCTACGAGAGTAGCAGTCACACCACAGATTTAACTACAACAATGCGACAGTGCCTTCAGGAAAGCATTCTTTGTTGAAAAGCATCCAGCCAAATGCAAATGTTATTATGTGCCTATAATGATCACACTAGTACTCAGAGTGGTACTTATGTTGATGATGCAAACATACCATAGTTCTGACCTGTGTAAAAAAATAGCCTTACTGTGTCAACAACAAGTGTCTCAATCGTGTCTCTATTTGTCCTTAGTAGCAACATCTGAGACGTAACAAAAATAATACTCAAATAAAATATAACTGAGACATCTTTACTAACTCACAAACCCGCTGAGGTTTGCGAACCTCTGGCTAATAGTATTGTTAAGCAATCATACACTTTCAGAAAAAAAGGTACAAAAGCTGTCACTGGGGCTGTACCTTTTCAAAAGGTACACTTTTATACCCAAAGGCTGCATATTGGTACCTTAGTGGTACATATTAGCACCTGAAATGTACATATTACCACCTAAAATGGACATAATAGCACCTAAAAATGTACATATTAACACCTAAAATGTACTTATTAGCACCTAAAATGTACATTACCACCTAAAATGTACTTATTAGCACCAAAAATTTCCATATTACCACCTAAAATGTACTTATTAGCACCTGAAAGGTACATATTCAGGACCTAAAATGGACATATAAGCTCCTGAAATGGACATATTAGCACCTAAAATTTCATTATTAGCACCTAAATGCACATATTAACACCTAAAATGGACAAAAGTTTACCTTTTGAAAAGGTACAGCCCCAGTGACAGCTTTTGTACCTTTTTTCTGAGAGTATATGATTTGAATGTTTAACTCTGTGATATTCATACACAACACAAAAACCAGGCTCAAATAACATTCAAGGCATGATAAAGAAGAACAACTATATTAAAGGAGCTGTATGTAAGAAATGTATTTAAAATAATCATAAAATGGCCCTGATATATCACTAGACATTAAGAAATCATGTTCATTTCAAATACTTATATCACTGACAACAGTAGTCCAGCCAGGATATTGTCATTTAAAAAGTAAAGTTGCAGCCCTCAACTGATGTTGATGTTGTCATGTTCTGTTTTGGTATGATGCTCCACCCTCCACCGATCTACAGTACCAGTCAGCCGCTACAAATGTGTCAGATAAAAAAAATGTTGGATCCTGCCACCTATCTGGCAACCTCAGAGTCGGGGGGAAGGGGATACACTGCTCTACGGTATTTTGAATGTTATTGCAGTACCAGTTTTGGCCACAATCTTACATACCGCTCCTTTAACCAATTGATTAAAACAAGGCCTCTTGATCTGTGAAAATCCGTCACAAAATCCAATTTGCTCTACCAGAATCCTTTAAAAGGCAGTATATGTTGTTACCGCAGCATTTCCACTGAGGGATTCATGGAAAAACTACTGCATTTTTACAGAAATAAGTCATTTATTTCAGCCCAATGAGAAACGTTAGATGGCAAGCCAGCACGTGACTCATATTAGGGGGCTTGGTGGTCTAGATTTTTCCAGCTGATGGGAAATCTAATGTCTGACTTTACAATGGTATATTTACAGTAGAGACACATTGCATTGAGTGTGTGTAAGACGAGGTAGACAAACATCACTATTCACTTATAAACAGAGCCATCTGTGCATGGGTTTAGTCAAGCTCATGAGGTCATTTTTTTAAAGGGTAAAAAGCGATTGTCAGTATTTTTTAATTCTCTTTTTAATCTTGAATTTTAGAAAGCAAACTGACTATTCCATCAAAGTTAGTCTAGTGTTTTGAAACAAGGGTTATCCTGTTGTTTCTCAGATTAATTACTCACGGCAAACCTGGCAGTTTTTTTTTTTTTTTACAAGCAATAAACTTGCATTGTGAGACACATTCCTCTGTAAAGCCATAGTGAAAGCCATCTTCGTTCTTTACCGTGCAGAAATGGTGAACAGCCGCGTGTGACTGCTATGGAAACCACACCAATGCCGGTCCGGAAGTTGTTACTCAATCGCAAACATGACTGCGTCTAGGTTTTACATTTAAATAGAGACATACACCATCTATCTGAATCTATCCCAGCCAAAAGCAAGATTACTTATTGCCAAATTATTCTCAAAGAAAAAATACTTTTGGATAAAGTTTGAAACTGATACCAAGGATCCAACAAGCAGGAACATACAGTACCACCTAACCTCAGTATTTGAATTTAATTGAATTTCTGTTAATAAAACACTATGACTGGAAATGGATAAAAAGTGAAGTGTGTAGTTTTCCAGTGTAATGAGCAACTACTGTATAATTAAGTCACAGGTTTATTCCCTCTGAAAAGTGTGAACACTGTGGCAAAAAACATCCAAACCAGCCCAACGCAGACAATTTGACTAATGACTCTATGGGACTATACCTGTTAATTAATAACACATGCCCATTTGTTCCACCAGACCTGTGAATGACTTACTTATAGTTGTCTCTGAACATGATAAACTGGGATAAGAGAAAATACTTTGACATCAAAAACATTACACATACAAAGACACAACATTCAGAACAAAACCAAAGGCAAAGAGCCTCATTTTCATGGCCAAGGTCATATATTGGCCTTGTCCCAAATGGCACACTTGATATGCACTTTCGGTCTTGTGGACTTACAATGGCTGCCGTGTGCGTGTGTCCATTAAGTCCATGGGTGTGTTAAGAATTGTGTCCTATTTGTCATTTTAGGTTTCAGAAGGATGCTCGCGAGCGCCCCGAAAGTGCAGACTCATTGGAAAACCACAAGTGTTTCAGGGTGCCATTTGGAACAGGTCCAGTGTGTTCTTGTGACATCTGATTCCAGAACAGTATTACAGCATGACCCATGCAACAAGATTAAGGAGGTTTTCTCAGTGAACTTTATAGTCTGAAAACTGAAAACTTATCAGGCATTTATTTTGTAGGCACCATTTGAGCATGAAGGTTCCTCAGGAAACTGATTTCGGACAGACTACCGCCGAGGCAGCAGTAACGGTTTAATGATCTACAGCAAAATAGAGAGCTTTGGCAATAACTAGGCAAATATTTAATTTCTACAGTAGTAATTTCTCACTCAAAGTGACATCAGAAGTGGAAAACTTTGGTCAAAAACATACAATTACACACAAACTGACCACCAACCACTACTTTCAGATGCCATCTGACGGGCCTTGATGCCATCTGACCTTGGAATGCATCTTACATAGGCAGCAACCCCACGGTCCTGCAAAGTTTAGCTCAAACACACCTGAACCAGCAAATCAAGGTCTGAATGACCACTTTGACCACAATCATTCTGATGTTTGTTTTTTATTTTATTGATTCTGGTGTTTATTTTAATGTATTTTTCTAGCACACAATTTGAGGTTGAAATCTGCATTTTAGACAGAATTAGAAAAGTTGTACAACTTTTGACATCCCTAGACGAGGACAATTAACATTTTCAACAAACTTCAAGTTCAAGATCAAAGTTTGACCTAAAAGAACCTTAAACGTACACAGAATCTCTGACTAATGTCAGGAACTAACTATTGGAATAAAAAAAGTGCCAACACCACAAAACATTACGAGCTGAAAATCGTTCTGACCCAGTTGGACCCAAAACATCTTTCCATCATAAAGAAAGCTAAGAACACAGCAAAAAGCTACTTATGAAGTCTGAAAGCTTGTAAGAAGCATCATAAAAGCAATTTAACAAATATCACCTGTGCTGCCCAACCTAGCATGCACTTACTTGAATTTAATGTAACTGTTACATTTAGTCACCACATGAATGGCAGTTTATCTTCAAAAGACTGCTAAACACTAATATATATATTTTTTCCACTTGCATTATTGCAGTGATAAAACATGTAAATGTACATTTGTATTCTAGGTGTTCAGTCTGTGTGCACTAAGTTGTAAAGCAACTGCACAAATAAAAGTATTTGTTGTAATTGATCAACTTGAACCCAGTGGAAATTGCAATACCTGGCTTGTGGCCTCCACAATTTAAAGATCAAACCTTCTTCTTCTATCTAACATACCAATCATCATATTTTCCTCTCAGAATGACCTGTGGATGAAAGCAGCACTCAAGCAGAAGTCGGTCATTAAAAGGATCTTTCTCACTCAGTAAGGAAAGTACTAGAAGAGGCCGTGGATTGGCACGAACCAGGGCTTTAATAGCAATGAATACCACTCAAAGCCGTGATTACAGTGCTAAAGTGTTCCTAATGCCTCAGCCAAGAAAAAAACGCATCATCCCATCTCTGACAGAACACTTTTCCCATGCAGCTCTATATTGCTGATAGTTTGACTGTGCATGAGGGCTTTTCAAAAGGCTGTTTTATAATCAGATAAGCATAAAAATACATGAAATTGCCTTTTTGAATCATTCATAAATTCATGTACTGATTTAAAGTGGCAATTAGAAAATATACAGGTTGGAAATTTTACCTACAGAACATTCATATAAAATAGCCTTTAAACCATAACAACAAAGATCCTCTATTTTCCACTTTTATTGACAAATAAAAATCTATCTTGGAGAAAAGAAATGAACTTCTAGGAACTTCTACCAGTTAAAACTTTGCGTTAGTATATGTGGAAAGACGTATACTAATAATGTGGAATAAGACATACCTACACATCCAAATTTGCATATCACTCTGCAGTTATATAGTTCACATTTTATAAACAATCACAGAGCCAATATTTCCTATATATTGCTTTGTGAGTGCACTATATGCAGGAGAAGTTAGATGTACTATATATCCAACTTTAAATTAATCGCTGGGCAATAATGAGGTTTCAAATATGCAACAATATAAACAATTAAAGGAGCATAACGCAAGTCTCAGAGTTTTTGCAGAACTACGCCCCCTCTGGTGACAAATAGAAACTGCCGTGCGCGCTCATGGAATACCATAGACTTTATAGAGTAGACATATACACGAATACACGCACGTTTGCACGAAGCTGTTCATAACCAAAGGAGAATCAGGCACACATCTTTTGTTACAGTCATAATGAGGTAATACAGTTATAAATCTGCAAGTCATTTAAAATATTTGAAAGGAAAGGCATTTGAGTAAATTACACACTTATGTAGGCCTATGTGTGTGTGAGGGGAAAACAGGGTAGAAAACTTCGGCTTTTGTTTCCATTGATCTCCATGTTGAACTGTTTTATGTGCTTACTGTATCCACTTATGATTGTATTATTATGGAAACACGTTCATGAACACGTTTGAGCCCTAGAGCAGACCGCCCGAGATCTCTCCGTTTGTTGAAAGCCTTCCCGATGTTGACTCTCGTCTTATTCCGACGCCTGGCACTGGACAGACAGAAGTTGTATTTTCTTTGCCTCACGTGGAGTTTGCGTTGGGGTTTGTAATGAACTACAAGCCGGTCTCTTTGGGGCTGTTTTTACACCTGGCCACAATGCGTTTTCTAAGATCTATTTGATTTATCAAAACGATTCCATTACCTGGTCACATAAATGTGTTTTTGCAAAACGGATATTAATCTGATATTCAATTCCCGCGTTATATACAGATTTCATGAAGTGCACGTCACCGAAAGCAACAGATGAGCTGCATTTATTGATCATCGGCTTCGGCTATTTCAAAATCAGCAAAGACAGCAATAAGAGAGAGCGGCAAAAGCTCTGGTATGAGATCATTTCATTTCTTAAGGCTACTTTTAATGAAGATAGTGGAGGTAGAAGGTAACTTAGTGTTAATCGTATGCGTCTTACTTTCACTTTCATTTGCGATAGATTCGCGCGTGCTGGCTTATAAATACACTCGCCTGCTCATCTGATGCACGTCGTCATATATGACTAAAACAACATGACATACCCTGTTTTCAACAACCAGATGCATTTACACTTGTCCAGTTTCTGTCTGGAATACAGCCCAGACCACGTCCTCAATGGTTTGAGCTGTCGAATTCAAATCCATCTGGATTCAACCTGGTCTTTTCACGATCATCGAATAAGTTATCCGATCACAGAAAACGCATGAAGTGACCAGATGTAGACTAAACAGCCCCTTTGAATCCATCTTCTACTTTTGGGAAAGTTGACTAAAGTTGCGTCGCTCGAGTTGTCTTCTCTGAAATACACTAACCTGCAACGCTTAGGCACATAGCCAGGCGAGCGTGAACGCGCATGACGTCACGCCCAGGCTCAGATTCGAGCCCGAATCCCTCTTATATATTTCACTGTACAGGATTATAGAGGCGATCGCAGTGATCAGAGAAGGGCTCATTCAGCCCATCAGGCGATTGTTTCAGCATGTATGGGTTAGGAAACGGCTAATTTTAACATAAAATGTTGCGCAATGTCACCTTTAAGTTGAGATTTGCCATATCACTTTATAGTGTGTACTGCATGTATGAGTTATGTTGGATATACTTTGTTTTCAGTGAAAACAGTATTGTGTAAGCAGCCCCTAAGTTAATAACCGATGATCTTTGCAATGGAAGTGAATCAATCAAAACTAACTTTAGCTGGACAATAACTTTATTCTAGAGCTGCTGTAAAAGACAAAACAATCTCTATTACTTTAATTTCCTATTATCACTGTAAAGCTGCTTTAAAACAATCTATATTGTTAAAAGCGCTAAAATATTTGAAAGCCGATAACCGAAGTAGTGGCCAGTAAATCTAAATTCATATTTGTATATAATTTCTGATAGCCTGATTTCAAAATAAAAGTGTTCCCAGCACACAATTAGAATGATGTTCTCATTATAATTTTATATACTGGTATTTTATATATCGGCCAATACTGATATAACTGATATTACCGATATTACGAAAATATCATAGTTACTATAGTGTAAGGGTTTATTTTCCAATAATGACCATCTGGCTCTACATTATCTCTAAATGTAATATAATTAACTTTAGCATTAACATTTTTAGTTTGATTATTTATTTATTTTTTGAGTGAATGATGGACATAGTACTTTGTATTGTACTGTTACCAATAGTTCAACACACACAAAAAAGTTATTATTCATAAGGAAAAGATCATGATAGCTAGTCAAAACAACGGCATTCGCTCTGTGTGATATGTATCAAGACCATGAGAAGCAGGTGATCTAAAACCCAAAGATTAGGAATAAGAGCTCCCAATCTGCTCTAAGCAGACTGTGACGTCAGCCATGACAGACCAGGATTCATCTGCCCGTGACTCGGAGCAATTACCATGACAAGAACACTGTGACTACTATTAAACCACCACAAAAAAAGACAGTTACAGACTCAGAGAGAGAAGGAGGTGGCCAAACGAGTAGAGACTAAGAGAGAGATTTCTCCTTGAGGATATTGAATGGAAACTAATCGTTTGGCCTCCTCAATTTGTAAAATAGCCACAGCCTGAGGGTCTGTAAAAGAAAGAGACTGAACCAAGTCCCTTTTCTTAGCGACTGACTGAACTAACTGCTTTCCTTGAAGAAACTTCCAGCTCTCTGAATAGTGAGTGTGAGAGTGTGCGTTAATTGAAAGGGGTTGTCTAGTGTTTAGTGAAGCATTAGGTCTGACCTACATTTATATGTCCCCATAAAACCAGGCCTAGCAGACGGCCAGAACTCAACACACACAGCACACTTCAGGTAGCTGCATACTAATCGAATACATTCCTTGCATTCTCCAGTCAAAAGATTATAGATTCCAACTTCATGACACCATTTCCTCTGCCATATTCCAGTCAGCACAAATTATGACATGAAGGTGTAATCTGTCTTGACAATGGCCATTTAATATTAAATATTAAAGACATATGGCTATTTTATTCTCTGGAAAGCATTGGTGGAAGTGTGTGATAAGCAAACTTTCCCAAGACTGAAGAAAGACAACGAATCTAGAGCTCTCAGGACAAAATATCTAAAAAGTAAATAAATAAATAAAGATTTTACCCTCAGCAGCACTTTCAGCCCCAAAGACAGGCCCACAGGGACATTAAACTGAAATAATAATAAACACAAGTATTCTGCTTTTGCTCTATCATCCAAGATGAAGTTCTTTATAATAGGTTACTGAACATCTTTCAAAGTAACCCAGACACACCTGAATATCAAACATTACCACAAACAAAAAAAGTTAACAAAAAGGACCACAGCTTTTTTGAAATTGAATCAAGCATGGTAATCTTTGAAGTGCCAGTAAATAATACTGTGGTATAGGATATGATAATTAAATTCAAGTAGTCTATTGTTGTATTACCATCTGATACCATCACTCTACCATGGAATCGTCCTAGGCCAGTTTTATGACTAAAAACTAAGATAAAGCAAAGTAAACCTCTCTATTTGTTTACAAAACGGATCCATGTAGGCTACTGTACTTTTAATTGCAAATAAATAAAATAACTACACATTTAGAAAAGAGTATAGAATAGAACAGAATCGCAGCAAAAGTTAAACATGCAGTGGTCATCTTATACGTCTACAAAATGGATCCATATACTTTTAAAAGTAAATAAATAAAATAAACTACCAAGTTTAGAATAGAATAAAATAGAACAAAAAAAAATACAATGGCAACGTAAATTTCCCTATATGTATAGAAGACGGATCCATTTACTTTTGTAAATAAAAAAAGAACAACTATGTTATTGGAATAGAATAGATGAATAGAATAGAATAGAATAGAATAGAGATAGAATAGAATAGAATAGAATAGAACAAGGGAAGTGAAATTTTCTGAAAGTGCATATTTCTTTCTGGTTGTTTGTCAGATAATATATAAGACCATTATTACAGACCAGAACGAGCGCAAATCTCTCCTCCAGCTCCGCCGGCTCGGGCATGGGCAGTTTGAGGGGCATGTGGTGTCCTCGGGGGTCCGTGTGTTGGTTCATACTCCCAGCGTTCCCCATCTCTCCTCCAGTATTACAATCACACTCTTATTCTGCGGGTTTGTCCTGTATGTGTTCCCAGTATCCGTTTACAGTGTCTGTCCGACTTTATCCGAGATGGAACACTTCATGGAGGTCAGCAGCAGGGTCTGTGAGCAGCTGCATTATAACTCCACACAGGCAACAAGAGCGCACATAACGTGTCCTATTCGCATATTGCACAATGTCCGCACCACTCCCAGTGAGCTTTTCTGTTCTTCATGATTCAGTCTCTAAACGCACTTCAGCGCACAACTACAGGCGCTGTCGCTTCAACTCCGCCCGCAAGCGGATTTACCAATCCTATTACAGCGAAGGCTGTGCTCGTGCATAAAACATGAGCTCGTTTGGGAGGCGTGGCTGCTTGACTGAGGAGAAAAGTCCTGAAACAAAAAGTTCTAGTCCTTGTCAACAATCCTTTGAAAAATCATTTATTTTCTATTTATAACATACACAAATAAGATTAATAAAATTCAATAACAATATTGAGTTATCTTTGCTCACTTTATGTTTTTTTTTCTGCGAACAATGACTTAGTTAGGCTATTAATAAATTAGGTTACAGAATAGTTAACAAACAAGAAAAATACTTGTACACTACACAAAACAAAATAAAATTGAAAATGTATATAAATAATCAAAACTCACACAGCTTTTTTATTTAATTTTTAATTCTATTTATTTTATTATTAATCTGTGTTAGGTATTTTTATACTAAAATAAACAAATAAAGTAATTAACTATTATTATTAATAATAATAATACATAAAATACAATAAAGGCAATTGTGGCTTTTTTCATAGTTATGTCTATGCTATCTAACAGTTGATTTTGTAACACTAAATACAGGGATGTTGTTCAGTCTCCCAGAAGAGCTAACATGTACATTTATGCATCTGATATTAAAGAAAAGTAGGTCTACTCATAGATGGCTAAACCATTTGCCAGCTGTAAAAAAATGACTGATTTTGTTGTGTAGGTTCAGCGAAAATCCACACTGTTAAAATCTCGTACAACAACAACAACAAAAATCTTAGTACTAATTTCCTCTAACTTTTTCTTGTTGACCTAAACTTTTGTAAATAACAGTATATGAACTGAAAATAAGTCTGTGTCTGTGACACACACGAAAAAAAAAACATTTTGTTGAGTCAACTTGGCATTATTTGTTTGCTGGAGATATGCAACTATTCTGTAACAAATCTTTTGTAGTTGAACCAATTAAAAAAAATTGTCTATTGGAAACAGAAGTTCTTATTTAGAATAAACAGGTTCAGAATGTAGCTTTTTTATGTTTGGTCACCATTTTTGTGATGAGCATGACACCATTGTTGAGATTCATATGCTGATTTTTTATGTATGTGTGTGTGTCAAAACTTTTCACACATAATGTATTTTAAAATTGAAAATCCAGAATGTCTGATCTGCTGCTAAAAAACAAAAAAACATATTGTCAGAAGATTAGAGTTTTATTCGGCTGAAAACTTGATCATCTTAGTTGATCATCAAATTCCAATAGACAAAAAAAAATGTTGAATTGGCTCAACTACAAAAGATCTGTCACAGATTAGTTGCATCTCTCCATAAAAAACAAAAAATATAAAAAACTAATTTTATTTTTATTTTATTTTTATTTTTTGCGTCATAGACAACTTATTTTCAGTTCGTATAACTGTTATTTACAAAAGTTGAGTCAACAAGAAAAAACTATTGGAAATTAGTACTACGATTTTTTTTGTTGTTTTTGTTGTACTAGCTTACATCTTTTTACAGTGCACATTTACAACAATCCTTTCATCATTACACTCATCTCCATCTCAGCATTGATGACACAGTCATGTATGGTTAAATGTGGGAAAATCTAAATACTTCCTGTACTTTAAGACACATGAGTTTAAAAGAATTCTTGTGAACTCCAAATGCGGCAGGATAAACCGACTTCATACAAAAGAGAAAAGAGGCAGTCCACAGCTGCTGAAACCTAAGACGCTGAGAGAGACCCTCGGAGCCCCAAGTGCACTATAAGGACTTATAAAATGCCAAAAATAAAGGAGGAAGAATCAAATCTCTGTTGCAGGACAGATGTAGCTAAATTTGTCTGAGAGCCAGATGAAGGAAGCAATGTTCTTAAACTCCATATACTCCACACAGGGACCGAACACAGAGAAGACATTGTACTGAGTGGCAGAGTGATGCCACCCGTTTCAAATCAGGATTTTGCTGTGACCCAGACACGAGCTGAACTTATCTGTGCTCATATGTTGTGTTAACAGGTCCTCTCAATACTGGCTTTATATGAGCTTTGTTAATTAGGAAACTTTTCTGCCCTCAAATGATTTAAAATGAAAATAAATAAATACATGATTTGTTTAAGGTGAATTGTTAGCGTTGACCTTTATTGTGCACGTTTTATTGCTTTTCCCTCATATTTGTAAGATTGTTTAAATGTTGAAACATATTTTTAACTTTAAAATTAAATAAAAAATATACATTAAAGGTGTCAGGGAATTCAGTTACACTTTTCTTAAGGAAAACAAAACAAAAAACAACAACATTAATTTCCGATTGTCCCCAATATTGATCACCATCATACTGAAAATGTAACAATACAATTGAGCTCTGAAGAATGATAGATTGCTATAATGAGAAGGGGCCATATCTCTGCCAGGGCAACAAAATAATACTCTGCCAGGGCAACATTGATAAAAACAATTAACCAATTTTGAAGATTTTGTACAATATTATCTAAGAGGTTTTTTGTTGTTGTTGTTGTTTTGTTTCATGTGTAAATATCAAGTTTGATCTTATTAATACAAATAAATATTTATTTTATTTTCATAGTTATGGATAACTTGGGTTAAATATATATATATATATTTTTTTAAATGTTATTGTCATACTTAGTCCAAGACATGTGATAAATCTTTCAACAAGTTTCATTTAGTTTTATAAAACGTGCACCTAATGTTTTACATTACTGTTGCATAATTGTAAAGAGACTTTGAATTTATAGTTTTGACACCACAGCGCCATCTAGTGAAGAGTATTGCAGTTACTCAAAGGATGGGCCAGTTATTACTTGTTACAGTTTACAGTTTTTCTCGATTGTTTACACACATTTTCTGAAAGAATGCCTCATATTCTCAGAACTCTACACACAAATCTAAAAAACACTCACACAATTGGCAAAACCCCTCAATTCTCCTGCAAAATGAAACTTTACATTCAAAACAATGTTATTTCTTCTCAAAATGGTATTTTGTTTTCAAATGACCATCATATGAATAGACATTTATAAAAACCAGTTGAACACTGATGTGCTCAATGTAAAACACTATATTCAATGGAAAACACTTCTTCTCCATTCATCATAATGACTTAGGGCCTTTTTTGTTCAGTGTTACACTTACTACATACATTACATACATTACAGTTTTTTTTTCGATTGCTTAAGCACAATTTTGAAAACAGGGCCCAGTTTTGTCAAAACACTACACACAATTAACACAACCCTACACCAAAGTAGCACAACACTTCAGATCATTTACAAAATGGAACACTTTTGTCAAAACTATTCAACGTCTTATAAAAACCTTATTTTGTCGTCATAACAAACACAACCATCATATGGTTTGACTCTGTTTGAATCAGTTAAACACTCCCATGCTCAACTTAAAGCACTTTTAGCATTTACAGATAAAGTGAAAAAATAAATTCACCAACACCACAGGACACAAATTTTGCAGACTAATGAAAATATTTATTTCTTTTCATGTACTCAAGTCAGTCAATACTGAACATTTCAACAAAAAACATTTTCCAGTTTTCATATAGTATTACTTAAACGTACCATTGTACTGTAAGCTTACAATACTGTAATACTGTAACAAATTACATATCCAGTTCAGAACTAAACTTCTCTCCGCCTAGCTGGTTCTGGCCACAGGACCTCGTCAACATCACAGGCTATATTTTAATTAGCAAGGCAACATTGAGTGACGAATCCACCCTTGCATGGATGCTGCTTCAATTTGATACATACTTCCTTCATAGCTTGAATGAGGGGCATCTGGACATAGGACCGAAGATCATAAACCTTCCCCCGCCATGTTGAGAAGAACTCCTCGATGGGGTTTAAGGGGGAGTATGGTGATACTAAACTGTAAATTGTGGGTGTTGATGAAATGCGGGACTCATGTAGGACTTCCTCCGCATCCATTTGCAAAACTCTCTGAAATACAGCAAAAGATCACATTGTGTAGATCAATATATTGTAGGTCTGCTGGTAACACTTTAAAATAATGGTCCGTAGTTAACAAGTAGCTATGCAGGAAGTAATAGGTAGTACTGCATTAACACCGAAGTTACAGTTTTTCTCGATTGCTAAGACACATTTCTTGAAAGCTGCTCTCCTTTTCTCTAAACTGTAAACACAAAACCCAATTTTCAAGCTACATTCACAAAACCTCAGACTCTTCTTGCAAAACCAAACTTTCACCTCAAAACAGTTCAATCTGTTCTCAAAACTGAACTATGTTGTCAAATCGTGCCCCGAGTCAATCAAAATTAAAAACACTACTGAACAGTCACTAAACACTACGTAGAAAAATAGAAAACACAATGCTCAGGACATGAAGCTGGAGAAATAAATGTTTATTGTTCACTGTAGGCTAAATGCATGTTGCAAAAAAAAAAAATGTGCATTTAGCACTTATACAAAAAGACAAAACAGAAATCTTGTGCATTTACACAGCACTTGAAAAAACAAACAGAAATCGTATGCGTTTGCCACTTGTGTACAGTAAGCCCATGTAAAAATAAAGTACAAAAATATACAAATAAGTGCATTACTCAGCCACAGCATCATGTCTCCGTACTGGGTCAGGCCACAGGACTTCATCCACATCACAGGCCACATTTTGTCTGGCCAGGCAACGAGGAAAAAACCCCTGGCATGCCGTATCCAGGCTTGGCATGCCTCCACACCTATGTCACCACAGGCAAGTTCTATGGCTTGTAGGAGATTTACCCTGGTGTAAGGTTGGCGTTCATATACCTTCCACCGCCATGAGGAGAGAATTCCTCAATGGGGTTTAGGAAAGGGGAGTACGGTGGAAGGCAAAGATTGATAAAACCTTGGTTCATATTGAACCACTCTCTAACCTGGAGGGCTCTGTGAAAACTCACATTGTCCCAAACAACAACATAGATGGGATGCTCATCCTGCTGTCCTAACAGAGCATCTCGCATGTCATTGAGGAAAATGAGGAGCTGGTGAGTGTTGTAGGGCCCCAGGTTGGCATGATGGTGGACAACCCCATGATTGCTGATGGCAGCACATAATGTGACATTGCCATCACGCTGCCCAGGAACACCAACAATGGCCCGATGGCCAATCACATTACGGCCTCTCCTTCTCCTTCTGGTGAGATTAAACCCAGCTTCATCCATGTAAATGTATTCATGGGGTCTTTCCATTGCATCCAGTTGAAAAACCCTCTGTAGAAATAGATATCATTTTGTAAGTGATACAGAAAAAGTGATTTAGGCCACTACAGTAAATCACTACTTAGAGTAATCAACATTGAATGTGTCTGGATATATGCCAACCTGTACATACTGGAACCTTTGCTCTTTGACTCGGTGAGTTGCGATCAAAGGGCACTCTGTATAGCTGTTTCATGCGCAGTCTGTTGCGCTTGAGGACACGATCAACAGTAGAGAGGCTGACACTGTTGATACCCTCAAAATTGACATGGTCCTCAATGATCTTCTGCTGAATTTCACTCAGTTTAATGGCATTGTTCTCACGGACCATATCAACAATTAGGGTCTCTTGGTGTGGGGAGAACATACCTGTCCTCCCACCCCCATGTGGCAGTTTTTCAATTCTACATAAAGAGAACATGGAGTTACAAAAAAAATACATGGAATACTAGGCCTACAAACAGTTAGACCAACCCTCCATTACAATACTACAGTACATTGGTACAGTGATGTACTGAAACATATTTACTTACAGTATACTGTGGTACAGTATATAGTATGTCATACAGTAATTGCTGTCAACATTTACACACTGTACTATAATGTCAAAAAAAGGTAATTACCTGTTCTCTTCTCTAAATCTTCGGATTATGGTGGACACAGTGAATCTACTGATGTTTGGTTGTACCCTTTGTCCAGCCTCCCTCATGCTCATACCATGGACAAGAACATGGTCAATCACAGTAGCTCTGACTTCATCAGATATTACTGCTCTTTGTCTTCGCTGACCACCTTTGACCACCTCGACCTTGACCACCTCGACCACCTCTCACACGAACTCTTCCTCTCAGATTTCTATCCATTGTAGAGCCCCACAAACCAGTGCTCTCTGAACTGGCTTATTGTATGTTCCTCACATCATTAGCCACAAGTGTGATCAATTTTGAGTTGTTGTGTTCAAGTGGTGACAAATGTGCTTTAATTGTGTTTGACTTTTGTCACCTGTGCTCACCATTATGCAGCACAGGTGCATCACAATGAAAATGTGTTGACAAGTTGTGTCTAAACAGGTGAAAAGTGCTTATGGTTTTGCCAAAAGAGTGATTGATTCAATCAGAGGGTTCAGGCAACTGAGCATTTGGTTCAGACAATAGAGTTTAGTGTTTTAGCAATTGAGAAAAACTGTAATACTATTAACTAATATGGAAGCAATATTAACTAAGCATTACAGTTTTTTTGGATTGCTTACACACTAAAATTAAAAGTAGTACACTATTAGCAAAACCTTACACTCAAGAAGCAAAACATCAGCCCATATTTGCACAACTATAAGCACATTGTCAACCTCACACTTGTTGCAAAACTCTACACACAGTGATTTGCAAAACACTAAACACACTTAACATACATTACACACAAAAATCTATTATGAAGTCACTTTCTTTCAATACCAAAGCACTGACTGTCAAATTACCGCACCTTCCAACCAATTGATTCAACACAGTCATCAGGTGTGCAAACACTTGTTTGCTTAATTGTAGACACACCAATCAGGTGTATAAGCACTATAAAAAGCAGCAGGTGAGTTCATTGGTCTTCAAGCACAATGGAAAGAGTCAGAGAAAAGAGTAGAGACGAGGACGAGGTGGAGGACGAGGTGGAGGTGGAGGTGGAGGTGGAGGTGGAGGTGGAGGTGGAGGTGGAGGTGGAGGTGGAGGTGGAGGATGAGGTGGAGGACGATGTGGAGACGAGGACGAGGTGGAGGTGGAGGTGGAGGACGAGGACAAGGAGAGGAGGAGGAGGAGGAAGGAGGATGAGGACGAGGAGGAAGGGAGGAAGAGGAATCAGACAGAGGAGGAATCAACGGAAGAAGAAGAGATGGAGGCCATGCTGGAGGTAGAGGAAGAGGAAGACAAGAAGGTGCTCAAAGAGGACCGAATCTGACAAATGAGATCCGCGCAACACTGGTTGACCACGTTGTCAACCACGGCCTGAGCGCTGAGGGAGGCTGGACTGCGAGCACAGCCAAATCTAAGCCGATACACAGTGGCAAGTGTGATAAGAACATTTCGACTGGAAAATAGGTATTGTAAAAATATCATCATATCAAAAACATCTGCACGGTTTCAGCAACTGCTTACAGTACTGTATTCTATGCACTATCAGCACTTCTGTTACCTTTTCCTGTGAAATTACTGTACTATTGTTTACTGTCTTTTTCTACATAGGATTGAGGGTCAGGAACTACGAGGGGAAGGCCTCCTATGTTCACAGAACAGCAAGAGAGGGAGATAGTAAACATGGTTTTGGCCAACAATGCTATAACTCTCAATAAGCTCCAAGCTAACATTGTCAATAACCACATCGGTTTCAACAATATCCATCAGGTCTCAACATCAACACTGGCACGCATCCTAAAAAAAACATATTCAAATGAAGCAAATTTATCAGAGTGCCTTTCGAGCGCAATTCCGAAAGGGTGAAACGACTGCAGCATGATTATGCAGAGGTGTGTATTCACCTAAGCAATGTGATCTTGCATACTGTCTCATAATCTTTTACTGTACTGTAATATGTATACTAGATCTACACTGAACACAATTTTGCCTGACACTGTTCTTCAGAGAGTTTTACAAATGGATGGAGAGGAGATCCAGCATGAGTTCATTTACGTAGATGAGGCTGGGTTCAACCTGACGAGAACACGAAGGAGGGAAGAAACATCATTGGCCACAGGGCTATAGTCAATGTCCCAGGGCAACGTGGGGGTAATATAACACTCTGTGCAGCCATTACACAGAATGGGGTCCTCCACCGCCATGCCCATACGGGCCCTTACAACACAGCACTCATACTTACATTCTTGGACCAATTGCACAACATAACAGCAGCAAATCAAATCGAATCAAATGCAATACATTGTTGTCTGGGACAATGTTTCTTTCCACTGCTCTGCTCTGGTTCAGAACTGGTTTCAGCAACATCCACATTTCACCGTCCTCTGATCTTCCACCATACTCTCCATTTCTAACCCTATGAAGAGCTTTTTCTCGGCATGGCGGTGGAAGGTATATGATCTCCGTCTCCAGGCTGAGGTACCCCTCATCCAAGCCATGGAGGAGGCCTGTGACCAGATGGAGGTAGCAGCAATGCAAGGATTGATTCGTCATTCAAGACGTTTCTTTCCAAGGTGTCTTGCTAATGACAACATTGCCTGCGATGTTGATGAAATTCTCTGGCCAGATCCAGCTAGGCGAAGAGACAATGTCTAGTTTTTTTTAGTTTTTTACAGTACAATATGTAAAGTGACATTTTGTTACAGTATTATGAATCTCCATGTCAACATTTTGGCGTGTTGAGAAATAAATAAATTTCTTCAGTCTGCAACATTGGTCTTGTGTAGTGTTTGGTGAATTTACATTATATTTGTACTTTGTTGATGGTAGCCAACTCTAATCATAGGGAAGTAGAAGTGCTAAAAGTGTTTTAGGTTTATCACAGCAGAGTGTAACTCATGCAAACAGAGTATAGTAATGTGAAACGTGTGTGTTTCATATGGTAACAAAGTGTGGTTTTTAAACAGTAGTGTATAGTTTTTACAAGAGTGTTTAATTATGCAAAGGATCTGTAGTGTTTTGCTAATTGGGTGTGTGGTTGTGCTAATTGTGTGTAGTGTTTTGAAAACACGGGCCCTGTTTTTGAAAATCGTGCTTAAGCAATCAAAAAAAACTGTAAGTAATAGGTAATTTAGTACAAAGGTAGTTCCTTGGTAGGTATTTGATTATTACTAAAGAAATATATCCTCATTGAGAACTACTTGTGAACTAAGAAATAATAACCAATTAATTACTAATCACAAAAGTAACATGTCTAAAAAGTGAACAATTATGGGGGTTTTACTCTTAACATGGTCATAACATTTCAGAAGCATGTGCCTCAAATGGGTTCTTTGTGGAAACCAGTTTATGAATATTACATCCCCCCCCCCAAATACATTAGCTAGGTTGAGATTGTGACCACTACTCTTGCCAGGATGGACGCATGTTCTCTGTTTATTTAAAACTTAAACATAAAATAATACTAATAATGACAGTTTTTAAAAATAAATCTTAAATAATTAGGAAGTGATGCTGACACTCTCATGATTGGATTAGTTCACTATTATGAGCTCTATTGAATGTCAGTCACATATATCTCAGACTCCAAAGACCTATAACTTTATGTTACAGTAGCTGCCTGAGGAGGACTTCTCTTTAGGATATGAATATAAACATTGATGTTCACTTGTCAAAAACAATTTGCATCTTTAATGAAGAAATTGGCTGCATTTATGTTACGATAAGCGCAAAACCACATCTTCCAGATTACAGTGTTTGTTAGAATATTAGTGCCTCACAGAACCTGTACAGTATGTGTCAAATATAAAATTAAATAACTTGTATTATTTGTGAAAAACATGTTAACTCCTCAATAACTACTTAAGCGTTACCTTGTCATCCCGCAGGAACTAGCTAGTGATGTCGTCCATTATTTTAAAGTGAAAAACATGTTAACTCCTCACTAACTACAAGCATTACCTTGTCATCCCGCAATGTTTATGTCACGGGGGTCGTCGGGAGATGTGGACACGAGATGGCCGGCACCAAAACTCCCCCCGTCTACAGTGACCACCACAAGGAGCCAACACCACAGAAGACACCAAGGCAAAGTAATTTAGAAACCACAGAATCTTTATTTGATATTTTAACTAAAACACCCTCAGCAAGCTGAGGGAAGGTGAGTTTCCACCGTATATCTGGCTCTCCTCTAAGCACCGGTGGACAGGGAGCTGGTGAGGGTTCACAGCGGGGCTGGTTCTCTCCACAGGGTTCCGATGGGCGGAGAGGACTATGGGATCAACAGGCCGGCTCTCTTCTCCAGGCTCAGACAGGCAGGGAACAGGTAAGGATCCACAGCAAGACTGTTCCTCTCAGATTCACAGTGAGACTGTTTCTCTCTTCACAGGGTTCAAATAGGCGGCAAGGACAAAGGAATCAACAGCGAAGCTGGCTCTCCTCTCAAGCCTCAGACAGGCAGAAAACAGGTAAGGATCCACAGCCAGACTATCCCTCTCAGATTCACAGTGGAACTATTTCTTTCTTCACAGGGTTCGGATGGACTGCGAGGACACAGGAATCAACAGCGAAGCTGGCTCTCTTCTCAAGGCTCGGACAGGCGGAGAACAGGTAAGAATCCACAGCAAGACTGTTCCTCTCAGATTCACAGTGGAACTATTTCTTTCTTCACAGGGTTCGGATGGACTGTGAGGACACAGGAATCAACAGCGAAGCTGGCTCTCCTCTCAAGACTCAGACAGGCAGAGAACAGGTAAGAATCCACAGCAAGACTGTTCCTCTCAGATTCACAATGGAACTATTTCTCTCTTCACAGGGTTCGGATGGACTGCGAGAACACCGGAATCAACAGCGAAGCTGGCTCTCTTCTCAAGGCTCGGACAGGCAGAGAACAGGTAAGAATCCACAACAAGACTGTCCCTCGCAGATTCACAGTGGAACTATTTCTCTCTTCACAGGGTTCGGATGGACTGCGAGGACACAGGAATCAACAGCGAAGCTGGCTCTCTTCTCAAGGCTCGGACAGGCAGAGAACAGGTAAGAATCCACAACAAGACTGTCCCTCGCAGATTCACAGTGGAACTATTTCTCTCTTCACAGGGTTCGGATGGACTGCGAGGACACAGGAATCAACAGCGAAGCTGGCTCTCTTCTCAAGGCTCGGACAGGCAGAGAACAGGTAAGGGTTCAACGGTATAGCTGGCTCTGCTCACAGGGTCCAGATGAACGGGGAGGGCGAGGATTCAACAACACAGCTGGCTCTCTTCACAGGGCTCAAGCAGACAGAGAATAAAGGTGCGAATTCAATGGTATAACTGGCTCTACTCACAGGGTAGGATCCAGATGAACAGAGAGCGAGGATTCAGCAGCGGAACTGGCTCTCTTCACGGGCTCAAGCAGACAGAGAATAACAGGTGAAGATTCAATGGTATAACTGGCTCTACTCACAGGATAGGATCCAGATGAACAGAGAGCGAGGATTCAGCAGCGGAACTGGCTCTCTTCACGGGGCTCAAGCAGACAGAGAATGACAGTGAAGATTCAATGGTATAACTGGCTCTACTCACAGAATCCAGATGAACAGAGAGTGAGGATTCAGCAGCGGAACTGGCTCTCTTCACGGGGCTCAAGCAGACAGAGAATGACAGTGAAGATTCAATGGTATAACTGGCTCTACTCACAGAATCCAGATGAACAGAGAGTGAGGATTCAGCAGCGGAGCTGGCTCTCTTCACGGGGCTCAAGCAGACAGAGAATAACAGTGAAGATTCAATGGTATAACTGGCTCTACTCACAGAATCCAGATGAACAGAGAGTGAGGATTCAGCAGCGGAACTGGCTCTCTTCACGGGGCTCAAGCAGACAGAGAATAACAGTGAAGATTCAATGGTATAACTGGCTCTACTCACAGGATCCAGATGAACAGAGAGTGAGGATTCAGCAGCGGAACTGGCTCTCTTCACAGGGCTCAAGCAGACAGAGAATGACAGTGAAGATTCAATGGTATAACTGGCTCTACTCACAGGATCCAGATGAACAGGGAGGAGTGAGGGTCCAACGGCGAAGCTGGCTCTTTTCGCAGGGCTCCGGCAAGCAGAGAGAAAAGATGGCAATCATATAATATAGTTGGCCCTCTTCACGGGGCTCGGGCAGATAAAGATACAGAATGTCAATTCAACCGGAGTCTGGCACTTCACAACCCCACATTGAGATTAAAGAGGAGAACAAGAGGATTTCACCACTAGATGTCTTCCTCCATCGGCTTCCATCCAAGGAAAATGTGGACGATGTCTCCACAGCCAGGACCACTTCCCCAGTGTCACTGCATTACACTTCCACTCGTGTTTAACTGTAATTCACACAAATCTGCACACGTGATTATATTGATGAACAACACTGCAACGTTTCATCACTCACAAACTAAGGCATAGACAGGGGATCTGGTCCACTGCACCTCACTTCACTCTCTTGGACTTCTTCCCATGAAGCGTGGGGTTTTCACACTTTCTCCCAAAAAGACAGGTTTATACTTCAAAAAGTCTCATCACATCCTTAAACAGATTCCTCATATCACGGTCCAAACATCAACAGCACTTATCTTTCCTACCACAATTCTCCTCTCTGCCTCTCCAGATTCGCCCAGATGCCACACGCAGCTTTTCCTCTCTCCTTTTCCTCCTCAATGATGAAGCTGAAATGCCCTTTTATCCTTCCCAGCTGACGACGTGTCCCAATCGAGATCGCGATCGTCTTCTCCCGCACCTGTTTTGAATCCTCTAATAATCCTCCGTCTCCGCTTCGGAGTTTTCCGAAACTCAAATCTTCCGGGTCCCACACCGGAAATACCTCCCCTCGGAAACCCGGCCGTGATAAAAGGTTCCGCCTGCCTTTGTCACCCCGGTGACATCCCCCCCTACCATTCGGGACTAGTCCCTAGGACCGGGAAACTTCGGCCCACTCGCCGTATCGCTGGGGTGGTCTCCCCTGATTATCCCTCCGGGAACGGCGGGGTGGAGACACGGGAGCCAGTCTTGCCGCCTCGATTTCGGGGCCTCTTGGGACCACAGCCCATCCCACCGGTGGAGCTACTGGGGTCATAGGCCGTTCAGGGGCCTCTTCCCTCGGGGTCAAATAATTTGGGCAGGGACGAAGCAAATTCCGGTGTAATACCCGTACAGGGCCCAGCCTTCCTTCGGGGCGAACAGTATACACAGGTAGATCAGGCCGTTGTTGACGTTCCACCACATATGGTACAGTCTCCCAACGGTCACTGAGTTTGCCCTTTCCTGGGCGTCGATTGTCTCGCACCAATACTCGCTCTCCGGGCAATAGGGGAGCTCTCGAGCCGTCCGATCATACAACCGTTTATTTTTGGCTGCTGTTGCGTTCAGATGGTCTGTAACCCGACGGTAGGCGTGATGGAGCTGTCGATGATGACGACCCACCCACTCCGTCGTACCCTGAACTCCCTCCGCAGGCTTGGTCCCTAGCAACAAATCAACTGGCAAGCGCATGTGTCTCCCAAACATCAAGAATGCCGGGGCATAGCCTGTGGTGCTGTGCACACTGTTGTTATAGGCTTGTACTAGGGCGGGGAGGCATTCTTCCCACCGATTCTGTTGGTCGGCTTCCAATGTCCCGAGTAACCCCAACAGGGTCTGGTTGAACCTCTCGCACCCCCCGTTACCTTGGGGGTGATACGAGGTAGTGCGAGTCTTCCGGCACCCATAAAGGCGACTTAGTTCTTGTATGACCCTGGATTCAAAGTTTGGGCCCTGATCAGAGTGAAAAGTCTCGGGCACCCGAAGGGCTGGATAATAGCTCGCCAGAGTACACCCGCAGTGGTAACGGCTGTTTGGTCTGGAGTAGGAATCGCCCATGCGTACTTGGTAAATAGGTCAGTTGCCACCAAGATGTTCTGGTACCGGTCTGTGGGCCGACCCCAGCGTTAGAAAATCCATCCCCACAATGTGCAGAGGTGCTCTAGGGCGCATAGGGACTAAGGGGGCTCTGGCCTCTTTCCTGGTCTTAAATAGTACACACCTCGGGCAGCTCTGAACGAACTCCCCGACCGTTGCTCCCATCCCAGTCCAGTGAAAGTGCCTCCTTAACAGGGAGAGTGTCCTTTCCTGCCCTTGATGTCCTATATGCGTGTGGTAAGCTTCCAGCAGGGCCAACTGTAGTTCCTTTGGCACCACCACCTGGTGTACCACCTCCTGGGTTACTGGATCTTGGACCGAACGGCAAATCACTCCTTCTCTCAAGCTGAGTTTCTTCCACTGCCCCATGAGTTTCCTTACTGCCACGGTTTGAGCCCGCCTCTCCTCTCCCCAGGCCTAGAACCCTGTTGCAGGTAAGCATACACTCTTGCCAGATCAACATCTCTTTGCTGTAGTTCTTCCCACCGACCTGGGTCCCACCCCCAGCCTACGGGTACTCCCTCCAAACAAATTCCGGGGGCTTCCACTACCCCCACCAACAATCCTTCCTTTGGTTCCGAAGTAGGGGATTCCGTTGGCTCGCTCTCTTTAGTCACGGGGAGTCGGGACAGTGCATCAGCATTAATGTGTTCTCTGCCCGGTCGATATTGAAGCTGGTAGTCGTAATTGGCCAACTGGGCCACCCAGCGCTGCTCTACCGCTCCCAATCGTGCTGTCTGTAGGTGGACCAAAGGGTTGTTATCGGTCACTACCATCACCTTCGCTCCCCATAAGTAATCTTTAAATTTTTCCGTCATTGCCCACTTCAGCGCCAGAAGTTCTATTTTGAAAGAACTGTAGTTGGAGGCATTCCGCTCAGCTGGGTGCAGACTCCGGCTGGCATATGCAATAACTCTCTCCACTCCCTGCTGTCGTTGCGCAAGTACAGCCCCCAACCCCGCATTACTTGCATCTGTATATAAGGTGAATGGCTGAGTAAAATCCGCATAGGCCAGGATCGGGGCCTGCAAGAGTTCGCGCTTGAGCTGTTGGAAAGCCGATTCACATGCTGAATCCCAGTTCACGGAAGGAGACCCCCGGGGTCGAGAACGTCCGGTACCTTCGAGGAGACGATTCAGGGGCTTGGCAATCCCTGAAAAACCCTTGATGAAGCGCCGATAGTAGCCTACGAAGCCCAGAAAGGACCTTACTTGCCGGACCGTCTTCGGCACCTCCCAGCCCTGGACGGCAGACACTTTCTCCGGGTCAGGGGACACCCCTGCAGCACTGACCCGATGACCCAGGAACTGCACCTCACTCCTAAATAACTGGCATTTGTCCGGTCGTAACTTCAATCCATATTTTTCCATAGCCTGGAACACACGTTCCAGATGGAGTAGATGGGAGGCAAAGTCTGGCGAGAATACTATGACGTCATCAAGGTAGACCAAGGTCGAATCGACTAACTGTCCCCCCAAGCACCGCTGCATTAGCCTCTGAAAAGTCGCAGGGGCGTTGCACAGCCCGAATGGCATCCGATCCCACTCAAAGAGCCCGAATGGCGTGGTGAAGGCCGTCTTTTCTCTATCCCTCTCATCCACCTGCACCTGCCAGTACCCACTGGCCAGATCTAACGTCGAGTACCAAGTGGCTTGAGTCAGACTAGTGAGGGAATCCTCAATGCGTGGTAAAGGGAATGCATCCTTCTTCGTCACGTCGTTCAACTTCCGATAGTCAACACAAAATCTCCAGGCACCGGTCTTTTTCCGCACTAGCACAATTGGGGCCGCCCAAGGGCTACTACTCTCCCGTATGACTCCGCTATCCAGCATCCCCTTTAGCAGGGTGCGAATCTCTGAATAAAGTGTTGGGGGCACCGGCTCGATACCGCTCTCTACTTGGGGGCGCATCGCCTGTAGGAATCTGATGCTTGACGATCCCCGTACACCCATAGTCCTCATCATGAGTAGAGAATACATGTTGCCATTTTGTCAGGAAATCTCGGAGTTGGAGTTGTTGCTCCTCTTCCAAGCCCTCTCCTTTTAAGGAATCTCCCACTACATGATCCGGCATTCTGCCTCTCTGGGGATCATTCCTCAACTCTACTGATCGAACAGCCACTTCCACTACCGCAGAGCTCACTTGGCGGAAACAAACGTCTCTCTCTTCCCTCACCTGATGGGAACGTACCGTGGTGACTCGGACCAGGCGTTGATGGCGGCGAAGAACCACAGGATATGGGTTAACATTTCGTACCCGCACCGAGACCCGGCCCCGATGGACCACAGCCAGCCCTCGGGCCACTCCGAGGGACTGGCAATCCCAATGTGGTTCAAGGAGGACCCAGTCATCTGCGCTATAAGCCCCTGGAGGCAGCCTGGCCCATATCACTGCCTCACTTCGTGCCGGAACGGTCAAGCCATACCGGCAGATTACTCGCCCAATACTCTCACGATCCTCCTCGCGGTTAGCTGCCTGAATCCTACGGCAATCAGCCAGAATACGCTCCCATTCCTGTCGCTCTGGGACCGAGGAGGTCTGGGTCGGCCGGTTCTGGAACAGCTCCTCCCAACATTCCGAAATGACGTTCATGCCAATCAATGCTCGATGTGAACCCAGGCAGTGGTCTCTAACGACAACAACTCCTTTTTGGCGTACAGGGACCCCTCGAACATGGAAGTCCACAATCACATAGCCGGTATAGGGAATATCCAGCCCATTCGCTCCTCTCAATACAAGCTGCGAAGCCTCCGCCCCCTGGAGTCGGTCCTTAAAGAGTTCTCTGGACAGACCCTCGGAGAATAACGTGACTTGGGAACCGGTATCAACTAAACATTCAATCTCCACCCCATTAACCTGGATCTTCACAGTTGGGCAATGTCCAACCCAGTCGTCGCGGGGGATAGGCATAGAAAGGGGGTCACTTAAGGGGGACCCGGCCACTTGACCCACAGTGGCCGGCACGACTAAAAACCCCCTTGGGAACTGCGTCGGGAGCCACACTGGCGACTATAATGTCCTGATTCCCCACAGCTGTTACAAATGGGCCTGCCCTGATCATCCCACTGGAATCTCGGATTAACTGGTCGTCCAGGGCGCCGTCCGGGCTCCCGACTCCCCTCAGGAATGGGATCGGTCCCGGCCACCAAGCTGTCCCCGGCGCATTTCTTCTAGAAGGGTCTTAGATAGTTCAGCCACCTGTCCCTTCACATCCTCTAACAGCTCTGCCCGCAACTTCTGTTTCCAATCCACGGTTGAAGTGGGGGCCCCACCAACGGCCATGCACATCTGTCCTTTAACGTCCTCCAGCAGCTCCGCCCGCAGCTTCTGTTTCCACTCCAAAGTTGGAGAAGTGGCGGCTCCACTAATAGCCATGCACACCGGTGGGTCGGCTGCCTCGCCCTGATCCATCTCCAATGCCAAGGCCTCCTGTCGGAGGTCCTCAAAAGTCAACGCTGGATCTCGGCGGAGCTGGAGCTTTATACTCTGTCGAATAGGCCCGTCCCGGAGCCCCAAGACAAACTGATCTCGCAATAAGGAATCTCCATCTCCCAGACCATGATCCGGTCGGCCTTTCAATCGGGCGAACTGTTCACGCAGCTTCAGTGCATAGGCCCGTAAGGCTTGCCTAGGACCTTGTCGAAAGTTGAAGAACTGAGCCCGGAGGGCGGCCACGGGGTAGTGTCCCCATACAGTTCCGCCAAAAAGTCAAAAATGGCCTTGGCAGTAGCTCGTACCGTGCTGGGTGCAGCTAGAACTTCCCTCTTCGCTTCTCCCTCCAGGGAGCCCAGAACAAACTGAGTCTTCTGTGCATCACTCAACCCCTGGAGGCCAGCCAGGTATTCAATTGCGTCCTCCAGTCCTGGAGATGTAATTCTGATCCCGGTCCTCCGTAACGCTGAGCCCAAGGGGCTCCCATAAACACGGGCATGACTTGTGGTCTTACAACCACCACCTCTTCGTCGGCCATAGTGAATCTGTGGCTGCTTCAACTTGCGGTGGTAGACCCTGCCGACTACGCCACTTTTGTCACCGGGGTCGTCGGAGAGTGTGGACGCCAGATGGCCGGCCGCCCCAAACTCCCCCGACTCACGTACCACCACAAGGAGCCAACACCACAGAAGACACCAAGGCAAAGTAATTTAGAAACCACAGAATCTTTATTTGATATTTTAACTAAAACACCCTCAGCAAGCTGAGGAAAGGTGAGTTTCCACCGTATATCTGGCTCTCCTCTAAGCACCGGTGGACAGGGAGCTGGTGAGGGTTCACAGCGGGGCTGGTTCTCTCCACAGGGTTCCGATGGGCGGAGAGGACTATGGGATCAACAGGCCGGCTCTCTTCTCCAGGCTCAGACAGGCAGGGAACAGGTAAGGATCCACAGCAAGACTGTTCCTCTCAGATTCACAGTGAGACTGTTTCTCTCTTCACAGGGTTCAAATAGGCGGCAAGGACAAAGGAATCAACAGCGAAGCTGGCTCTCCTCTCAAGCCTCAGACAGGCAGAAAACAGGTAAGGATCCACAGCCAGACTATCCCTCTCAGATTCACAGTGGAACTATTTCTTTCTTCACAGGGTTCGGATGGACTGCGAGGACACAGGAATCAACAGCGAAGCTGGCTCTCTTCTCAAGGCTCGGACAGGCGGAGAACAGGTAAGAATCCACAGCAAGACTGTTCCTCTCAGATTCACAGTGGAACTATTTCTTTCTTCACAGGGTTCGGATGGACTGTGAGGACACAGGAATCAACAGCGAAGCTGGCTCTCCTCTCAAGACTCAGACAGGCAGAGAACAGGTAAGAATCCACAGCAAGACTGTTCCTCTCAGATTCACAATGGAACTATTTCTCTCTTCACAGGGTTCGGATGGACTGCGAGAACACCGGAATCAACAGCGAAGCTGGCTCTCTTCTCAAGGCTCGGACAGGCAGAGAACAGGTAAGAATCCACAACAAGACTGTCCCTCGCAGATTCACAGTGGAACTATTTCTCTCTTCACAGGGTTCGGATGGACTGCGAGGACACAGGAATCAACAGCGAAGCTGGCTCTCTTCTCAAGGCTCGGACAGGCAGAGAACAGGTAAGAATCCACAACAAGACTGTCCCTCGCAGATTCACAGTGGAACTATTTCTCTCTTCACAGGGTTCGGATGGACTGCGAGGACACAGGAATCAACAGCGAAGCTGGCTCTCTTCTCAAGGCTCGGACAGGCAGAGAACAGGTAAGGGTTCAACGGTATAGCTGGCTCTGCTCACAGGGTCCAGATGAACGGGGAGGGCGAGGATTCAACAACACAGCTGGCTCTCTTCACAGGGCTCAAGCAGACAGAGAATAAAGGTGCGAATTCAATGGTATAACTGGCTCTACTCACAGGGTAGGATCCAGATGAACAGAGAGCGAGGATTCAGCAGCGGAACTGGCTCTCTTCATCGGGGCTCAAGCAGACAGAGAATAACAGGTGCGAATTCAATGGTATAACTGGCTCTACTCACAGGATAGGATCCAGATGAACAGAGAGCGAGGATTCAGCAGCGGAACTGGCTCTCTTCACGGGGCTCAAGCAGACAGAGAATAACAGTGAAGATTCAAATGGTATAACTGGCTCTACTCACAGGATAGGATCCAGATGAACAGAGAGCGAGGATTCAGCAGCGGAACTGGCTCTCTTCACGGGGCTCAAGCAGACAGAGAATGACAGTGAAGATTCAATGGTATAACTGGCTCTACTCACAGAATCCAGATGAACAGAGAGTGAGGATTCAGCAGCGGAACTGGCTCTCTTCACGGGGCTCAAGCAGACAGAGAATGACAGTGAAGATTCAATGGTATAACTGGCTCTACTCACAGAATCCAGATGAACAGAGAGTGAGGATTCAGCAGCGGAGCTGGCTCTCTTCACGGGGCTCAAGCAGACAGAGAATAACAGTGAAGATTCAATGGTATAACTGGCTCTACTCACAGAATCCAGATGAACAGAGAGTGAGGATTCAGCAGCGGAACTGGCTCTCTTCACGGGGCTCAAGCAGACAGAGAATAACAGTGAAGATTCAATGGTATAACTGGCTCTACTCACAGGATCCAGATGAACAGAGAGTGAGGATTCAGCAGCGGAACTGGCTCTCTTCACAGGGCTCAAGCAGACAGAGAATGACAGTGAAGATTCAATGGTATAACTGGCTCTACTCACAGGATCCAGATGAACAGGGAGGAGTGAGGGTCCAACGGCGAAGCTGGCTCTTTTCGCAGGGCTCCGGCAAGCAGAGAGAAAAGATGGCAATCATATAATATAGTTGGCCCTCTTCACGGGGCTCGGGCAGATAAAGATACAGAATGTCAATTCAACCGGAGTCTGGCACTTCACAACCCCACATTGAGATTAAAGAGGAGAACAAGAGGATTTCACCACTAGATGTCTTCCTCCATCGGCTTCCATCCAAGGAAAATGTGGACGATGTCTCCACAGCCAGGACCACTTCCCCAGTGTCACTGCATTACACTTCCACTCGTGTTTAACTGTAATTCACACAAATCTGCACACGTGATTATATTGATGAACAACACTGCAACGTTTCATCACTCACAAACTAAGGCATAGACAGGGGATCTGGTCCACTGCACCTCACTTCACTCTCTTGGACTTCTTCCCATGAAGCGTGGGGTTTTCACACTTTCTCCCAAAAAGACAGGTTTATACTTCAAAAAGTCTCATCACATCCTTAAACAGATTCCTCATATCACGGTCCAAACATCAACAGCACTTATCTTTCCTACCACAATTCTCCTCTCTGCCTCTCCAGATTCGCCCAGATGCCACACGCAGCTTTTCCTCTCTCCTTTTCCTCCTCAATGATGAAGCTGAAATGCCCTTTTATCCTTCCCAGCTGACGACGTGTCCCAATCGAGATCGCGATCGTCTTCTCCCGCACCTGTTTTGAATCCTCTAATAATCCTCCGTCTCCGCTCGGAGTTTTCCGAAACTCAAATCTTCCGGGTCCCACACCGGAAATACCTCCCCTCGGAAACCCGGCCGTGATAAAAGGTTCCGCCTGCCTTTGTCACCCCGGTGACATCTACATAAGGTAACGCTTTGCTAATCAGTGAAGGAGTTAACATGTTTTTCACTTTAAAATAATGGATGACATCACTAGTAGTTCCTGCGGGATGACAAGGTAACGCTTTAGTAGTTAGTGAGGTGTTAACATGTTTTTCACAAATGATACAAGTTATTTAATTTTATATTTGACACATACTGTACAGGTTCTGTGAGGCACTAATGTTCTAACAAACTGTAATCTGGAAGATGTGGTTTTGCGCTTATCGTAACATAAATGCAGCCAATGTCTTCATTAAAGATGCAAATTGTTTTTGACAAGTGTACATCAATGTTTATATTCATATCCTAAAGAGAAGTCCTCCTCAGGCAGCTACTGTAACATAAAGTTATAGGTCTTTGGAGTCTGAGATATATGTGACTGATATTCAATAGAGCTCATAATAGTGAACTAATCCAATCATGAGAGTGTCAGCATGACTTCTTTATTAGGGCCCAAGCCCTGAAAGGGCGCAGAGCCCTATTGTTTTCCTTCCGATTATTAGGGCCCAAGCCTGAAAGGGCGCAGGAGCCCTATCGTTTTCCTTCCGATTATTTTAGGGCCCAAGCCCTGAAAGGGCGCAGAGCCCTATTGTTCCCTATCGATAGTCACTTCAGAGTTACGTCAGAAGTGACGGAGATTGGGGGTTTGGCATAGAAAAGCCAATCCTCTTCGAGTATTAACAGACGAGCCAATGGCATGCGAATGCCTTGGGGCTGCGGAATTTGCATAACGGTACTGCGCCCCACCCTGTGGGTATAGAAGGAGGAAGTGAACGCAACCGCAGTATGTTTTCGCTTCGGAGCCAAGAGCATTCTTCACTCCACAAGCCATTATCACTGATCGAAGCCTCTTGAGACGAGCGTCCTCTCCAGTGTTGGTGTGACGGCGGTACCCAGCGGGATTCTGCATTGCCTGCGATCTGTGCCAGCGGTCTGCCAGACTTTGCGCTTCTCCCTGGTCGCCTCAGCGCTGCCAGAGTGAATTTCCTCCTCTCCTAAAAGAGCTGCACGTGGCACGTCTTTTTAAAGATGAATCGCCCGTGTTCTTCTGGATGTGGTCGAATTCTGTCCTCCTCTGATGGTCACGATCGCTGCTTTGTATGTCTGGGTCTTCGTCATGCAAAAGCAGCCCTCGTGGATGAGTCATGTTCCTTTTGTGGGAATATGACCATACTCAACACTGAGAGTCGAGACTCAATGATCTTACTGTGAGAGTCCCCGCCACCGTTACCCGATCTGCTTCCTCTACCCGGGGAAGCTCGGCTGGTTCGCGGCCAGGGTGATCTGTCGGTGACAGTGTGGCATAATACCCCGACGCTAGCTCCTCGGGCCACACCCACCGCAACAGTGTTGCAGCCAGCGAGCGCTGGGGCGTTGCAGACGTCTGCCTCTCGCAGGCACCCTCTGCTTCGCTCGAGCGCTCCAAGGAGGATGATGTGATGTCGATCACAGCATCACAAGGTGGGCTCGATTCCTCAGGGTGAAGATACGGCGGGCGTTCCTCCTCGGGAGTGCCGGCGCCGCCTGTGTCTGATCCTGAGATGACGGCCATGCTTTCTCGGGCCGCTGTGAGTATTGGGCTTGGAGTGGAACCCTCCGCCCCACCCCGATCACTCACGGATGGATGAATGGTCTTTGGGCAAAGCTGCCGCCGCAAGGCCACAGCCAACCCCAATACCATTCTTTCCCGAGTTGCATGCGGAGCTGACGAAGACATGGCAGGCTCCTTTGTCCTCCCGTGTCCGACCGTCAGCCCCCACCTTTCCCCCCTCGTGGACGCGGCTGCCCGTAGGGTATGCGGGGTGCCTCCGGTGGAGCGCTCTGTTGCGAATGCAACTGTGTCAGCAGAGCGCCTCCTCCCGGGGCCTGCCAAGCACCCGTCCAAAGCCTGTAGGTTCTCGTCGTCTGTGGCGGCGCGCACCTATAGTGCAGCGGGACAGGCAGCCTCTGCCCTACATGCGATGAGCACTTTGCAGGTTTTCCAAGCCAAACTGCTCAGAGACATGTCCGAGGGCGGGACTGACCAGGGTTCGTTCGACGAACTTCGAGCCGCCACTGACCTCGCTCTCCGGGCGACCAAAGTGGCCGCTCGCTCCCTGGGTCAGGTGATGGCCACTCACGTGGTCCAGGAGCGCCACCTATGGCTTAACCTGGCAGAAGTGCGCGAAGCCGAGCGGACTCGTCTGCTCGATGCCCCGCTTTCCCAGGTTGGCCTTTTCGACGGTGTGGTCGAGGCTTTGCCCAGCAGTTCTCGACCGCGCAGAAGCAGACCGAGGCGATTAGACACATCCTGCTCCGACGGCCAGCTGCTGCCTCCACCCAGCCGTCGGCGCAGCCGCCTCAGCCTGCTCGCCGCCAAGGACGCCCCTGCGGCCCCCCTCCCTCCGACACGGCCACAGCAGACAGCCTTCACCCAGGCCACGTCGTCGAGGTGAGCCGCAGAGGAGCGTCACAGCCCCCTCAGGATCCACGCCCAGCTAAACGCCAGGCCAAGCGGCGTTCCTGAGACGGGCTGCTCAGTGTTGGCGTCGAGTCTTTCTCGGGAGGTGGTAGCAGGCCCCCTCCTTCCCCCGGTGGAGGGCCGGGGGAGATCTTTTGTTTTCCCACTGCTCACCCACGGGTGGGCAGCACCCTAAAATGGTTAAAGAAAGACTTAACATCATCACTGAGCACACAGTCACCAGACCCTCGACAGAACAGAGACCCCCGTGGAACGCTGGTCCTTCCCTGGTCTCGACTGTCGAGGAGCAGAGCTCGACTACGCACCCGCCCGGGTTAACCCCTGGGCGCATGCCTGTCGCTCTGCCTCGCTGCCCTTCGGAGAACGTCTGTGTCTCGCATGACCCCGCTGGTTCAGTTCCTGGGAGCCTGGTTAGAGCTCCCCGGACCTGTCCCGCTGGGTCATCGGAACGATCAGATTCGGCTATGCGATTCAGTTCGCACGGTCTCCTCCCGTTTCAGGGAGTTCGCTCGACTTTGGTCGGTGGCAATGCCCCGGTCATGAGAGCGGAGACTGCGACCCTGCTGGCGAAGGGTGCAATCGAGACAGTCCCTCCAGCCGAGGTGAGGTCCGGCTTCTACAGCCCTTACTTCATCGTCCCCAAAAAGAGCCGGTGAGGTACGAGCCGATCCTGGATCTACGCGTCTTGAACCGCACCCTTACATCGGATGCCGGATTCAGAGATGCTCACGGCCGAGACGCATTTTAGAATGCGATGCAGCCACAGGATTGGTTTGCAGCGATTCGACCTGAAGGACGCAGTACTTTCATGTCTCCATATTGCCTCGACACAGACCGTTTCTCGGTTCTCTTTCGAAGGCCAGGCATATCAATACGCTGTTCTCCCATTCGGGTTAGCTCTGTCCCTCGCGTCTTTCACGAAGATCGTCGAGGCAGCCCTTGTTCCCCTTCCGCGAACACGGGTTCGCATCCTGAATTACCTCGACGACTGGCTACTTCTACACTCTCGAGAGCGGCTCTGCGAACACAGAGACCTGGTGCTCCGGCACCTAGCCCGTTTGAGCCTTCGGGTCAACCGGGAGAAGAGCAAACTTTGCCCCGTGCAGAGGATCTCTTTTCTCGGCGTGGAGATAGACTCGAGTCGCCATGTCCGCGCAGCTTACGAGCGAGCGCGCACACTCACTGCTGACTTGTCTTCGACAGTTCGAGGGCAAGGCGCGGTCCCACTGAAACTTTTCAGAGGCTCCTGGGGCATATGGCATCCGCAGCCGCGACTACGCCGCTCGGACTGCTTCATATGAGACCGCTTCAGCTGTGGCTTCGCGATCGAGTCCCGAGGTGGGCATGGCATCGCGGCTCGCTCCGAGTTCCAGTGACTCCAGCGTGCCGCCGAACCTTCTTCCCGTGGTCGAACCTCAGCTTTCTACGGACTGGTGTTCCGCTTCAGCGAGTTTCCAGGCATCTTGTCGTCTCCACAGATGCGTCTACCACGGGTTGGGGTGCCATGTGCAATGGGCATGCAGCCGCGGGCTCCTGGACAGGACCCCAGCGCCTCATGCACATCAATTGCCTCGAGCTGCTGGCAGTACGCCTGGCCCTGCACCGCTTTCGAGCACTGCTCAGGGGTCAACACGTACTTGTCTGTTCAGACAATACCGCCACAGTGAGCGTACATCAACCACCAGGGTGGTCTACGCTCACGTCGGATGTCGCAGCTCGCCCGCCACCTCCTGCTATGGAGTCAGAAGCACCTGAGGTCCCTTCGTGCTGTGTACATTCCAGGAGATCGGAACCTGGCAGCCGACGAGCTGTCACGAGTCCGCCCTATCTCCGGCGAATGGAGACTCCATCCCCAGACGGTCCAGCTCATCTGGGACCAGTTCGGGGAGGCACAGATAGACCTGTTTCGCCTCCCGGGACTCATCCCACTGCGCCCAGTTTTATTCCCTGTCCGGGGGTACGCTCGGCACAGATGCACTGGCGCACAGCTGCGCCGCGGGGCCCACGCAAATATGCGTTTCCCCCAGTGAGCCTCCTTGCACGGGTGTTGTGCAAGATCAAGGAGGACGAGGAGCAGGTCTTGCTGGTAGCCCCTTATTGGCCCACCAAGACGTGGTTCTCCGAACTCATGCTCCTCGCGAGCAGCACCTCCTTGGCCTATTCCTCTGAGACAAGACCTACTCACTCTAGAGACGGTGCACTCTATGGCACCCTCGTCCCGACCTCTGGAGGCTGCACGTGTGGCTCCTGGACGGGGACGAGGCAGGTTTGAGCTCCGCTGCCACCTGCGGTGGCGGCAACCATCACTTCCGCTAGGGCGTCACTACCAACGCCTCTATGCGTTGAAGTGAACCTCTTAGTCAGCTGGTGCTCTCACGGAGAAGACCCCCGGATATGCCCGATGAGTGCATGCTGTCTTTCCTGCAGGAAGGGTTGGAGGTGGCTGCTCGCCTCCACCCTCAAAGTCTACTTCGCGGCCATCGCCGGCTCCTCGCTGCAGTGGACGGTAAGTCCAGTCGGCAAGCACAACCTGGTCATCAGGTTCCTGAGGGAGCGAGGCGACTTAATCCGCCTCGTCCTTCCCTCGTGCCCTCTTGGGACCTCGCAGTTGTTTTAAATGCTCTGCAGAGGCCTCTCCTTTGAGCCTTTACGATCAGTTGAGTTAAAGCTTCTGTCTATGAAGACGGCACTCCTGGTTGCATTGGCCTCCATCAAGAGGTAGGGGACCTGCAGGCATTTTCGATCGACGAAGCGTGCCTGGAGTTCGGGCCGGCTTACTCTCACGTGACTTGAGAATCCCGGCCGGGACATGCTGCCCAAGGTTCCCACCACTCCCTTCCGGGATCAGGTGGTGACCTGCAAGCGCTGCCCTGGAGGAGGCAGACCCAGCCTTGACACTGCTCTGTCCAGTACGTGCACTCCGATTCAACTGACAGAACCGCGGGTGCTTCAGGACCTCAGAAACAGCTCTTTTGTCTGTCATGGGGGGAGCCAGAAGGGAAGGGCTCTCTCGAAAACAACGGCTGTCTCACTGGTTCATGGACGCCATTGTTTTGTTACCAGCAGCAAGGCCGACCGTGCCCCCTTGGTGTGACGGCCCACTCCCTAGGAGTGTGGCTTCCTCTTGGGTCTGAGCGCACATGGCGCCTCGCTAACAGACACTGCAGAGCTGCAGGCTGGGCAACACCTAACACCTTCGCAGATTTATGATCTGCGAATTAAGCCGGTGTCCTCTTCCAGTACTCGCTCCGCCAGTACTGGACCCGCTCAGTGTCTTCGCTTGCTCGCCACTCCACTCTCCGACTGGATGAGTGCGATATCCCTCAGTTGAGCCTTCCGTGAAGCCCTGAGTCCTCCAGCACTCATGATGCGGGCACCACTGCGCTGCTATGGTGCCGGCTAGGTGCATGCCATGTGCACGGTTCCCTACAGCAACTGTCTCATGTGATTATCCACTGTAAGCCTCCCTGAGCATGTGTCTTCCCTTGGCAAGCCATCTGCCACCCTGAAGCTAAGTTCTTGCCACCTGCGGTTGGCGCTCCAGTAATCTCCATGTGGGTCCCTTCGACCACATGTGTTCAATAAGTCCTCCTTCGGTAGGCATTGGTAGCATGTTCCCACCCGGGATATGCTTCCAGTGTACCTTGGTATTCCCTGTGTAAAGAAGGAACTCCTGGTTATTATTGTTCAGGAGTCCAGTCTTTCGCAGGGCACTGGAAGACAGCTTGAAGTTGGCGTGATGGCACTGACCCCCAATCTCCGTCACTTCGTAGCGTAACTCGAAGTGACTACAGATAGGGAACGTATCGGTTACTAGTGTAACCCTCGTTCCCTGAGTAGGAGAGCGGAGACGTTACGTCTCTCCTGCCACTTCTGCTGTACCGCTGGGTCGACGCCTAGTTCAGTCTTGGCTCGCTCAGCGAAGACATACTGGGTCCGATTTTCTTCCTCCTTCTGCCACACAGGTGGGGCGGAGTGCGCTATGCAATTCCGCAGCCCAGCATTCGCATGCCATTGGCTCATTGTTAGATCTCGAAGAGGATTGGCTTTCTATGCAAAACCCCCAATCTCCATCACTTCTGA